>JAWNNO010004389.1:0-86682 GCA_035044985.1 Lordiphosa fenestrarum
TAACTGGAGATCTAAACTGTAACGTTCTAGTAGAAAAACATTTAACCTTAGAAATGGCATCTTTAGGATTAAATATTGTTAATTCTTCTACCCCTACGCATTTCTCGAGCACGACTGACACCCTCCTTGACGTTTTTTTTGTTATTGATCCGGACAAAATTTTATTGTACGACCAAGTCGCAGTACCAGCTTTTTCCAAGCATGACCTAATCTTCTTGACATACGAGTTTAATCCTTATCAAGGTGACACAACAGTTTGGTTTAGGGACTTTAGACATATTGACTACAGACAACTTCAGGACAACTTAGATCTCTGTGATTGGAACTCAATATATTATTTTACAGACGTCAATTCTCAGTTAAATGAACTCTCCCGTTATATCAACATTTTATATCAACAATTTGTACCACTTAAACGCAAAGTTTACAATGAGAGACATAAACCCTGGTTTTCACGGGATATTGCGAAAAAAATTACAGAGCGTGACACAGCTTATAAAAAGTGGAAGAGGTACAAGACTTCTGATCACTATCTGCGCTTCAAAGTGCTTAGAAGTCTTGTAAATAATTTGATCCATACTGCAAAGCGTACTCACTATACGAACAAATTTAAAAGTGCAATATCCACCAAACAGAAATGGAGTGAATTAAAGAAACTGGGAATTGGTAAGACGAAATCGTTTAATAATGTCACTACTGATTTAAATGACCTGAACAAAAAATTTATGCAATCGAACGTACCTGACATCCTGACTAACTCATATCACGATATTGTAGTAGATAATAATTGTAATAGTAGCTTTAGTTTTATGTGTGTAAGCCCATGTAATGTTCTCGAATGTGTCCTTAAGATTAAGTCGAACGCAGTTGGTCTAGATGATATGCACCCAAAGTTCCTCAATCTTATCTTGCCAAAAATCATAAACCATGTGACTCATATCTGCAACACCGCGTTTACCACGTCGACTTTCCCTGAAAATTGGAAAAGAGCCAAAATAATACCTGTTCCAAAGGCTAATAATGATTACAGGCCAATATCCATTCTGCCCTTCTTATCTAAAGTTTTTGAGCATTTAATGTCTCAACAGATAAACAAGTTTTTGAGCCTTAACCAAGTGTTAAGCAACATCCAATCTGGCTTCCGGAAGCACAGAAGCTGCATCACAGCAATTTTAAATGTGACTGAAGACATACGAAGGCAACTCGATAATAGCTATGTGACATTTCTCACGTTACTGGATTTTAGTAAGGCTTTCGACACAGTACAACACGACATTTTATGCACAAAGTTAAGCAAGTTCTTTAATTTTACTGACACTGCCATCAAATTAGTCTCGTCGTACCTGTGTGGAAGAATACAGGCAGTTTTCACCCACGAAGAAATGTCTTCATTTTTGCCTGTCAAATGTGGCGTTCCTCAGGGCTCAATTCTTGGTCCTCTTCTGTTTTCGATGTATATAAACGATCTTCCTGTCTCATTGTCAAACTGTAATGTGCATATGTATGCTGATGATGTCCAATTGCATGCTAGTTGTCCGTTGGGAAGTATAAATGAGTGTGTTAATTTATGTAACAGTGAACTGTCCAATGTCAGTAAATGGGCTCTGTGTAATGGACTTTCTCTTAATCCGACTAAATGTAAGTGTATCGTCATTTATAAAAACCGCTGAGCACTGAATCACTTCCAAATTTAAACCTTAATGGTACTCCGATCCAATATGTAGAGCAAGTGGTCAATCTTGGCATCACAATTAATAAGACCCTCTCCTGGACTGACCACGTAATTAAAGCCACCGGAAAAACATATGGGCTAATTAGGCAGCTTTCACTGACTCAGCCGTTTTTACCAACTGAAATTAGACTCTCATTAGCTAAAACGTACCTGTCACCTTCGCTATGTTATGGCATAGAAATATTTGGAAATTGCGATCTTGCCTCTCAGCGCAAACTTACAATAACATTTAATAATATCGCCAGATTTGTATACAATGTTCGAAGAAGAGAGCATATATCTAGCTTAGCCAAACAAATTTATCAGTTAAATTTTAAATCATGGACAGATTTTAGAAATCTACTACTTCTGCACAAAATTATAATCACAAAGGAACCAAGCTATTTATTTGACAAATTGTGTTTCAGCTTATCGACTAGAACTAAAAATATTAATAACATTCGCCATAAACTATCTTGCTCAGAACGTCACTTTTTCGTACACACTGTTCGTCTGTGGAACCAATTACCACCCCAATTAAAGGTAGTTAGTAGCGCAGTGCAATTTAGGGACAAGCTCAGGCAGTTTTTAATGCTAAACAACTAATTTAACAATATAATATCATAAATAATAATAATATCATTCAAAATAATAATAATTCAATCATTCTAATATTCAGACAATGTAACTTTAGTCTTAAGTAGGTTAATACTTTTGTCAATTATTAAGTTTTCTGTAGTGACTAGTGCATTAATATATATAAGGTTACCCTTGTCGCACTAGGAAATAAGGATAATAATAATAATAATAATAATAATTAATCTTTAGGCACAGAATCTCAAATTGCGCAAGTTATGCTTATTGCCATTGTCATGGAAAAGGTCGATGAAGGAACGAGACAAAAATGGAATGCATCATTAGACTTCACAACAATCCCTAATTGGAATGCATGTCTAAATGTTGTTGAGCGGCACTGCCAACACTTGGAGTCTGCCATCAAGCCCAGCGCTACCACGTCCAAGGAGGTTGGGAAATCACGTCAAAAACAACTATCACGCACGGGACATAGCTTCAACTGCGCCACGCAGTCATGCCCAATCTGCTCCAGAACCGATCATAGGATCTTCAAGTGCACGCAGTTTCGAGAAATGGCTATTACCGAAAGATATGAATGTGTTAGGAAACACACACTATGTTTGAACTGCCTCGGCCAAGGCCATCACGCAGTTAAATGTACATCCTCCAACAGGTGCCGGCTCTGTTCAAAACCGCACCACACAATGCTTCATCGTGATTCGGCCGAAATGATCACAGCGTCTGCCAGACCATCGTCTCACACAGACTCAATGACTAGCCTCTGGAGCTGTTGCGCACACACATATGGATAACCGCCCTGACCAAATCATCTTGGCTACCGCAATGGTTCTGGTTCAGGATTCAACTGGTCAATTTATGGCAGGACGTGCGTTACTTGGTTCATGTTCTCAAGTTAATTTCATTTCAGAAGAATTCGCACAAAGACTTCGACTTCCTCGCACCAAAGGTCACATGGACATTCGAAGTATCGGAGAATCACTCACTCACACCACTATTGTGAAATCACGCCTTGGAGGGAAGGAAATGCCTATACAACTTTGCGTTACATCACACGTAGCGTATCAACCCGATTCAGAGATAGACATTTCATCATGGAAGATTCCCGAGAACGCTCCACTGGCTGACGAAAGGTTTTATCAATCTCGCCGCATTGACTTGTTGCTTGGAACCGAAACGTTCTTCAATGTACTATCTGTGGGACAAATAAGACTCGGCCCACAACTACCGACCTTGCAGAAGACACTTTTCGGGAGGATTGTCTCAGGACGTGCTGGGAACAAAGGCCAAACAAATGCAGGCAACACTTTTCTCTCACTTGACGAATCAATCAACCAAAACATGGAACGTCTGTGGCAAATTGAGGAAGTTTCGAAACCTTCGGACAAATACACGCCTGAGCAAACTAAATGTGAAGAATTCTTTGTCAAATCTGTTCGTCAAACTGGAGACGGAAGAATCGTGGTTCATCTGCCATTCGGAGATGACCCCAATCTACTCGGCAACTCACTCCACACGGCTCAACTGAGATTTATGGCCCTTGAGCGTCGTCTTAATCAGAATAGAGATCTCTCGAAAATTCCAGTACATTTTGTGGAGAGACGCCCCAGACAAGGAACTGTGAACGTATGAGCTGACAACCGTCATCTATGGAACAGCTGCTGCACCCCACCTGGCCATTCGCAGCATGGCACACTTAGCTGATCAACAAGCAGAAAAGTACAAAATGGGAGCCGAAGCGGTCAAATCGTCTTTCTATGTGGACGACTTTCTATGCGGAGCAGATTCTCCCGATCGCCTTCGACAACTCCAAACCGAAGTCACAAACATCCTGAAGGCAGGAAAAATGGAGCTCGCAAAGTGGCACTCCAATCACAAGGACTTCGTTAACGATACAACCATGAAAGATCTTAATTTAGACGAGGATGCAATCACTAGCACTCTAGGTCTAATTTGGGACCAACGACAAGATGTCTTCAAGTTCACCTTCAGGCCTAAAGCTTAGTCTGAAAGAACCACCAAACGTTTCATCCTATCAGTGGCGTCATCCCTCTTCGACCCACTTGGATTACTTTCGCCACTAATCATTGTCGCCAAAATCTTATTACAGGAACTTTGGCTACTCAAGTTGAGCTGGGACGAGTCAGTTCCACACTCATTACATGAAGCATGTACAACATTTGTGTCATCAATGTCTTCGTTGGAGTCTCTGTCAATCCCTAGATTTTGCATGCAGGCAAAGACGCGAGAACTGCAACTACATGGATTCTGCGACGCCTTTATTCGCGCTTATGGATGCTGCTTCTACGCACGAACGGTCGACGAGGATGACAGGGTAATGGTGCACTTGGTCATATCCAAATCAAGGGTAGCTCCAACGAAAAAGAGATCGTTACCTAAGCTCGAGCTCTGTGGAGCACATCTTTTGGCCCAGCCAAAAGGTATTGGCTGTCTTCAACAATCGAGTTTCGGCCACATTTTTATGGTGCGACTCGCAACTTGTGCTACACTGGATCAGACAACACTCGGCGACGCTATCAACATTTGTTGGAAATCGCATATCCGACATTCAAGAGGACACATCGGATTGCCACTGGAGATACGTCCCCACTCGTCAAAATCCAGCTGAATTAGTCTCAAGAGGATGCACGCTGTCAGATCTCACACAATCAGCATGGTTTAAAGGACCATCGTATCTACTACAAGAAGCTCAAAATTGGCCTGCTGGCATCCGTGCCAATCGACATGGATGTTGTGGAGATGGAAAAGCGAAAATCAGTATTCATAGCCTTGAGTACCCCGAACTATCTTTTGGAACGTCTTAGCGAGATAAGCTCCTATCAACGCTGCTTAAAGATAGTGGCCTTCATGTTTCGATTCGGCGAGGCAACACGAAATTCGAAATTCGACACGAAACATCCATCCCCAGAAGAACTCCAAAAGGCCTTACACTGCATAATTTGAAATTTGCAGCCACCAATTCTCGCACTTCAAAAAGGAAGGCAGGTTCGCAGTCACCTAAAGTCTCTATCTCCTTTCTTACAGAGTACAAATGGATTCACACTACTTAAAGTAGGAGGTCGTCTGGAACCGATTCCAGAAACCCAAAGGCATCCCATAATACTTCCCAAGAAGGACGTCTTCGTAATCAATTATGTTCGACACCTTCACCACACTAACTACCACGCTGGCGCAAAGGCACTGGTAGGACTGATCCGCTGACAATTCTGGATAGTAAACGCCCGAGATGTCGCTCGTCGAGTCGTCAGGACTTGCCTTCACTGTATGTGGTATCGACCCAAGATGTTACAGCAAGTGATGGGAAACTTGCCTGTAGAACGCCTAACGCTGTCTAGGCCCTTTGCACGCTGCGGAGTTGATTTCTGCGGACCAATTCCCACATATCTGCGCATCAGGGGGAAGGGTCCCTACAAGAGCTACATCGCAATCTTTGTGTGTTTCGCCACCAAGGCAGTCCACATGGAGGTGGTTTCCGACCTCTCAACTGATGCATTCTTGGCTGCATTGAAACGCGTGATTGCCAGACGAGGACTGCCCAGTGACATATTTTGCGACAACGCGACAAACTTCGCAGGCGCTTGCAACAAACTCAAGGAACTGAAGGAGTTTCTTTTCAAACCCGAGTCCCAAAACACGATCACAAGGTATAGCGCTAATGAGTTTATAAATTTCCGATTTATCCCTCCCAGGGCTCCACACTGGGAAGCCGCTGTTAAGAGGGCGAAAGGCCTACTTAATCGCACCTTGATGGATGCCCGACTAACGTTTGAAGAACTCTGCACCGTTACGGCTGAGACAGAAGCTAAACTCAACTCTCGCCCAATGACTCCACATTCACCAGATCCAAATGACTTGACTGCGCTAACACCTGGTCACTACCTGACAGGCGATGCGCTGCGTGCTCTTCCAGAACGGCCAATCTCAGACGAGAATCTTGGTCACTTGGAACGTTGGCGCCGCGTGAACGCAATCAAACAGCACATCTGGAGACGCTGGTTAACGGAATATCTTCACGAACTTCAGGCTCGAGCAAACTGGACCAAGCCGTCACCAAACATCGCCATCAACGACATGGTCATAATCCACGAGGATCATGTTCCTCCACATCGCTGGCTGCTAGGTCGCATCGAGGCAATTGTTCCCAGCAAGGATGGTTATGTACGCGTCGATGATGTCAGAACCACCAAGGGAATCGTTCGGCGTCCAGCACAAAAACTGGCCCGTCTACCAATTGATTGAAAGCAACTGGGTACTTTCAATAGGGCCGGGATGTTGGGCCACTTTTCGTATCTTTAGTTTATTTTCATTTTCTTATTTACACAATGAAGTTGTTTAATTTTGCTATTATTTGAATGAATGTTAACCCATCTGAAACCACTGTAATCATGTACACATAACTGTCAACTGTTATAATCCTCTCTCTTACGCCTTCGACTTCTGTTCGCTTAGGCTATGAAAGCTGTTAGTTCTAAGAATAAATTGAGTTCACTTTTGCACACGAGACGCGACGGTTGTTCTTTCTGGAAATATTGTTTAAATTGCACCGCCCATGATCTGAAGTTTCATGCGGTTAAGAAAACGCTCTTAATCATACAACAGTCTCATATACCTTAGGGATATCTTTTAAGGTAGGTCGCTTAAATATATCAATTTCTTTTTCTTTATGTTTATATGTTTCTATGTATGTTTTCGTTGTCACCCTTAAAACGTTATTATTTGCTACTTCCTTCATATCTGCGAAGTCTAATCTAGAGAGTGCATCTGCTGCTATGTAGCACAGGAGCAGTGCTCATTTGAATTTTTAAGGCTTCAAATGCTTTTTGAGCATCTTCGCGCCAAAATGTCGCTTCTGCTTCAGGGTATCGGTTATTGGGGAAGCGAGCGCAGCGTAGTTTCGGATAAATTTATGATACCAACCCGTGAAGAAACGAGAAACGCTAAGAAACGACGAACTTGCTTTATGGAACGTGTTACTGGGAACTCCATAACAGCCGCGATCTTGTCAGGATCAGTACCTATCGTTCCTTGACCAATAACGTGGCCTAAATATTTGACTTCCTTTAGGCAGAACTTGCTTTTCTCGACGTTAATAGTCAAATTCGCAATCTCCAGTTGAGTGGCCACAATTTTTAGAACTTCTTAATGACGTTCAAAGGAAACGGACACAATTAAGAGGTCATCAGGTCAGGTATATGAATACTTCTTTCCTCTAGTTGGCAGGTATAATTTTGTCCATAAGCCTAGACATGGTATGAGGCGAATTTGATAGCCCTAATGGCATGACTGTGAACTGGTACAGTGGTCTACCAGGTACAGTGAAGGCAGTTTTGTCCCTCGACTTGGAATCAAGTGGAATTTGCCAGAAGGCGTCTTTCAAGTACAAACTGGTGATATATTCTGCTTTCGGAAGTCGGCCCAAAATTCCATCTATCAATGGCATCTGGTAAGCGTCTTTAATGGTAGATTCGTTCACCTTTCTACTGTTCAGGCAGAGACGAACTTTACCGGGCTTTTTAACTAATCCTTTGGGAGAGGACCAAGCGCTGTTGGACTCTTCAATAACTCCCAGGTCTAACATTCGGTCCAGTTCATCTAACATTAGCTTCTCTGTGGCTGGCGAATCGGCGAATCTGTTTAATTGGTTTGGCGCCTGCCACGTCAATTGAGTGAGAGAGAAGTGAAGTTCGCCCAGCCCTCTTTTTGCAAAAGATGGAAATAAATATACAGTTTCTTTCAACTTTTGTCGTTGCTGAACAGTTAAAGGTCTCATCTGAGGATCTTCAATTGACGCAACAGAAAGTTCCTGTACCACCAGATGTGATGGCTGTAGTTCGAATTTGGTCCAAAAATCTATTCCTAAATATAGGTCTCCAGATAAAGAAGCAACTAGATACAGTGTGATCGGTTTTTTCTCCCCTTGATAGCAAACGTCTGTTTTTATTCTACCAACTATCTGCTGGGACTGGCCATCTGCGGTTCTCACCATAGCTGCCAAGGATTTATAGGGCAGCTTTGCTTGCTGCAATTCGGATGCAAACTTTCCACCTACGCAACTAACCGAAGCGCCCGTGTCTAGCAAGCCTAATATAATTTTTCCTAGCTTGGTGACTAGAGCATATGGCCGATAGTCCCCAACTTTTCCTACTACGGCTGAAAGGAGAACTTTCTTTTCGGCCTTAAGACGCTGCTTGAAAATTTTTCTTCGATTCTGAGAACGAGTGATGGGGCATATTAAGTGGTCTGTATGATCACTAGAGGGTAAGTCCGGGTAGGTTGTATCTTCTAGGGAATTCTGACTGTCTATATTTGTGTACGAGTTTCGTCTGTGTTTGTTCCTTTGGACACCATAGACAACTCACAATCCTCATCATCATCTGACACAGAATCCTCGTTATCTGCCTGAACTCCTATTGCGCTGACTTGCTTTCGAGGGAAAGGACGCGCCAAACCTTGTTGTGGCTTGTTTGGCAACTTCATAAAGATTTCCCGCGTCTTTACGAGAGTACGCAGCTGGTTCGTAAAGAATCTCATGCTGGATTTCTGAAAGAAGATTTCCTCGCAGTGTCTCAACCAAAGCGGATTCTGTCATAGGCTCTGAAAGTTTGTCAGTTAGGGCCGCTATTACTCCATAAAAGTCATCAAACGACTCATTTGGACGCTGCTTACGTTGCTCAATCTCTGAGCGAATATTCTTATCTGTTCGGGAGTCTTTGAACTGCCCTCTGAGGGCTGCGCGTAGTGGTTGCCAGCTAACAAACTGTACACTTTTATGGTATCTCCAATACCATTCGCTAGCATTTCCCTCAAATAAGTTGCTCGCATATCGAGCTACCAGATCCAGATCTCCATTTAAGGTTTGATTTGCTAAGGCTTTAGTTCTATACAGGAAGTCGTCAACAGATAACGAGCCTTTTCTGGAAAATCTCATTTTCCAATTTGCCATTATTTGGGTAATTTTGTCAGGCCTTAAATCCGACAATGGTGGGGTGTTGGCCTGCCTATATGATGGAATATGCTGATGTCGAGTTTGATTGTCGACATCAGGTAGGGTCTGCATTTGGTCGGGGGATATACCTGGAACTGAGGCTGAAGAGCCCATTTGAAACCCCGCTGCTACAGGCTGCAATTATTCGAGCCTGTTCGGCCATGGCAGTTGCCATCGATTCAGCTATGGTTCGCTGTAGGACATCCGCCATGGAATTCTGATCGCTTTCCTGACTATTTATTGGATTATGCGACTGCTGTTGCTCGCTTGGATTCGTCAAGTTTAGATTTAAATTTTCGTGTCTCTTGCTTTGGAACCTAGTCTGGAGCGAATGTGGAATTGAGGGTCCTCGTCCTTTCAATGTGGATGGGAGAGGAGTGCTCAAATTTTCAGTGGAGGCCGAATCTAAATTTTCCAAAAGCTTGTTTACACACTGGACAATTTTTCTTTGGTCCCGTTTTGGGGTTAGAGCACGCTCTGTGGAAAATATGACCGCTGCTGGCGGATAACAATTGAGCTTGGTACGAGATTAACTCTGAACAAATAAAACAATGATGTCCTGTAGAAGACGACGCGGAAGAAGAACTTAGATTCTCCTTACTGCGAGATAAGACCATTTCCAATCAGCAACTGTTAACTATCTAATTTTCAATAAATATATAAACTATCCAAAGTTCATTATCATTAAAAATATCCCAATATCTTACTTAAGAAAAATAATTTTAAAAAATATATTTAAACCAAAATAAAAACCAAAAAAAATCAACTCAAATCAATCATCTAATGTAAGAAGGAGTCATGCATCTGAGTTTGTGTGGTAAAAGGGTTGCATCAACAGGGTTAGGGTAAAGGTAAAGTAAGTGGAAAAGAAGGAAGGGGAGATTGAACCAAACGGGTTGTGTTGATCGGCAGGCTGTAGCTCTTGTCCACCAGTCGTGTTTCCAGATTCAATTAACTTGTTCGGACTCATCTCACTTTAGAAATTTCGCATTCTAAAAATTTGTATCCAACACGAAGCACAGCCGAACATTCCTTGGAAAATATCCTAGGCGATGTCCCTGTCACTCACGATTATCAAGAATTATTTATAACGAAATTTGAAACAAATTATGGCTATGGATAAGGAGATAATGAAAGTGTATAGTTGGGAAAGGGTCTGTTGACTCTTTAATACCTGAGAAGAAGTGTAATTTCAACAGTAGGGTGTGACTGCTAAATTATACTAGTAGGCGGGATGGCCGTAGCTTTTAATCCACGTATAACCAATAAACTGCGCCATCTGTGTACATTTAGCCGACACACAATATAAATGATTTTTGCAGCTATCTGTTTCGGAGTTAATATTTATTACCTATAACGTATCCAGAAACTTGACAAAAATTCGTAATTTAACTCTGTGAACCTAGGCAATAACGAAAATTATATATTGTCTACATAGAGTTCAAAAATTAAAAGGACAAGGGAATGACGAAATTAAAAACTCAAGGACCGATAAAACAAAGTCAGGTGGAGCTGACTGCCTAAAGTGTGTATTTGGCAAACCGGATTGGGCCCCATAGTTGGGTGCCAAATAAAGTTCTATTATGAATTAAATAAACTGTAACATATAACGTGGCCTTATGTTAAGCTAGACGAGCGGATGACATTGTAGACAAGCTGAGCACGCGCTGGTTCCGGCTTCATGTATGTCGGCAAAGGGATGGATTCGTATGTAATGGGGAACCACTGTACTACTTGCTCGCATTATCAATATACAACTTTATTAAATTTCGCGTGCGAAAATCAAGACTTGGGTTTCAATAAAACGGGGACAGCTTTAGGATAGAAAGAAGGACAGAAAGAAAATGTGAAAAGGATTTTCCCTACATCTACCATTTGGCAGCTAGATGGTCCTCGCGACTGCTGATGCATAGGTGTTTGTTCTACAGCTGTGCAGGTGTAGTGTTCCCAGCTGTTGCCCACCCTACCGTGATCACCATTGCCGCTTGACCTTAGACAGATCGGTGATCCCTTAAAACACCTACAACAAACTTACCCCCACATATCTCGACGAAGCATGACTCCTCCTCCCTTCAAAAATTAACACATCTTTACGTTATAATGATTTATTGTATAACTAGAATTCATGATTGCTTCTAACCACAACAAACTATAATAAGAAAGTATTAAAATTTAAGAAAAATGGCATTGGGTTCTCTACACTCCCATTGGCAGAAATAGATTGTAAACGTAAGTAAATATAATGAAATATAATAAAATATGGAAAAATATATGGAATACCCGATATAAATAAATCAAAATAATGAGTGCACAAATTAACTTAAAGCCATTTAGGTGTATGATAAATTTCAGTTATTTGCAATAATGGCATTATTAATTCGTTTTGCGTTTGTGGATCTTAAGTCGAATGCAAACGCACCGTATTCTCGTGGAGCGCAACAGCATCACACGCATTAGAAAAAGTTGATCGCAAGAGAACGCAGTCAAAAGCTTAAACGTTTGAGTGGAACGACATCCACAAGCATTAGAGACTGCAATTGCCTTTCTCTTCATTCAGCGCTCTCTTGGTCTGTGGATCGCATTCGAATGGCCCAGTTCTTCTAACCTCCCCAATATTCTCTTTGGTCATATATATTTAAGAGAAAACCCAATTGATAATTTTAGTTCTTTTTCTCGTACTCACATGATCCAATCCAGAGTTGAAAGCGCTTCCAATCCGCATTGATGAGTAGCTGTAAATTTTGTCGCGATGAAAAAATTTATATATGTGGCCAAAGAGGAGACAGAAAAGGGAAATTCAAGAGAGCGATTCAGCCGCTATGCTCTTTCTAATTCACACTCACTTCACTTGGTATATTTTTCTCTTCTTTACTTCTTTCTTTTCTTAGGCCAATATGGCGAACCGAAGGAGGGAAGGAAGAAAATCCATACATTTTCAAAGAATGATTTACTTCTTTTATGAAGTTTACGCAAATTAATACAAGTCCCTATTGCACTGCCATGTCACACACACAAAAAAAAACGAGAGCGTAAGTTAAAGTCGGCCCTGCCCGACTTCGAAATACCCGTTACTCAGCTCAGCTCGGATAAGTATGCAACATTTTTTTATCTCGGCCATTTATTATCCGATCCTTTTGTGAGATTGTAGATATTGGCCACATAGACTACATTGCAAAATCTGAGCTCGATATCTTAAACATTGTGGGAGTTATTCAATATTTTTTTATTGCGGGGGCGGGAGGGGGCGTGTCCAAAATTTGAAACAAACTTGATCTGCCTACAGACAATACTAGCTTATGTATAAAATTTGGTTGCTCTAGCTCTTCTAGTCTCTGAGATCTAGGTGTTCATACAGACGGACGGACGGACGGACAGACGGACGGACGGACGGACGGACAGAAGGACATGGCTATATCGACTCGGCTGTTGATGCTGATGATGAATATATATACTTTATGATATCGGACATGCTTCCTTCTGCCTGTTACATACATTTGCACGACTTTAGTATACCCTTTTTACTCTACGAGTAACGGGTATAATTAACATAACCAACAAAAAAAAATTTTTGTAAAATTAACTCACTATAACTAAAAAAAATAGTTTTCTGGACTCGACGGGTCAGATATAAAATTTAAAACGACTTATATATCGGCAATATCGACATTTTTGGACTATCGCGCAAAAACCGGGCTTAAAGGCAGCTCAACAGCCGGCTTGGCTGCAGACCAGTGTGGTACTAATTGCCGCTGTTTTCTTCGTCTCTTCTGGTGCTTGATCCAAATAGGCGGGCGGGGATTATTGGCTTTGCCAGCTGATTGGATCGTATGCTGAACGTATTGGACATTTGTACATGTATGCGGTGGAATCAAAGAAACTTTCTTTTTACTTTAGATTCCCTTGCAATTAAAGCCTATTTTGTGTGTGGGCATGTGAAAAATTTGCAGATGAACAAAAAGCAGATGGAAAAGGCAGTTTTCTTCGCCAAATAAATTAGTTTGATGAGGGCCAACTACAGAAAAGGCGGCCTGGTTGCTTTGGTTTGTGTTGATACAGCGGCCATTTAATTTTAGGGTGATAATTAGTGCCACACCTGAAAAGAAGATCAGGGTGAAAAAAAACCCATCAGCACAATCTCGGCACACAAGAAAAGACAAAAAAAAATTTCACTTAGGACAATCTGGCCAACTTACCCAGTTGAGTATGGCACTTTGATTATTATATTTGACGCAATCGCCGTTGCAGGCCAGTAGCTTAATTTTTGCTGCTCACTTGCACTTTGGTCTCAAGTTTTATTTTTGCGAACTACTCTTTACTTGATTTAAATTTGACCGCACTTGAAGAAAGACTTCTGATCTGGTGGACTGCCAAAAAGCGAAAGAACGATCGGTTGGGTGACATAATCGACACAAGCTGCTAACAGAGAAATGGGAAAGCTACCCTCTTATACAATGCTCTCAGTGAACTCTGTTATTAGTATTTTCCTGTGAACTTCTTTGACACCCACAAGAAGGAAGCTAAAACCTTTCGTTTTGCATACTTTCAGGCAGGTAAAGTAATTTTTATTCTAGCCATTAATAAGTTTGAATATCTATTGAAATAGTTTCCTTTTGTAATTCTGGCTCAAGCGCCACTACATATTCCCCCCCACTAAAATCGCACGTTGGGTTGAAACGGGTGATTCGCGCTTGAGGTCCCTAAATAGAGCTTAATGCTTCAGATCCTTAGCATGATATTTGCCTATCAAGCGTCCTTGCAGATCTTCCAGTTCATAATAGCAGTTGCCCAATTTACTTTTAACCCGAGCCTTCACAAATGCTGGTGCTAACTTTGAGCTAAAGCCTTGGGCAAAGTTGCTTTGCTGGAAATTCCTCCTGTAAATTTCTTGGCCAACCTTGAAAGAAACGTCTCTACTACGCAAATTGTACATTTTCTCATTATGGGCGCGTTGTGCTTGCATCGTCTCTTTAGCCTTTTTTCTAATTAAGTCAAAGGAGTCCTCTCTGCTAAATTGCACTGTTCGATCTTCCAACAACTCCAATGATCTAAGCAACCGATAACTAGCAGCATCCGTTACCATATGCTGCCCAAAAGCAAGGGTTCGTGCTTATGGCAGAGTGTACACTAGATCGCAGGGCGCAGCAGATATTGCTTAACTGGATATCCCAATTCTTTTGGTCAGGGTCCACATACGACTTGATGGCGGCAATGACCGACCTGTTCACCCTTTCGGAGGCATTAGCCTGTAGCCTTAACGTTTGGTTAGGATATTTGGTACATTTGCATACCTCGCAACTGTTGATGTATGAATTTACATCAGCCACTAAATTCGGCCAAAAATACCATCGTCGCAACTTCTCAAGCGTTTTATTGATACCACAATGTGCTGAAATGAGGTCCTCATGGGCGCTTTTCAGCGCTTGTGGAATCAAGTCTTACGGAAGCCGTAGCTTCCAACAGGATTCATCAGCCACTTTTTCTGCGCGACGATAAATGTAGTCCTTAACAACCTTTAGATCAGGTGTTTTTGGCATATTGTCTAATATTATCTTTCTCAGCGACAAGTACTCTGGGGCCTTAAATGAGGGTGCCTGCAAATTCACGAGGCTGGCGAGTGACAACTCTGACAGGTCCTCTGAGTGTGTGCGTGACAGAGCATCAGGAACAATGTTTTGACTGCCCTTCTTATGGTGAATCTTAAAATCAAAGCCTTGTAATTTTAAGGCCCATCTGGCTAAGCGAGAGCTAAGATCGCTCTGTGACATGAGCCATTTAAGTGAGGCGTGGTCGGTAATTACGGAGAATTCCAGCCCTCCTATGTATGCTCTGAATTTCTTTATAGCCAGCACAGCCGCTCTTGCTCTTGCGTGTACTTCCTCTGGCACTGATTTAATTTGCGTGACATAAAAGAGATGGGAACCTCATTCCCCTCATTATTTTTTTGCATCAAAACGGCACCTACGCATGTGTTGCTCGCATCACAATGAATGGTGAAGGGTACTGCAAAGTCTGGGCTATGTAGCACAGGAGCAGTGCTCATTTGAATTTTTAACGCTTCAAATGCTTTTTGAGTATCTTCGCTCCAGTCAAAATGTCGCTTCTGCTTCAGGGTATCGGTTATTGGGGAAGCGAGCGCAGCGTACCAACCCGTTAACCCTAAGAAACGACGAACTTGCTTTATGGAACGTGGTATTGGGAACTCCATAATAGCCGCGATCTTGTCAGGATCAGTACCTATCGTTCCTTGACCAATAACGTGGCCTAAATCTTTGACTTCCTTTAGGCAGAACTTGCTTTTCGCGACGTTAATAGTCAAATTCGCAATCTCCAGTTGAGTGGCCACAATTTTTAGAACTTCTAAATGACGTTCAAAGGAAACGGACACAATTAAGAGGTCATCAGGTCAGGTATATGAATACTTCTTTCCTCTAGTTGGCAGGTATAATTTTGTCCATAAGCCTAGACATGGTATGAGGCGAATTTGATAGCCCTAATGGCATGACTGTGAACTGGTACAGTGGTCTACCAGGCACAGTGAAGGCAGTTTTGTCCCTCGACTTGGAATCAAGTGGAATTTGCCAGAAGGCGTCTTTCAAGTACAAACTGGTGATATATTCTGCTTTCGGAAGTCGGCCCAAAATTCCATCTATCAATGGCATCGGGTAAGCGTCTTTAATGGTAGATTCGTTCACCTTTCTGCTGTTCAGGCAGAGACGAACTTTACCGGGCTTTTTAACTAATCCTTTGGGAGAGGACCAAGCGCTGTTGGACTCTTCAATAACTCCCAGGTCTAACATTCGGTCCAGTTCATCTAACATTAGCTTCTCTGTGGCTGGCGAATCGGCGAATCTGTTTAATTGGTTTGGCGCCTGCCACGTCAATTGAGTGAGAGAGAAGTGAAGTTCGCCCAGCCCTCTTTTTGCAAAAGATGGAAATAAATATACAGTTTCTTTCAACTTTTGTCGTTGCTGAACAGTTAAAGGTCTCATCTGAGGATCTTCAATTGACGCAACAGAAAGTTCCTGTACCACCAGATGTGATGGCAGTAGTTCGAATTTGGTCCAAAAATCTATTCCTAAATATAGGTCTCCAGATAAAGAAGCAACTAGATACAGTGTGATCGGTTTTTTCTCCCCTTGATAGCAAACGTCTGTTTTTATTCTACCAACTATCTGCTGGGACTGGCCATCTGCGGTTCTCACCATAGCTGCCAAGGATTTATAGGGCAGCTTTGCTTGCTGCAATTCGGATGCAAACTTTCCACCTACGCAACTAACCGAAGCGCCCGTGTCTAGCAAGCCTAATATAATTTTTCCTAGCTTGGTGACTAGAGCATATGGCCGATAGTCCCCAACTTTTCCTACTACGGCTGAAAGGAGAACTTTCTTTTCGGCCTTAAGACGCTGCTTGAAAATTTTTCTTCGATTCTGAGAACGAGTGATGGGGCATATTAAGTGGTCTGTATGATCACTAGAGGGTAAGTCCGGGTAGGTTGTATCTTCTAGGGAATTCTGACTGTCTATATTTGTGTACGAGTTTCGTCTGTGTTTGTTCCTTTGGACACCATAGACATCTCACAATCCTCATCATCAAACCTTGTTGTGGCTTGTTTGGCAACTTCATAAAGATTTCCCGCGTCTTTACGAGAGTACGCAGCTGGTTCGTAAAGAATCTCATGCTGGATTTCTGAAAGAAGATTTCCTCGCAGTGTCTCAACCAAAGCGGATTCTGTCATAGGCTCTGAAAGTTTGTCAGTTAGGGCCGCTATTACTCCATAAAAGTCATCAAACGACTCATTTGGACGCTGCTTACGTTGCTCAATCTCTGAGCGAATATTCTTATCTGTTCGGGAGTCTTTGAACTGCCCTCTGAGGGCTGCGCGTAGTGGTTGCCAGCTAACAAACTGTACACTTTTATGGTATCTCCAATACCATTCGCTAGCATTTCCCTCAAATAAGTTGCTCGCATATCGAGCTACCAGATCCAGATCTCCATTTAAGGTTTGATTTGCTAAGGCTTTAGTTCTATACAGGAAGTCGTCAACAGATAACGAGCCTTTTCCGGAAAATCTCATTTTCCAATTTGCCATTATTTGGGTAATTTTGTCAGGCCTTAACCCTTTAAACCCCAAGTTAAAATGGGTGGACCTAAAAAATATTTCACTTCATTTTTTTAGTGGTACGGCCACAAAGGTTAACTGATATGAATTTCAAAGATCCACGAATCCTAGATCGTCCATACAAAAACGATTCCTAAAAACCTTTCTAAAATTCCTGAAGTTCAGCTAATCAATTTTCTCTCGTAAAGTAGCTTTTTATATATTTTTTTAGCTATTCTGAACTAGCAAAATTTTGTTTTTTGCAAATCAAACCAATGGATTTCATAGAAATGATTAAAATGTAGATTAATGAGAAACTGCGCAACCAATTGAGTTTACCACATTCACAAAATTGGCGGGAAAAGTGATCAGCTGTTGAGGTATCGACATAATTTAGGGTTACCAACACTTTTAATATAAACAAGAAAGAAAGTCGGTCAAGCCCGACTATAACATACTCTGTACGAAGAAAATTTGTCATTTGATCATAACTCGAAAGCCGTTCATAAGATCTTCTTCATTTCTTTAGCGGATCGATAAGTTATCCTAATAACTAAATATGTCCAGAAGGAACAAGCCATCTATCTTCAAAACTGTGGGAGATATGACGTTTTTTCTAAATTGCGGGGGCGGGAGGGCCAAAATTGAAAATAAACTTGATCTGCCTGCAGACATAAGAAGCATATGTCCCATACATGTCAATCCTCTATCTCTTACCATCTCTGAGATCTGTGCGTTCATACGGACAGACAGACAGACGGACAGACGGACGGACGGACAGACGTGGGGTCGGAGAAGCTTCCTTCTGCCTGTTACATACTTTTGCACAAACTTATAATACTCTGTGTACCTACGGTACAGAGTATAAAAAGGAATGTTGTTGAACTGCATCAAATTCATGTTTGACAATTTTATAATCCACACTGGAAAATAATTGCATTAATAAAGGGTTAAATCCGACAATGGTGAAGTGTTGGCCTGCCTATATGATGGAATATGCTGATGTCGAGTTTGATTGTCGACATCAGGTAGGGTCTGCGTTTGGTCGGGGGATATACCTGGAACTGAGGCTGAAGAGCCCATTTGAAACCCCGCTGCTACAGCATTGGACAACCTGTCTGTTTGAGCAGCTAGACTGGCTGCAATTATTCGAGCCTGTTCGGCCATGGCAGTTGCCATCGATTCAGCTATGGTTCGCTGTAGGACATCCGCCATGGAATTCTGATCGCTTTCCTGACTATTTATTGGATTATGCGACTGCTGTTGCTCGCTTGGCTTCGTCAAGTTCAGATTTAAATTTTCGTTTCTTTTGCTTTGGAACCTAGTCTGGAGCGAATGTGGAATTGAGGGTCCTCGTCCTTTCGAAGTGGATGGGCGAGGAGTGCTCATATTTTCAGTGGATGCCGAATCTAAATTTTCCAAAGCTTGTTTACACACTGGACAATTTTTCTTTGGTCCCGTTTTGGGGTTAGAGCACGCTCTGTGGAAAATATGACCGCAGCTGGCGGATAACAATTGAGCTTGGTACGAGATTAACTCTGAACAAATAAAACAATGATGTCCTGTAGAAGACGACGCGGAAGAAGAACTTAGATTCTCCTTACTGCGAGATAAGACCATTTCCAATCAGCAACTGTTAACTATCTAATTTTCAATAAATATATAAACTATCCAAAGTTCATTGAAGGAAAAATATCCCAATATTATCTTACTTAAGAAAAATAATTTTAAAAAATATATTTAAACCAAAATAAAAACCAAAAAAAATCAACTCAAATCAATCATCTAATGTAAGAAGGAGTCATGCATCTGAGTTTGTGTGGTAAAAGGGTTGCATCAACAGGGTTAGGGTAAAGGTAAAGTAAGTGGAAAAGAAGGAAGGGGAGATTGAACCAAACGGGTTGTGTTGATCGGCAGGCTGTAGCTCTTGTCCACCAGTCGTGTTTCCAGATTCAATTAACTTGTTCGGACTCATCTCACTTTAGAAATTTCGCATTCTAAACATGTCTATCCAACACGAAGCACAGCCGAACATTCCTTGAAAAATATCCTAGGCGATGTCCCTGTCACTCACGATTATAAAGAATTATTTATAACGAAATTGGAAACAAATTATGGCTATGGGATAAGGAGATAATGAAAGTGTATAGTTGGGAAAGGGTCTGTTTACTCAGTATCAGGTCAGTATTTTTATTTTGTATGAAGCACGACGGCCATCAAACCCACATAAACAACAATCAAACATTAAACAAAAATTGGCCCAACGAATAACTTCAAATGCAATACTATTTTTCAAGCAGATTTACCCTAACTTACGTTGCAGCAACTGCAATACCCACTTTGGCAATAACTTTGAGAGCCGAAGACGACACTACAACGGTCCCAATTATCAACAAGATCGTAACCCTAATAATAATAATAACAACCGCACAAATCGTTTTAACAACAATCAGCACAGAAACAGCAATTATGTACGTATAGCCACTGGAGAAGAACCATGGGGGTGCCCCAGTGACCCATGCTTCGACAACGGGGAATCGCAGTAAATACCCCCCTAAATACAGATCAAATACTAATTCAAACGATCTGATAGTAGTTGAATGCTCTGAGAATCAAATGATACGAAACCTTGGAGACGTATTCAACACTTGTCGAAAATACAACCTCAAACTGCATCCCGACAAGTGCTCATTTGTTCGGGATGAGGTAACTTTCCTGGGGCACAAATGCACGAATAAGGGAATTTTGCCTGACGACAGCAAGTTTGATATTATTGAAAATTATCCAACGCCTAAAAAGGGAGATGAAGCCAACCGCTTTATCGCGTTTTGCAATTACTACAGAAGATTCGTTCCAAATTTTGTTGAATTTTTTATTACAAGACTCTCCAAAAAAGATGTTACATTTATTTGGACCAAAGAATGCGAAAACGCTTTCAATTACTTAAAATCCCAATTATAAAGTCCTCAAACTCTACAATACCCCGATTTTGATAAGAAATTTTGCATCACGACGGATGCAAGCAAGCAATGCATGCTGGGCAGTTTTAAGCCAACTCTGGGAACAAAGAGTTGCCAATCGCATCAATGCATCAAGAGCATTCACCAGAGGAGAAAGCTATAAAGCAACTATTGAGCCACAACTAACTGCAGTTCACTGGGCCATACAACATTTTAAGCCATACATTTATGGTACCAAATCTTTAGTAAAAACCGACCACAAGCCTCTTACCTATTTATTCTAACTGAGCAACCCATCGTCCAAATTAATTAGAATGCGATTAGACCTAGAGAAATTCGACTTCGTAATTGAGTATATAGGGGGGAGTGAAAATTGGGCAGCAGATGCACTATCTAGATTAGACTTCGCAGATATGAAGGAAGTAGCAAATAATAACGTTTTAAGGGTGACAACTAGGTCCCAAACATATAAACATAAAGAAAAAGAAATTGATATATTTAAGCGACCTACTTTAAAAGATATCCCTATGGTATATGAAACAATAAATTATAATGAAAAAAATACACTGTCTTAAACATAAATATCATTCAAGTGTGCACTAATGGAGAATTCGACCTAGGTCAACTATTTCTTTGGCTTGAAAAAGAGGCCAGTGTCCAACGTATTGAAAAACTACAACTAGCTCTCACAGAGTTCATATTCAATCATGTAACAATACAAGCATTTAAGAACATGGGTAACAAACTACTAAAGAAATTGCAAATAACAATATTACCACAAATAATTAAATTAAAAGATTCGGCAGAAATTGCGAATATTATACAACTAGCACTTGATAATCCCACCATAGGAGGGCATTGCCGTGTTTCGAGAATGTTAAACAAAATTAAACGACAGTACTATTGGAAAAACATGAGCAAGGGCGTATCTAGATATGTCAAGTCTTGTAAGAAATGTCAAGCAGCAAAGATTACTAAGCATTGTAAAGCCCCCCTTACTATTACGCCCACACCGGGCACTGTTTTCGACAAAGTTCTGATAGATACCATTTGAACTATCCCCAAATCAGAAATTGGAAACGAGTATGCGGTAACTCTTATTTGCGACTTAACTAAGTACCTTATCATGATACCACTACCAAATAAAAACTCCAATACAACCGCAAAAGCTATTTTCGAAAATGCATTTTGGTATTTGTTCCAATGAAGACACTAATTTCAGATATGGGAACAGAATATATGAATTCAGTTTTGAGGGAGCCATGTAAGAACTTTAAAATAGAGAAAATCAACTCAACAGCATACCACCACCACACGATGGGGACAATTGAGAGAAGCCATCGGACGTTTAACGAATATGGTAGGTCATATTTGTCATTAAATAAGGACGATTGGGATAACTGGATACAGTATTTCACTTATTGTTTTAATGAAACGCCGTCATCGGCACATGGATATTGTTCATTTTAATTGGTATTTGGTAAAAGACCTCAAAATTATCCATTTTCCGGTGGTAAAATTGATTGATAAAGTTGATCGGGTTGTTGAAAGATAAAATAAGTTTAAAGTCATCGGCATACATGAGTATCCGAGAATAGGACAATATTGTGGGGAGATCATTAATAACAAGTAAGACCGATGCAATTGAGTTTCCCGACTACAAAATACCCTGTTCATTTGTTCTCATTTATTTGTTTTTGAATTTTTGAAGATGAATGTACCCAGTTTTTGTAACAGCTATTAAATTGTCATCCTGAATGCAGGCAACACTATTTTCTAGTCCTGACTAACAACTGGGGGGTGCTCTTATCCGCTCAATTGTTTCGCTTATAACTCCGGTGTTTTTTGTCCGATCTGATTGTACTTTTCAGAATAGATGGATATTGGGCCTAGCTGTATACTAAACTATGAGGCTCTAACTTGAAAATTGTGGATCTGACGGTTCTTTAGGTCTAGGATCTGACGGTTTTTTGGGGATAAAAGGGGGACGGGGGGAAATTTCCCAAATCTGAAACAAACATGATCTGCGTACGGCATACATCTACCTTCATGCTCTATTTGTGGCTATTGAGGCTCTATATCTTATAGTCTCTGAGATCGAGGTGTTCATACAGACGGACAGAAGGACATGGCTATATCGACTCGGCTGTTCATGCTGATCAAGAATATATATACTTTATGAGGTCGGAAATGTTTCCTTCTCACTGTTATATACATTCGCACAACTTTATGAACACTCTTTGAGCACACAGCTAGGAATGAAGATTTTAGCGATTTTAAAAATGAAAGAAGAGAAGTTTCGCAAATTTTGGAATCACGTATAGAGTTGAAAGAAGTAATGTTATAAGGATAAGAAGTGTTCGCACATTGAACAGAGGAATAAGTTGATTGGAAGAAATAAACCTACAGCTATGGAATCATTGCTAGCCTTTTGGTTACCCAGCAAAAAGAGGAAGGTAAAGAAGAAGATCGACACTTAGAGTTGTAACGAACACACGAAGCGTGCCTCAACAACACACTCTGTCTACTAAAAGAGTCGGCTTGGCTCAGGGAAAGTGGCGTGGGTGTTGTGTTGCTTCAGCAAGAATGTTACAATAATAAAATCGTAGACAGAGGAAAGGTATCATAATGGATATTCAAATCAAACAATAGGCAAACGGGATCGGACAGGCTAAACAATCAAAAGAGGAGACTTATGGTGGTAATGGTCTCCATCTGTACCCACCCAACCTGTAGAATCAAGCAAAGGGATAGATGACCCTACCCAAAACGAGCTGCTGTGCTAGACACCTAATGTGCCCAAGAAAAGCGAATTATTTCATTATAAATTCAATATAATCAGGTGTATAATTCAGGTTGCTCAGGATACTTCATTACAAATTATTAATTTTGCTTACAGTGTATAATTATGTATGATTGAGGGGTCATGTTTCAATGCAGTGGTCAAATCTCCATACTTTTGAACCTTAATAAAAAAAAACTTAAAATTACAAAATTACTCACAGCTTTTTCTTCACCTACTCATATGCCGATGTGATCATTGGGCCCAAGATGACGTTAACAATGCGATGAGGCTTTTTGAAAATAATAGAACATAATAAGTCTGGAGATACCTAGCACGAATTATTTAACTTCAATATCCGACTTACATACACATTTAGAAGGAAAGATAATTAGATAACTCTTTAATTAAATTTGCTCTAGAGTTTAATCCATAGGAAATAGAATCTCGACAATCCCGGAAGCAGAAAGACTTCAGCGCAGTTCAACTTCAAATAGCATATGTGTATGTAAGAGAATTTGCATCAAACGAAGCAGCTGATCACATCGCTTCAAGTACCATGCCCAAATAACAACAAAAAACAATAATAATTAGCAATGAAACGTCATCATCATGACCGTGAACTTGAAATTGGTGGGCGAAACAAAAACTCCTCTGCTGCTGATCATTTACACTAGCCTTAGAACATGATCACTTTTAAGGTCGCTTAGGATGCACTAGCTAATGTGTATGCAAATTGGATTTTCTATTTTGCCACTTTGTCTGGTTAATTTACGGACTTTTCTCCATGGGAAGGGAAATCTCCGTCCGAATGGCCAATGTGGATACGGAAGGTTCTTCGCCCGCGACGTGGTGGTGCGGTACACCCCAACCGGGCTGACAATGCCGGGGGTGTGAATGATCCAGACGGCGGGGATTCGGATGATCCAGTTGGTGGAAGGTCGAAGTCCAATTGGGGTGTCTGTTTGCCTTGGTAGAGACTTAAGCCCTTTACCCAAGGTTCGCTCACGCCTGCAATGGATATTCTATGAAATATCTAAACTGCACTGACACTCAATCATTCCTTCAATCCGATTAATTGGCACTTCACTTCTGTGTTTGTGGCACAATACTCTGTAGGGCAATTGCCTTGAAATTTAGGGGAATATGATGACCACTATGAGAACTTGGTTTGTTTTATATTTTTATATATTTTACACGTGGTCACGTGGTCTATTCGCTTCGATCGATCTCTGATTTATGATAGCGTGCGTTTAAGCAAACTCGTCTGTACCCATGCTCCAGATCTGTCGGCTTAAGCATAACTGCATAATCGTACGATTGGCCTGTTGCTTTGCTTAGATATATACACATGTAAGTATGTGTAAAACTAAAGTAGGGTGGTTAACTATTTTCCTTCAAGAACTGTTCCCACTTTTCCCGGTACCTAATATTTAATTTATTTTGATACAATATGGAAGGCATATTGATAAAATCAAAATGTATAACCAGAAAAATTATTCGCACGTTCACACCACAGGTTTAATCTTAGACTACTAGGCTAAGATAAAATCTGAAAAAAAATTAAAGGGTGCAATACTTACATATGCATCACCACATATCTTTAGCATGGAATGTGCCCAATTCTTTGCCGTGCAAATCTTCTAATAAGTAAATTGATTGCCCTAACTTATTTTTTACACGTGCTTTAACTCCCACAGGTGCTAACTTGGCATTGAAATTAGAAGCTGCATTGCTCAGAGAAAGTTGCGCTTAATGACCTCTTCACCTACTTCAAATGAACGTGGTCTAGATCTCAGGTCATAGGTGCGTCGATTTTTCTCGTAAGCCCTTTTCATTTGCTTTTCAATATTTGAACGTATTCGTTGAAACTCGTCGGCCCTTGCCAAATTCACTCCGCCATCGTTTAATAAATTAAGCATTCGCAACAACTTAAAATCCTGACCATGTGTGAGCATATGTTGGCCGAAAACTACGTAATAAGGCGACATGCCGATTGTCTGGTGTATCGATTTCCTAAGGGAGCAGTTGATGCTACTTAAATAGACATCCCACTCGCGCTGATCAGTGGGAACATATGCTCTTAGAGCAGCGTTTATTGACCGATTTACCCTTTCCGCAGCGTTTGATTGTGGAGCGTAAGCACCGGTACTCAAATGTTGGACGCCAAATTTTTAAAGAAATTCGGAAAAATCGCGGCTCTTGAATTGAGTGCCATTATCACTCACAATTATCTACGGCACGCCGAAACAGAAAAATATGTCGTCCCTCAAGATATTAATCACTACTTTCGAAGTGAATCTCTTCACCGCCTTGAGGAAGGTGAACTTTGAAAAATGGTCTAGGATAATAAATATTCCCACATGGCCATTTTTGGTTCGAGGGAAAGGGCCAATAAAGTCCACATATAACCGCTGAAAAGACCGTTCGCTGCATGCTCGTGCACCCATAGGAGCGAACGGGTTGGATACTTTGTGGTCTGACATATTTCACATTTTCCAATGTACATTTTCCAATGTACAGGGTTGCACATATTCGACGGACCCATGTATTTTTAAAAAAATCAAAGAAAAAAATAAAAATTTGGCGGTTGGCAATCTTAATCATTTAATTTGTTCCAAGTAGATTTGTTTACATCAATTTTTGAATATGATATCTCTCAAATGGCCGCCTCTGGCGTTGATGGCGTATTGTGCCCTTTTTGCAGCATTTTCCATCGTTTTCGCCAACATTTCGGCCGGAATAGCGGCTATTTCTTCACGAATGTTGTCCTTGAGCTCTTCTACGGTCCTTGGCTTGTTAACGTAAACCTTTGACTTCAAATATCTCCACAAGAAGAAGTCAGGCGGCGTAAAATCGGGCGAACGCGGTGGCCAGTCCAAATCACCACTTTTCGACATCAAACGGCCCGGAAACAATTTCTTCAGAAAATCGATTGTTATGCGACTTGTGTGCGGTGGAGCGCCGTCTTGTTGAAACCAGAACTGCCTCATACGCTTTCGACGAATAATTGGCATCACAAAATTGGTCATCATGTCGCGATAACGCTCCTGGTTGATGGTAACAGCATGGCCATTTTCATTTTGGAAGAAAAACGGCCCAATGACCGTTTTCGCACTAACGCCGCACCAAACTGTGACTTTTTCGTCATGAAGAGGCACTTCTTGAATCTCCTGAGGATTTTCAGTGGCGTAAATACGGCAATTTTGCTTATTTACGGTCCCATTCAATGTGAAATGGGCTTCTTCGGACATGATAATGAGTTTTCACAATTGACTTGTTCTGTTGAATGTAAATTTCAACTATTTCAGAGCGCTCGCGTGGCGTGTATTGTTCCATGGTAAAAATCTGCTTGGACTGACGCTTCAAACGCGGTATGTCATTAAGCGATCTGACATCTCTGTCAAAAGTTATGGCGTTGCCAGATGGGTCCGTCGAATATGGACAACCCTGTAGTCGCGGACATTAACCACCATATTTGGCCAGTAAAATCTACGTCTAATTCGGTCAATGCATTTGGCAATCCCACAATGGGATGACGATGGTTGGTCATGTGCAGCGCTAATCACACTTCGTCGCAACTCCTCAGGAACTAGTAACTTCCAGCATTCATCAGCTTGATTAAGACCATTATCTGGGACACTGGTCCGATAATATATGAAGTTGTCAACTACCTTAAAATCTGGGAGTTTGGAAAGCAAAAATTTTTGTTTCATTGCAACATAATCAGCTGACTGAAAGGCATTGGAACTTAAGTCGATTTCCGGAAACACTTCACAATCTAGAGCTGCTAGTTCCTCAACGCATTCAAATGAACGAGAAAGCGCATCAGCCACTACGTTCTCTCTTCCTTTGCGATGTTCATTTTCAAAACAATATCCCTGAATTTTAATCGCCCATCGAGCTAACCTGCCACTCAGATCGGACTGGCTCATAAGCCACCGAAGGCTTGCGTGATCAGTCACAACTTTGGATGGATGTCCCTCAACATATATTCTAAACTTTTTGATTGCCAGAACTACGGCCAAACACTCGAGCTCTGTAACAGTGTAGTTACGTTGAGCCTTATTCAGTTTCTTGGACATGTAGGCTATTGGGCGCTCGCAGCCTGAATCGTCACATTTAGATAAGACAGCTCCTACACCATGCAAGGAAGCGTCACATTGCACAACAAATGGTTTATCGTAGTTGGGATGAGCTAAGAATGGGGCTGAACACAATTTGCTCTTAACTTCCTCAAAGGCAGCTCATTCCACTCAAATGACTTACCACGCAACAACTCGGTAAGAGGAAAAGTGACTGACAAATAGTTAGAAATGAAACGCTGGTACCACCAAGTCATTCCCTAGAATCTTACCATGCAACAACTCGGTAAGAGGAAAAATGACTGACGAATAGTTAGAAATGAAACGCTGGTACCACCCAGTCATTCCCAAGAATCTTCTGAGCTGCTTTTGAGTCTTCGGTATTGGAAACTCATCCACCGCCCGAACCTGATCGGGATTAACTCGGAGCGTACCCTCGCCCACTAAATAACCGAGATAGTCCACCCTCTTCAGACAAAACTGACTTTTTTGTACATTTATTGTTAGTCCGGCCTTACGTAGTTGGGTGGCAACTTCCAATAGATGTGACAGATGGTCCTCGAAATTTTAAGAAAGCACCAATAAGTCATCTAGGTATACTAGAACATGAGATTTTAGCTGGTAAGGAATCACCAAGTCCATTAACCGACTCATAGTTTGAGGAGCGCTCGTCAAACCGAACGGCATTCTTTTAAACTGGTAAAGAGGCCTATTTGGGACCGTGAAAGCTGTTTTCGCCCGGGATTCTTGATCTAGGCAGATTTGCCAAAAAGCGTCCTTAAGATCAATCTTTGCGATACAGTGCACTGGTGGCAACCTACTTAAGAGGCCATCCATAATAGGAATAGGATAGGCATCCCTGACTGTAACACCATTTAACTTTCGCGCGTCTAAACAAAACCTTTCTTTGCTAGGTTTTACATGCAGCGTGACCGGAGATGACCATGGTGAACTAGGAGCCTCTTCAATAACGTCCATCTCGAGCATGCGATCAATCTCGCCGCATAAGTTTTTCCTTTGCCGGGGATATGGGGTAAAACCTTTGCTTAATCGGTCTGGCGTTGGCAGTGTCAATAGTATGATTAATTAAGGTTGTCAAGCCAAGACCATTCTTCTCAAAAGACGGAAAAACCTCAATCACCGATTGTAATTGTGATTTTTGAGAATCGGACAATGTTAGATTAAGCTGGTCTTCATTTGGTTCCACCGATATCTCATTTATCGAACAGGAAGGTATGATGGAAATTCCAAATACTTTCCAAAAATCCATACCACAAATTACCTGCTGCTCAATAGATGAAACTACTAAAAATTCAAAGTCAGCTTGAACCGAATTGTAGGTTAAGGGTACAGTAATCATTCCTGCCACCGATTGACTGGGGCCATCGGCGGTAAGGACTACGCCTGAAGTTTTATTCGACATTAAATTCTTCGAGAGG
Organism: Lordiphosa fenestrarum; assembly: GCA_035044985.1. Classification (NCBI taxonomy): domain Eukaryota; kingdom Metazoa; phylum Arthropoda; class Insecta; order Diptera; family Drosophilidae; genus Lordiphosa; species Lordiphosa fenestrarum. The sequence goes on from JAWNNO010004389.1 coordinate 28,676, forward strand.
ATTTGCTTTGCGAGGCTTCCGCCATTAACGCTCTTATTGGCACCACTGTCTAGAAGACCAAAGTAAGCCTGACCTTAAACCTCAATCTGAATAAATGGACGAATATCTCCGACTTTATGAATGATCGATGATATTGTGAAACGACTTAAGCTTCGCTTGCGCTTCCAAATTTCGCGCATTCGCGCTAAAGAACGGGATAAAGCTGCATCGGGCTTGTTTGTATTAAAAATCTCGGCTCTTCGCTTTTGGTATTCTAGTAGTCGAACGTGATATGGTTTGAAATGCTGGCGAATTGGTACAACAGGTAGTGAAGATGACACATCTGGTAAAGTTTGGTGATGGAATATGAAATGTTGGTATCCGAGACTAACGTCGGACATCCCCTCTCGGAACACGGCGGACATCCTGTGCCGGGTTTTCCGATGCCGACTTACATTTAGCACAGTTGGGCTTAAACATTTCGGGTATTCCGCAACCGTAACAAAAAATACGGCGAGGCTTGAGGCAGTCATGATATTTATTTCCCTGTTCCTCACAGTTCCAACACTTGAAATTATTTGACGACCGGATAGCACAAACTTCGTTTGTTGCTTCGGTTTCTCCCTCAGAATGCTTCTCAGAGATTTCCTCGTGAATCATTGTATTAACAAAACTCTTACTCGTAATTGGACGAGAAGAAGGTCTGGACTTAATACTGAGGAAGAACTCCTCGTGCTTGTGGCACTCCTTACGCAAGGTTGCTAGGTCTGGAGTTTCCACATGTAACAACTCATGTTTTAACTCGTGCTTTAGATTATGCCGAACATCCACCGTAATCTCGCTATCGTGCATAGGTTCTCGTAGTGAATCTGCAATTGACAAGATGGCATCTAAGAACTCGTCAAAACATTCGTTGCTACCCTGCTTGCGACGACGCACTCAAATTACGCGCATTACTGACGCTGCTATTGCGAGGAAGGGCTCTCCCATTCAAGTTGGGGTTCATCCCGAACATCTCTTGGTAAGTTGGACAGGTTTAAATTTCTTACCGCTGTGGCAATTTGCTCAGACACGGCTGCTGTTATGCTCGCCTGATATGTTCCTAAAGAATTTGAAATAAGTTGTTGGATACGATCCTCTGTTAGACCATTGCTATTCAATTCAGCCCTAACTCTAGCACGCGTAGGATTGTTTTCACGCCGAGAATTTAAATTTGAGCCAGGAGTTTTTGAATTATTACGAACTTGGGACCTTGTATTAGCTAGAGGTTTGGGAATAGTCCCAGTATAAGCTGGGCTTGAAGTAGTCAAGACACTTTGGTCACCTTGTGTGTTTGATTGAGCTTTGCGCTCCGCAGAGGTGCATTTCCTAACCGCCATCAATGCTCTCGAACACGATTGCCTACAAATGGGACAAGTTTCATTGCTCTCCAACCAGTCCAATAGACAAGTTCTGTGGTACCTATGCTTGCAAGGGGTCTCTAATATTTCGGTATCAGCGATAGTATCATTACAAATCGTGCATACCACCGACGCATCGCTCTGAAGGGCAACAATATTTTCAGTGCTTCGCCTGACAGCCATAGCTGCAGATTTAAATTTTCGAATTAGGTAGATGTATGGATGATTAAGATAAAGACAAAGTCAATATTAAATGTTCCTAATATATAATCGTTTGAATCTCATAAATTAAACGGGTCTTATCCTTAAGCACTAGCACAGCAGGACGTATATATGTATTTGATAAGTAAAGCATTTCCTCCGTAAACAGAAACTAGAATTGGAAAACTAAGTATTTTGTATTTATTTATGTATCATCCTAACGCTACAAGTTACAAAAACTTATATATTATTGCGCTAGTCACAGGGGCAAATAAAATATAAAAAAAACATTGAAATTAGTGATGAAATAACTTACTTACTAAATACATTATAATCTAAAAACAGTTTTCCTGGAACAATATTGAAACTTAGATAAAGATGTGCAATTATTCAAGGACATAAGGACAAGTGATGGTCTACTCGAATAAAAGAGGGACATACCAGAGGTCACCAGAATGAACAATTCTCAATTTTAAACGAGAAGACGATAAATATATACACGATTTCATTACGAGGTACAGAACCGATACATGCTCAGAACTATCATTTCCACGCATTTCGATGTATAGATCAATAGTATGACATTCGCTAACGTGTTACCAAAAGTCTAAGTATTGCATTATATATCTACTGGTCTAGATCCGACAATTATCAAAACCTTAGCAGTTCCAAGCAGGGTTCGAAATGACTTAACTATTGACTAAAAAATGATTGATGACTAAAAAGGATTTTTGGACTACGACTAAGGAATCAAATCATAAAAACTAAAAATGAAATAGTGTTCATAAAATATAATTTGATCAACTAGGCTTAGAGATATGAACAAAAACTCAACTAAATGTTAGTCATTAGTCGTTTTGTTACATTGGACTATTGACTATTTAGTTGTTTCAGGTGACTTGACTATCAACTGAGTATTCGTTTTGAAACCTTTTACTAACGACATCGCAAATCTGTGAAATAATTTGGCATTGAAAAATAGACTACTAGTAATTATAAACCAAACCAGAACCTACTACGATCATTAATTATGTAAATTTGTTTTAGAGCACAAGTAAGAATTGTTTATTCTTAAGATTCGAAAACTGGCAAGTCTTCAACTGCCCGATCAATAAATGATGGATTGAGTTTGACCAATAAAATATTTTCCAACGTATCTTGATTAAGGCGATTGCGGTTTTCAGAGAGAATTAACTTAAGGTGGGAAAATGCCCGCTCAATTGATACCTGAAATTAAAAGAATAGATTATCGCATATATATATACATAAACATTCATTATAAATACCTGTGTGGGTGGAATTGCAAAACAAACATTTGCACTTGGAAATCGGCCTCTTCTATTGGTATATATCGTTGTTTGTTGGATAATTACTCCGAAAAACTTTGATATATATTTTTAAACCAAATCGGAAATTAACACATCAAAAAAATCACAACAATGATAGACAATCAATATTATTTTAATTTGAAATTTTCAAATGAAACTAAACGACTACTCAGTTGATAGTCAAGTCAAGTCAAGTGACTGAAACAACTAAATAGTCAATAGTCATTTGTAACAAAACGACTAATGACTAACATTTATTTTAGTTTTTGTTCATTTCTCTAAGCCTAGTTGTTCAAATCATATTTTATGAACACTATTTCATTTTTAGTTTTTATGATTTGTGATTAAAGTCAAGTTTATGGTCTTAGTCGATTTACAAATATTGACTGAATGATAGTTCAGTTTTTAGTCAAAATTTCAGACTGTTGCTAACATTTAGTCAGCAATTCGAACCCTGATTATAACGTAATGATGTGTTAATTTTTGAAGGGAGGAGGAGTCATGCTTCGTCGAGATATGTGGGGGTAAGTTTGTTGTAGGTGTTTTAAGGGATCACCGATCTGTCTAAGGTCAAGCGGCAATGGTGATCACGGTAGGGTGGAAAACAGCTGGCAGCACTACACCTGCACAGCTGTAGAACAAACACCTATGCATCAGCAGTCGCGAGAACCATCTAGCTGCCAAATGGTAGATGTAGGGAAAACCCTTTTCACATTTTCTTTCCTAAAGCTCTTTCTATCCTAAAGCTGTCCCCCTTTTATTGAAACCCAAGTCTTGATTTCCGCACGCGAAATTTAATAAAGTTGTATATTGATAATGCGAGCAGGTAGTACAGTGGTACCCAATTACATACGAATCCATCCCTTTGCCGACATACATGAAGCCGGAACCAGCGCGTGCTCCGCTTGTCTAGAATGTCATCCGCTCGTCTAGCTAAACATACGGCCACGTTATATGTTACACTGGGTAGAATATTTATAGGCAACTGCTAATGGAAGTCCGTCCGAAATTTATGCATTCTCTAGTGCCTTCGTAAGCTCGACTATTTCATTAGTGTATATATTTGCTGACTTGATATTTTGTTTTACGTTTAAAATCTTAGCTGCCAGAACCTCCACAGATTCTCCATTTACTTTTTCTTTCAGTTCTGTTATTATATCTGCTATACTTTCCTCATTTGTTTTAGTTTTTATTAAAGCTTAAACTGTTGCACCATGTGAATCTCTTATAGAGTCTACCAATTCCACAGCATTAATGAAACTATGAAGGTTTTCTGCTTTCCCGTCGAGCTCTGGTATGAGTCGCGAGGCTGTATTAAGAAATTCTATGCGTGTTTGTGCCATTTCGATATCTCGGATGGCCACAGAACCGGTAGTTGTTTTTACATCTCCTATTTCGTCAGTGTGTTCAAAATTGTTGTTGGACAGGGATCTTGCTTTACTTCATATATTGCTTTCTTATTGTAGGTATTTGGTATACGAATTTCAATATTGTGCAAATGAGATATTTTAACAAGCTGCTCTCTTAACTGATTAAAAATTATATTTGCCTGAAGTGATTGTAGTAAGTCAAACTTAGATGAATTTTCTCATGTTTTATTTATGAAATTTTAATTTTCCACTAAAATTACTGCATGTTTATTAATAGTGCGACCTAATATAACTGTATTTTTATTTAAACATTTGAAAGACCTATAAAATGTATCTTTATAAGATTGAATTTCCTTAACTATACTTTGCCAGTCCATATGCTGCTTTTCAACTATCTCAGACCTATAATTGCGCATACATATGTATATCTGCTCTTCTCTTAAACACTTCTCTCTTCCTAAATAGAGTATTTATGTTTCATTACTAAAGTGCATCTAACATGATGCAACAAGAGAGGTGAGGTGGCATCAGTGTGAGTTCTCTGCAAAGTTCCTGCACGTTCAGTGCTGCGCGTACTTTTGAAGCGTAAGCTCTGGGTAAAAGTACGCATTGGTTTGTTCTATGCATTTGCTTTTGCCTGGCAGTGCATTGACTGGCCGTCTCCGTCATAATCGCTCTTTTTCAAGCGAGAGTGCTCAAAGCTTTCCTGGCTGTGCTATTGGTTTTAGTCTCGTTTTGGTAACTGTGGTAGTGCTGTGTTCGCCCGAAATTGCGGAAAAGCCTTAAAGTATGCCATACTGTGGTGACTCTTGGCTAGGATTTGATTTACTAATAAAATAAAATTAGTTAAATATGAATGAATTTACTAGGTAGAATATTTATGAGATATAGAGTATTTGTCGCAAAGTTTGAGTTGAGTAGTGGAGCGCTGTCAAGTTTCAAATTGACAAGCACAGTGAATGGGATGTAAATATTTCCGTCTGCAGGTTAGGTGGCTTTTCAATAGCCCAGGTTTCGTCTTTTCCGTTCCTGACCAATCAGATGAACACATCGTGCCTCTCCTCAAATTTCCAAGCAGCAAAGTTGTTTTATTCCGAAAAGTTTAATTTCGTTATTGTGGTAGCAGCAGCAGCCCAAGTAAAACGCTGAAAACAAGTGCGACAACAAACCGAAAATAGAGTGCTATTTTCTATGCGAGTCAAGCCGAAAAAAATCGACAAGGTCAACTCGATCGGAATGATCCATTCAAACAGTAATGTGCCAATCTCCAAAAAGGGTAATTATAGTGAAAGAAGTGTGAGTGAGTCACAACCCAAGTGCACATCAAAATTCCCCGTTGGAGTCTCATTTTGTGCATGCAAGCCTAATAGCAACAGACAACCACAGTTGTCCCATGTGGGTCGCGTGATCTCCCCAGGGAAGAAACGTGAGGAAGGGGTGCACTAGTGCATACCCTATAATTTTGTAGTGCTGGCCGCAGCAGCGGGTCTCTCTATACCGTTTAATTTTTTGTTTGCTCTAGTTTTTTTATTTAAACTAATCTTTTCCTGAATGCGAAGCTAAAGTTAATAGAAGAAAAACGGAGAAGATTGTTGATAACGTATATTTATTATTTTTTATTCTTGCGTGAAGAGCATTGGCTACCTATTTAATAATGATCTGCTCCAACCTAAGCCATATATATCAATAATCGAATTGCACAGCCCCCAACTTCATCAAATGTCCAGCGAACCTAAACCACCCAACATTATACTTCCACAAGCCAGCATGAAAGATCTTTCAGCGCGGGAATTGGAATAAACGTAAGTCAAAACAAACCAATTTTTTCCCTTTACACTGTTATGTTTTGGTTTCGGTTCGCCTTGTGGCGCCCGCAACTGATAAGCGATCGTCTCTTTACGGCTGCATAAAATGATAAATACAAGCCAGCTAATAACTGAATTTAAAATTATTTGTTGGTATGCATTTTGCTTTTGCCCTTTTGGCTGATCTACTTTATTCTAAAATGCCTCCATCTGGTTAGGATGTCTCATAATGAAATATTACACCTGCTCAATACACTTAAAGAAATTTTGAAGTATACAGGGTGCGCCATCTAAAGTGTCCGTATGGCAACACTGAATAAATATAAAAACAAACAACCGATTGCTATATGTTGATCTTGTTCCTTTAAACACAACATCAATCAAGTGGCCGCCTTTATTGGCCACAACAAAATGTGCCCTTTTTGCGGCATTTTCCATCACTTTTTCGAGCGTCTCAGTCGATAAAGTGGCGATTTCGGCACGAAGGTTGGCCTTAAGCTCTTCAATGGTCTGTGGATCGCTGGCGTAAACCTTGCTTTTTAAATAGCCCCACAAAAAGAAGTCTGGGGCGGTCAAATCTGGAGATCTGGGTGGCCAGTCAATATCGCCTCTTTTTGATACCAGGCGTCCAGGGAATTTCTCTTTAGAATTTTCTCTTCGACTGTCACTATCTGTCTAGCCCTTTCTCGGTTTCTAAATTTCTCTGCCTCCATACTCAACAGCTCTCAAGGATCGCTTTCTCGAATTTTCCCTCTCTCTAAATCCTTTTCTTCCTGTGTGCCTCTTGTCTGTCCGTTGGATAAGAAGTCGTTAAATTGAGGTCGATTTGCTGATCTGCCACTGAACCTGAAACAACAGCACGCGATTCAAAATTAAAATATACAGTTATTGAGAGCTCGTAGAGAGAAGCGGTCTTTTCCTCTGGCACCCTACCGTTTCCGACCAGAATAAGTCGGAAGCAAGCGCGTTCTCCGTAAACGCTCCTACACCCACATCTGCTCTACCCAATTGCCGCGTAACCTGTGTACGTTGCATGCTACAACACACATCAAAGCAAACGCCTGATATTTAATTTTTCCTCTTTTTATACAATTTTGCACAGAGTTTTTTTGGCTGCATACTACTAATATGTAGGAACCGACCGGATCGGATGGCAATATCTCAAAGCTCACATAGCAACATGGGAAAAAGAGTATTTTTGAAAATATTTAAGCGAGCACTTGCAAGCACATATGTTAATTCTGCATTATATTTTTCATTTCACTTTAAATCTAATGTATATATACATAAAAAAATAATTCTAATTTATTTAAAAGATTTTGTATTTTTGTGTTGTGTGGAGCTTTATTGCGGGGCGTAATCGCCGTTGCCGCACCGGTGCGTTTAGGAGGCACTCAAGTTATAGTTTTGTTTATTTGTTTTTTTTCTCATTTAAGCTTGGCTTCCAGCTGGTCGATCCTCTGCCAGATTTCGTTTGCCTCTTGCCAGGGTGGTAGTGAGTCTGCATTCACTCACTGCATTCTCTCACCAATTGTGCCTTGGGATTTTTACCGCTGGGATGGTGGTTAGGCGACTCTCTTTCCGCCGCTCGCCTTGCTGGTTGGCGAACCCAGTTGCTCGATTGTGAGCGGTTTCGCGCCTGCCTGTGGATTGGCTGCTTTGGCCGCAGCCATGATCTCGCTGTGGGTGTTGAGAGCTGTTTGGTCCGCAGGCTGCTGTTCAGGATTGTCTTTATCCTCCTTGGTCATCTCTCGTCTTATAGCTTCTTTGTATGGATGTTCTTTTTTTTCGGCTTATTGTTGCCGTTTTAATTTTGCAGGATCACCATGTAATGACGATACAGTGGATGTGGTTTGAGGGATCCTTGCTGTTGCACAGATGTGGAGCAAGTGATGCATTAATTTAGCGACAGGATCTAATTGGTTTTACATTGGAACTTAAGCTTATTGAAATCTAACGGTACATAAAGTTTAGAGCTGAACTTAATAATAGTGGAATGCCTAAAAGTAGAATGTAAGTATAATACAGAGTAACAACGCTTCTTTAGTTTTTCATTGTTTTTATTTTTTTAGCAACAATAATTACACTATTTGTTTTAAATTTCATAACATATGTTAAATTGCACTCAATACAATAAATACAACAGGTATAAAAGCACACGAATTGTTCATTAAACAAGAAAGAAAGTCGGTCAAGCCCGACTTTAACATACTCTGTATCAAGAAAATTATACGCTCAGCATAAATTTTGATCATAACTCGACAACCGTTCATCCGATCTTCTCCTTTCCTTAGGCGGTTCGATAAGTTATCCTGATAACTAAACATGTCCAGAAAGAACAAGCCATCTATCTTCAAAACTGTGGGAGATATGACGTTTTGTAAATTGCGGGGGCGTGGCCAAAATTGAAAATAAACTTGATCTGTCTGCAGACATAAGAAGCATATGTCCCATATACGTCAAACCTCTATCTCTTACCATCTCTGATATCTGTGCGTTCATACGGACAGACAGACGGACATGACTCGGCTGTTGATGCTGATCAAGAATATATACTTTATAGGGTCGGATATGCTTCCTTCTGGATGTTACATACTTTTACACAAACTTATAATACTCTATGAAACTACGGTACAGAGTGTAAAAACAGCCTTAAGGTTATGTATAATTTAAACGGAGACACAACACCACAAAGAAGGCTGGTAGATCGTACAGCTGTTTCAAGAGGAACCACCCTCTATCATCAGCGATCAATGCCTACCAACTGAACGTTTCTCTTAAGTCTCTCCATGCCTGCGGTGGCATAACCGTTTGGGAATCCCTAAGCAGAATGCGCGCAAAAACATCGAGAGGATTCCCAAACGGTTATGCCACCGCAGGCATGGAGAGACTTTAGAGAAACGTTCAGTTGGTAGGCATTGATCGCTGATTATAGAGGGTGGTTCCTCTTGAAACAGCTGTACGATCTACCAGCCTCCTTTGTGGTGTTGTGTCTCCGTTTAAAGTTGTGCGAAAGCATAACATGACCTCGAGCCGGCTAAAAACTGCAGGTGTACTCAGTATAAAGGTCACAAAAAAACCAGTCACATGGATTATTAAAATTAAAAAAAAGACTGGGCTTTGGAAAATTCCACCTGGAAAAGCCGGAAAAGCGTCGGAAAAGTTGGTATGGAGAAAATTTAATTTTTCATCCGGTTGACTTGAAACTCGGTTTGTAAGCAAAGTATGTGAAATAAAAAACGCGAAAAAATACGAAAATCGTCGTAAAAGTTTGTAAGGAGAAACATTTATTTTTATCCGTTTGACTTGAAACTCGGTTTGTAAGCAAAGAATGCGAAATAATTGGACATGTGTTTTCCCGATTTCGGAAAATCGGGTCAAAAGGAATCTTCCCGGAAACATAAAGATTCAAAAATCTATTTTTCACCCGATTGACTTGAAAATCGGTTTGAAGGAAAGTTAATGAAATAAAATGAGATGTCATTTTTCGATGTTGGAAAATTAGACAGTAGGGTCGGAAAATTCTCAGAAAAGCGTCAGAAAAGTTTTTTTGGGGAAAATGTTATTTTTCATCCAATTAACTTGAAACTCGGTTTTTAAGCAGAGTTTAGTTTAGTGTATTGGATTTTTACATCCTAGCAAGCAGAGTTAAAAACTTATAAATATTGTGCTAGTCACTTAAATGAATCAAATTATATTAAACATTGCAAAATATGCGAAATAATTGGACAAAGTGTTTTCCCGATTTCGGAAAATCCGCCCAATAGGAAAATTCCTAAAAAATTCGATTTGCAAAAATCTATTTTTCATTCGATTGACTTGAAATTCGGTTTGTAGGAATATTTTTTTTCACCCGATTGACTTGGAATTCGGTTTGTAGGAATAGTAAGAAAAGTTAATTGAGATGTTATTTTCCGATGTTGGAAAATTTTACCGTATGGTCGGAAAAGTTGTATTCATCCGATTGACTTGAAATTCGGTTTGTAAGAATATTTTCCATTAAACAATTATATAAGGTTGGGCGTACATTTAAAAATGTGGACTGACAGTTTTTGCTAAGCGAGCCAGAGAGAGTACTTAAGGGCAGGGTTCGGTAAATTAACACACATTATTTTTAACACGAGAAAAATTAACACAATGAAAAATACAGTGTGTAAAAACTTTTTTATTTTCACACGTGTAAATAACATTTTTTTTCACAAGAAAAAAATTATTTTTTTCATGAAACTAACACGAACATTTTTCTCACGCATGATTCTATCACGCGTGTGAGAAATTTTAGCAGCCTTCTGAAAAAAAAATGAGAGCAAATTTTTTTCACAAAATTGGTGTTGGTGTGTATATGAGAGTCGGCTGTGTGTCGTATTCTCGTGCGCGGCTGCGGCTCGGCCAGGCACACTGAGCTGACAAACGGGGGTGGAAAATTATAAGACGCGAGTGCCTGTGCCTGAGGGCCATAAAAATTGCGATCGGCTGCGTTCTGACCAATCAATGAGCTGTCAGGAACTGCAGTGCCTGTCCCTTTTATATGGGGGTCATAAAAATTCAAGATCTGCTGTTTTTGCAATGACCTGCCAACCATCAATGGGCTGCGAATCAAAATAGGTACGAGCTTACCCTTTTAAAAAAGAGATAAATGCAAAATGGATATTAGCAGAGACATCTCCAAAATACAGCTCATTGATTGGTCAGAGCGCAGCCAATCGCAATTTTTATGGCCCTCAGGCAAAGGCACTCGCGTCTTAAAATTTTCCACCCCCGTTTGTCAGCTCAGTGTGCCTGGCCGAGCCGCAGCCGCGCACGAGAATACGACACACAGCCGACTCTCATATACACACCAACACCAATGCAGTGAAAAAAATATTCTGAAAATTTTTTACACGCGTGTGAGAAATTTTGTGGAAAAAATTTGCTCGCATTTTTTTTACAGAAGGCTGCTAAAATTTCTCACACGCGTGATAGAATCATGCGTGTAAAAAATGTTCGTGTAAGTTTCATGAAAAAAATAATTTTTTTCTTGTGAAAAAAAATGTTATTTACACGTGTGAAAATAAAAATTTTTTTCATTGATGTTAATTATCATGACTGAAAAATATCATTTGTGCATTTTACGAACCCTGCTTAAGGGAGAGTGTGTAAGTGAGAACGAGAGAGACAGGGCACATACCCACATTTTGAGTGTGTGTGTAAAAAAAAACCATTATTTAAGTTTACTTACATTTAAATGCATGAAAACATTTTACTAATACATATATTAGTTAAAACAGTAAGAATATTACAATTTTTTTTTGTTTATTTTAATATTTATAAAAATATTTTCAAATTGTTTATTGCCTATCAGCATCTGCTTTTGCTTCTGTATTTGTAACCTGAACCTGGCACCTTAATAAGATGCCACATACGATATGCTTCCAGCTCTCTGGACCATTAGGTCTATTAAATATGGGTTTTTTGAAATCTTGTTATTATTACAAAGCAAAAAACTACTTTCCAGCATTTTACACTTTCTGTAAACTTTACGGTCGACCTTTTCAAGCCTCCAGCGTCTACCTGATCAATGTCACATTTTCCTTCTCATCAGACAAATTAAGTTTTTTTACACTATACCCGGCGGGGTATAGTTGGTCGCGCTCAACCACTGACTCTACGGCTGGTGTCACCGGTGCATCTGTAGCAAATGCCACCGGTACCTCTGGGGCTAATGGCATTTGCAAACAATCGAGGCTTAAGTCGAGCCACGGAGTGTTATTGGCCTGGACATTTCCCGCTGAATCCAATTTTTCTGTGTTCTTAACTGAATTGGGAATCCAAAGTCACTGTCTTCAAAATGCTTATCACAAATATTTACTAAACTTATTGAGAGACACTCCAGTTGACTGCGACCAAGCGTTTCTTTTTTTACTATATATAAACGAAGCTTAATTTTATAATTATGTGCCGTCCTCACTACAACTGCATTTAGCATTTTCGCGTTTTGGGCAAAATGTACATTTTTACCCATACATATGTACTAGGCCACTTGAGATGGCAGAAAGTTTCTATAGTTTCTATTCGACTGTGGACTATTTTTAGTCGATAAACATGGTGCCCATCACTATTAATAAAATTACAAAACAACTGAATTTGATGCGGACAAGATGTACCCTGGTCAAACATTCCACTAAAACACTGGGGAATCCTAACTTTTGGAATCTCTTCACGCACTCAACAACCTTCGCCTGTGTCATGTAGTTTGGTGGCCAAAACTCATCTGTCAACTGGATGATGACTTCTCGGCAGAAGTCGTTCAAAATTGTTTTTGAATTACCGAACAGTCTTCCAACTTTTCGGTATTCTGCGGAGAAGCCCAATATAACGCAATTGCAATCCTTTTGTCAGGTATTATAGCCACTCGAAATGGTGTGTCTTTCCTTGCCAGCCTAGGCCATCGAGTCACCAAAATATTAAATGCGCTTCTCTCACACCTCTCCTTGAAGAACTCGCTTGAGTTTTGGGGTACATCCTTTTCCCACAAAACCATCGTATGTCCCGACACTGCGGGATGAATTCCGGCGATGGTTTTCCATGAGCACGCTGGAATATATGGACATGGAAGCACTCCAGACAACATTAAATATTCTGTGTCAATCATCGAAATAATGTCCAATTGATTATCCATTATCAATTTGTATTTTTCACTGACAGTTTGTTAATTGTCAACAAAGAACAGGTGTTCTGAAAATGCAAATGCAGAAGCAACACAATGAGGACAGCAAACTACATTTTCAGAGATGACGATAACTTTTTTGAAAATGTGCTTCAGTGAGGAAGGCATATTAATTAGCAAATAACCCGTCGCGCTTCGCCGCTGTTATAATAATCATTATGGACCTATTAGTAATATATATCAAAATTAGTGTATAGACCTAAACTTATAAATATCACAATACACACAAATAACCCGGAGCGCTTCGGGGCTGTCATAACCAGTATGGACCTAATAATTAGTAATATAAGGCCTGTATCCAGCACTGCGGAAAATTCCTGCCAGGAATTTGCTATTTATTTTGAGTGTGTGGAACCCAACTGAAACAAACTGTCAAGCAGAGCCTTCTCTGTCACTCTCTGCCAAGCGTTCTTACAGTCATTCGCTAGCAAGCATATATAACATTAATGAATTTAATAACTTTGAACAAAATATTCTATATTTATTTGTGCAGCAACACTTTCCCAAGCACTTTTCACAGAAAATTTGTTAAAATGATTTTTTTCTGTAATAAGCCATAGACATGGTCGTGCCTCCACTGCTTTTATTAAAGCTATCTTCTCGTCCCGTTGAAAATTATCAGTCCTTTTTTTGCGCACATTGATTGCCTCCATCTTTTGTCAAATCACTTCCAAAATAATTGTCAGCAATATATTCCTGGCCTGAATATCAGCTGTTTCTCGTTCCACACACGCTTCCGAAACGCCGCTATTGATACGCCGCTATCTATTCAAGTGTGGATTTCGTTAGTGTTGCTGGATACACAACAAACGAAAAAGCAAACTAAAAATTCCTGGCACAGTTTTTGATGTGAAACATCTTTAATTTCGGTACCGAGGATTTTAGTAGGGGTAAAATTTGATTTCAGCGTCACGCGTCACGCTGACTTGCATATTTTGTGGTGTTGTTGTTTTCGGTTTGAATGTGCGGCTGGTGGTGTGCAGTGGGAGTTGGGTGGCCGGCCACACAACTTAAGGTAAAGATGAAGATGAAGATGAATATGAGGATGAGGATGAGGACGATTTGGGGGAGGAGGATTAGGAGGAGGAGGAGGATTGGGAGGAGGCGGATGAGGATTAGGAGGATTTGGAGGAGGAGCAGGAGGATTAGGAGGCGGAGGAGGATTGGAAGGATTCGGAGGAGGCGGATGAGGATTAGGAGGCGGAGCAGGAGGATTAGGAGGCGGAGGAGGATTGGGAGGAGCCGGATGAGGATTAGGGAGACTTGGAGGAGGAGCAGGAGGATTAGGAGGCGGAGGAGGATTAGGAGGAGGAGGAGGATTAGGAGGCGGAGGTGGATTGGGAGGAGGCGGATGAGGATAAGGAGGATTTGGAGGAGGAGCAGGAGGATTAGGAGGCGGAGGAGGATTAGGAGGAGGCCTTGGAGGAGGCGGATGAGGATTAGGAGGATTTGGAGGAGGAGGAGGAGGATAAGGAGGCGGAGGAGGATTGGGAGGAGGCGGATGAGGATTAGGAGGATTTGGAGGAGGAGCAGGAGGATTAGGAGGCGGAGGAGGATTAGGAGGAGGCGGAGGAGGCTTTGGAGGAGAAGCAGGAGGATTAGCAGGCGGAGGAGGATTGGGAGGAGGCGGATGAGGATTAGGAGGATTTGGAGGAGGACAAATCCTCATCCGCCTCCTCCTAATCCTCCAAATCCTCCTAGTCCTCATCCGCCTCCTCCCAATCCTCCTCCGCCTCCTAATCCTTCTCCTCCTCCTCCAAATCCTAATAATCCTCATCCGCCTCCTCCAAGGCCTCCTCCAAGGTGAATATCTAGTAAGTGAAAGGCGGTGCACATTTTATACAGCATGTTTCACATCAATGCCTCGTGAGTGTGGACCACACTTACACCTTTTTTTTTTATATGAAGTTTGGCAGGAATTTTTAGTTTCCGCTGTGCTGGATACCCGGCTATAGCCTTTATTATCCGGTTCCCTTTTCAGTTTGGAGTCATTATCGTTACAAACCCAGTTTCAAGTCAATCGGATGAACAATAGTTATACTCTGTACCATAGGTACTCAGAGAGTAATACGTTTTTTTTAAAAGTATGTAACACAGTTCGACACTAAAAAAAAACCCGAGATGAGACCCATAAATTCTGATAGAAGGCGCTTCTGTATGCATCGCCTCATACCCAGTTTACCATCTGTACCCTATGTTCGCGTTCTATGGGTACTTTTGTACTAGCAACCAGGGACCGTAATCATTATAAGTTATATTTTAAAAATTACATGGTAATGATAAAAATTTAATTTTTTACGATTTTCTTCAATGATAATCATTAGTTTTGAGTGATTTTAAAAAACTTAGACCATAATCATTATTTTCGATCAAAAAAAATAAAACTCAAAAATAATGATTATTTTTGATCAAAAATAATAAGACTTAAAAATAATGATTATTAATGATTTTTATTTTTTTTGCTCAAAATAAAACTCAACAGTAATTTACGGCTTCTGTGTTAGAATTTTCACCAATATTATTGCATATCCTTGAAAAGGGAGCACAAAGCTTCACCCGTGCAAAAAGTTTCATCATAAATATAATTTTTTGTTGCAGCTTGCTCAACATAGAGTACGTTGAATTCCAACACGTCGCAACATCTAGCACTGGTTGTGGCATTGATTCCTCTGTTATCAAATACCTAGACCCCAGAGAAAAACGGGATAGTGTAATTAAACTTAATAATATAAATTAAAATTAAATTTGTAATGTACCAGTACGCCGGCGTTCTTAAAAGCTTCACAATTCGTCGTGCTTTGTCTAAAAAATGACCCGATTCGAGGCGGTGTAAAAAATCCTTTACTGCAAGTTGGAGGGTGTGTGCTGCACATTTCATCGACGTAATTGAGTGAATTTTCAAATTCTTGAGCAGCCCTTCATCATCCAAATCCTCAGCACCATCTTCTTCGTTATCATTTTCAGCCTCGCAATTATTTAGCCGTTCCACCGCCTTGGCCATGTTTCGACCATTATCCGTCGTGATGGTATAAATTTGTTCCTATGAAATGCTGAAATCAGCCAATATGGACTTTATTTCAGTGCAGAGGTTTTTGGACGTGTGCGATACTTTCAGCTCTATCAGGCCCAAAGTTTTTACACATACATATTTTATCGTGATCGATGAATTGGACATTTACACCAAGAATTCCGCGATTGCATCTTGTGGCCATTTTTAGGCAGGGGACTCTGTTTTTTAAGGTTTCGACCAATTCGTATTTCATTTGGCTGTATTTTTCCTCGACTAAACTCATAATATTTCTTGACGTTACGGTGGGCATATCCAAGCCACTAAATATTTGAGCTGAAAACGTCTTAAAGCCTTTTGAGTCCAAAACAGCAAACGAAACTTTTGCGGCGGTCACCAGGTCAATACACACATTCTTCACTTCATCTTGCCCCATTACCACCGAAAACTTCTTTTTCTTTTCAGGCACTTCGGTTTCTTTGGTTTCGGCCACTTCATTTAATTCACTTTTGTGCTTCACTTCTAAGTGCCGCCTTAGATTGCACACATAGTTGCCATTGAAAGTCAATTTGCAAATTTTACACTCCGAAACGTTACCCTCCACATGGAATGTAAAAAAATTGCGCACAGTGCAATTACGTTTGCGACCCATTGTAATAATAATAAGATGAATGCGATTTTATAAATGATTTTTTATTCAATTTTGGTCCTCTTTTTATATGATTTTTACATGAGTGAAATGGTAAGCTAAGTTGAGTCACTTTACAAGAATTGGGTGTACAATGAGATACTGACCGACTAAGGTAACGGTTCCTGCGTTATCAGCGCTCGAGTGAAAAACACTTGTTATGCTTAGTGCATATGCAAATGAGTAAAGCATGTGACTCAACTTAGCGTAGTGTACACTTACTTAGTGTACGTAAGTTTAGTTACGAGTGCTTATAATTATAATTTATATACAAATATTAAGAATCCTACACCATCTCGAAACGCGATTAAGAATGAGATCACCAAAAAGTTAGTAAAGAACTTAGAATACAATTAATTTTTTCGGTAGGTTAAAAAAATTCTTTAAATTTATCTGCCAATCGAAAAAATCGCGAAATTAACTGGCTAATAGAACATTTTACTCCCAAATTTACTACATTTACGCTTATTTGATATCATCGCGCTTTTAGAAGTTATGGGCCAAAACCTATAAAAACTTACGACATTTTTTTACAATTGTTTTCATAAAATTTCCTCTAAAATTTGTTTAAGATAAAAAAAATCAAAGTAAAATAACTTTTTAATATCAACTCTTTTGTTTCACAATAATTATGTTGTATTATCCTCATTTTAAGAAATTTTGGTGGTAAATATAAAGTATAAAAAATCCTAAATTTTAATTGTTTTTGGCCCATATCTTCTAAAAGCGCGATGATATCAAATAAGTGTAAGTGTAGTAAAATTAGCAATACTATGGTCCGTTAGAAAGTTAGTTTTGCGATTTTTTTCAATTGGCAGAACAATTTTGAGAATATTTTTAGTTGGTGGGTAAAGTGAAATTTCTCACAAAAATGATTATATTTTATTTTTAAATCAAAATAATGGTATCTTAGGAATCAGTACCAAACTTAAGTTTGGGTCTTTCGAGATCGTTATTCAACTCAGTTTACGTAGAAATAAATTTGGTTTAAATATGTTAAATAATATGGCTGCAGGACCTAGAAATGTGAACAATCCTCGTTCAACACTCGTTTATGCAAATTTCTCTTAAACGTGACGTGCTGGGGGAAAACGGACAATTTATTTGAATTCAGCGGCCAAAAGCACATTAGGAGCGATTGCTATCTTCTCTGGTTAAAAAGTTGACTTTTTTTTGTAAACTTGTGTAATTATGAACTAATTAATTTTTAAAAAAATTTATTAGAAAACAAAAACTAGTACTGGATATGCAATAATATTGGTGAAAATTCTAACACAGAAGCCGCAAATTACTGTTGAGTTTTATTTTGAGCAAAAAAAATAAAAATCATTAATAATCATTATTTTTAAGTCAAATTTTTTTGATCAAAAATAATTATTATTTTTGAGTTTTTTTTTTTTGATCAAAAATAATGATTATGGTCTAAGTTTTTTAAAATCATACTGGGGGGTTGCTTTGTGGTCCCTTTTCAAGGATATGCAATAATATTGGTGAAAATTCTAACACAGAAGCCGTAAATTACTGTTGAGTTTTATTTTGAGCAAAAAAAATAAAAATCATTAATAATCATTATTTTTGAGTCTTATTTTTTTTGATCAAAAATAATTATTATTTTTGAGTTTTATTTTTTTTGATCAAATATAATGATTATGGTCTAAGTTTTTTAAAATCATTCAAAACTAATGATTATCATTGAAGAAAATCGTAAAAATCAGAAATTTAAAAATCATGGCGGATATGCAAAGATTGTTCATAAATAAAGATTTTGGTGCTAACCATTTTTTTCTATGTCTACTATTAGTTGGTGATTTTTTCATTTAAAAAAATAAAAATAATCATTATTTACGGTCCCTGCCAGCAACACAAAGCGACAACAACTTTATCTTAGTTATTAATGGTTCAGACCAAAAATCTACTAAATTCAGCAAACACAGACTGGGACGTAATATCAAAAAATCGCGTTTTTCGTACAATTCGTTAAGGTATCTCCAGAAGGAGTCAAACACAAATTCTTGAATATCTTTAAAACCGCACGGTAGATTTTTATTAAAAAACTATATTTATGATGTCACAATGGGCTAGTGCACGTTCCTAAAAGATGGTACTCGTCGGCCAAAAAACCGCGAGATGGAGTACCATTTTTAGATCCACCCACGAACATCTCCATGTAAGTCATAAAGTAGATCCATAAATAGACCAAACTGCGATTTCGTTTTCTCCAATATAGCCTTGGTTGGCGGGCAATGTTTTTTTTTGTACAAGCAACTGCCTTAGAACAACATTGACCATTTAGGGTATTACAAGCTTCACCAAAATTATGCCATTAATCTTTTAGGTAACCTGCTTCATTGCAATCAAGAAAATAGAACAAATGCACTATAAAATGCCGTTAATGGACTTACCGCGAGATTTATTGCATAGTTTTTGGGAGCAGTAGGGATGCCGGAAATAATATCGAAATATCGAATTTCGATATTTTTGTCCAAAAAACGATATATCTTTAACGAATATTTTTATGAGGCGATATATCGCATATCGAATATTTTAGGGCGATTTTTTCGGCAATATTTTGCTTCCAGCGTTCGGTAACACTGCTGCATTCAACTGTTTCTTGTGGTTTTTTGGCGAGCAAAAAAATGTTTAAAACCTACTTTATAAGAGTTGATGCACAAAAATCAAAGTGCAAATTGTGTAATAAAACTATAAAGACCAGTGGCAACTCGACAAATATAAAGGCACATTTAAAAGCAAAACATGGAGATGCTTGGCTGAAATGCATCCCAAAAACGGTAAATGTAAGTATAAGTGATATTAACTTCCGAGAATTCATGTTCATTTGTGTGTGAATTGGCGGTTTTTTATGCTTGTGTATATATTGTGCATATTTATGTCGTAATGCGCATAAAATGTACTGATATTGTACATAAATATGTGCATGTATTTACGTATGTTTTTATGAAAAATTGTTTAATTTATATTGCAAATCTTCGAATGTTTTTAGACGGAAAATCAACCCAAGCAGACATTGGTAGTAGATGCAATAAAGAATATCTTCAAAAGTAAGTATGGACAATAATTAATTGCATTTTATTAACAACTAAATGACGTGTGTCTATTTCCAGATAATGGACGCAAATCAAATGAAATAACTGAAGCCGTCTTGTTTATGATATGCAAGGATAACCTTCCGGTCCGCTGTGTGGAGAAGGAAGGGATGATGTACCTTATGAATAAACGTGTGCCCCAATATAAAATGCCAGGTCCCACAAAGGTATGTTTTGTAATTAGATTACTCCATTCATCTTTTCTACGCTATATAGTACCTAAGAATTTAAATTATACCAACAACTTTATATTTACAGATAACAGAATTGATTGAAGCAAAGTATAATGTTTCTCAGGACAAAGTGAAAGAGGCATTTCAGCAAATCACCAGTTTTGCATTTACCTGCGATGGCGTTACCATTACCAACTCCAACAGAGCCTATCTGACGGTAACAGCTCATTTTGTACGAAATGGATCAATTGATTCTATCTGTCTTCAAGCCGTTCGGATGAATGAGGTAAGAGGCTTCGTCAACAGTTTGGAAACGTGAAAATGTTTAGTTAGTTATCCAAATTAAGGTTCAAAAACACAGTTGAGCTAGTTTTAGATAGTTTGCTGTCAAGTTCTAGAATGCATTTTTATACTCTGTACCGTAGGTACACAGAGTATTATAAGTTTGTGCAAAAGTATGTAACAGGCAGAAGGAAGCATCTCCGACCCCATAAATTATATATATTCTGGATCAGCATCAACAGCCGAGTCGATATAGCCATGTCGGTCTGTCCGTCCGTCTGTCGGATGAACGGTTTTCGAGCTATGATCAAAAGACAAATTTTCTTGGTACAGAGTATGTTATAGTCGGGCTTCACCGACTTTCTTTCTTGTTAAAAGCAAGCTTAGCGATAAATAAGGCATTCCATCTGAGCTCAGCTTTTATTTTATTTTTTCATTTTTACTTTAATTCGACATATAAATATACATTTAACTTGAATATAGAATTTATATTGAACCACCATAAAAGTAGTTAAATTTTCAAACGATTATCAAATGAATTGTCTATTTTTTTTGCATTCACATACCGCAGTCTACATATCAAGTTTGTTGAAGGAGGCCGTAGAATCATTTGGTATTGAAGAGCCAAAGTGGCGAACCTTGACCACAGACAACGCAGCGAATAGGAAATCCGCATCTTCACTTTTTTTGGGAGCTAACGAGCATGTTCCCTGTCTGGCTCATACAATTCAGCACTAAAGAAGCACTAAAGAGCGTCACTATATTTACTGATATCTTAGATAAGATAAAGCGAATTGTCAGGTATTTTAAACATAGCGTTGTTGCAATGGATGCTCTTCGTCAATCACAGCATGCCGATGGCATACCAGAATTTCGGGTAAAAGCACTTGTCCAGAATATAGACACCCGATGGAACTCGTGCTTGGATATGCTAATCGCTTTTGTAGGACTGGCCAATATAGTATCGGGAGTGTTGCTCGAACGCAGCGAGCATGCCAAATGGACCAGTGTACCAGAAATGATAAACATTTGTCGCGATTTTATGAATATTTATGAACCCTTCAAAGAAACCACTGAAAAAGTCAGCGGCGAAAAATACGTTACCGTGAGCTTGGTAATTTCATTAACAGTATTGCTACAAAGACGAATGCGCGGTATGCAAAGAAAAACTGAGGAAGGCCGTTTAGCAAAAGAAGCTTTTATGAAATGTGCTATTGCTCGCCTAACTCCGCTTCAAAGCAAGAAAATATTGGTCAAATCAACTCTCCTTGATCCACGTTTTAAAAAAACATATTTTGAATCTTCGTGGACTGTCACTGATGCTGTCGATGAAATGATCGAGGAAATCAAAAACCTCAAATATCAGAACGTACGTACACTAAAGAACTTAAAGCTTCAAGTGACTCGCTGCCTCAAGAGGTACATTTTAAAGGATCGTTCTTCGCAGATCACCATATTGCCATACAGTCGCAAAAGACACCTGAAAGACAGGGCAACAAATTATTGGACCTTCACTTTAATTTTCCGCAGTTAAGTCTGGAGCGGGACCCCATTAAGTTCTGGATGGAAGAGACAGAGGCACTGCCAATGCTTTCTGACTTGGCATTGGCATATCTAATTACACCTGGAAGCTCAGTGCCATTGGAGCGCTTGGCTTCGGCTATAAAAAGTGTGGTTTCTGACAACAGAAGCCGAATGACCGATGAGCATATAACTCAACGCCTATTTTTAAAATCTTTGTCTAACGATTATTGGTAAAAACAGAAATTCTTACGTTTCGTGGATGTTTGGTTATGTTTTGTTTATTTCAGCCCAAAAGCTGTATATTGAAATTTTATGAATTTAAAAACAATTCACTTTATTAAAAAAAATTAAGTTGTAGAACTGATGTTATGATGATTCAATAAGCTACACTTACATAAGGCGGATATTAAGTGTGCTCCAAGTTTAAGGGGTTACATGGGTTTCGCGGCTTCAAAAAATTGTTTTTTTTTTTATTTTCTTATATAATTCTACAACATCTCTAAGAATATTGTCCTAAAATTTCAAATCGAATAAGTTGAGCGCTCCAGGGTATGAAGGAGCAAGTGCTCGTCTAGTTAGCTAATAAGTTGAAATCAGGGACTGTAATCCTTGAGTTCTGTTATAAAAATCGGAATTTAATGATAATTTGTGATTTTTATTCCATTATTTAAAAAAAAAATGATAAAATTTATTTAAAAAAAAAAGATAAGCAATTAATCATTCTAAATATTACATAAACGCCGATAACGTGTTGCGCATAAGAAATTGTGGCAAGTTTGATGCATATTCTTAGTAAGTGCCTTAATTCGAGCCAATAAAAAATATTTCCATGTTCGGAAACATACGAATATGCCCGAGAAGTTGACGAAAACAGTATCTGAGCCGCCGAGATAAAATCTTCAAGTGAGACTCGTGGAGCACGGATTCGTCATAGATAGGAACAAAAAGATGCCATGGACTTTGCAGCTGCAGCAGGTTCTTCATATTATGGCCCAGGAATCGATGACTCCATGTAAGTTAGAAAAAAAAATTCTAGCCTGGTTTTATTGTTACTCAAAACTTTAAACGCGTTTTTCTCAAAACTGTGTTTTGAAAGTCGGTTGACAAGATTTCTCGAAAACTAATAAACCGATCTTGATGAAATTTTACACAGGTCTTCGAGATACAATTTGCCATGACCAATCCAATTTTCACTTTATTGTTTTTTTCATCGTCCAAATTCTAGTTTAAAGTCTTAAGTAAAGACGTATATTTTGCATTTGCACTTCAGATGATCCTCCTAGAAGTCAACGCGGATGCACCTTTTTCCCGAAGGCTCTCCGGAAATAACGTCACAATGGCAGAGCTTTTGATATTTTGCTTCAAAAATTTCAGTGATTCCTCATTAAATGTGTATCCTTAAGACAATAAAAAGTTTGAACCAAATAATTCAGTTTTTATATTATACTAAAAAAAAAATTATTGAAAATATGCCGTTTTTTCCCCTACGATACCGCATTAAATTTGAAATCAAAGTTTTAAACATAAAAATAGGTTTACTTTTTAAGTTAAGCGTCTTCCCTCAATCCCATCAGAATGTATCATGAATAAGATTCCAAAACTTCTTTTGCTGTAAATGAAATAACATACATATCTTTTGTTAAACTTATAAAAATACAATTAATCTATTTTCTAAAAATGTAGTTCCTATTATGCGTCAAATGACATCTTAATTACCTCAATATACCAGCTTATATTAAAGACTCTTAGCCATTTAGACTCATTTTGTGAAAATATCGAAAATATCGATATTATCAATATTTTTTGCCCTAAAACATTTATATCAAAATTATACTTTTTCAATATCGTCAAAAATATCGATATAGATATTTTTAAAATATCCGGCATCCCTAGTTAATACCCTAAATGGTCAATGTTGCCGTAAGTCAATTGGTAGTACAAAAATGCTCGTAGTCAGCGCAAAAATGCTTCGTCAGAAAAGTTCGGTCAATTTTTTAGTCTAGTTAATGGCCCATATTGCGTGGGTTGTGGGTGGATCATTAAATGGTACTCCATCTCGCGGTTTTTTGGCTGAGGAGTAACATCTCTTAGGCCCATGAAATATCCCATTGTGCTATCAAAAATTTAATTTTTAAGAATACTCTACCGTGCGCTTCTAAAAATATGCAAGAATTTAGGTTTGACCCCTTCTGGAGGTATTTTAACCAATTGTACGAATAACGCGATTTTTTTTTCCTTGATCAGAATCAACAGCAGTTATCGTTATCGTCATCGTTATCGTAATCATTATCGTTATCGTTATCGTTATCGTTATCGTCATCGTATCTGAATTTAAGATACCTCGCACCCGGTTGTCACATCTCACGATTACTCTGGCCAAGATACTCACCCAAAATAACTTCTCAACTCCTACACTTTAGCAAGAACAGGATGAGAACTATGGTAGGAGTCAAAACGGGGCACTGCACCATCGGTCAAATGGCCACCAGGATGCGCGTGCCCCACCATGACTTCTGCCGTAGCTGTGGGAACGAGAAGGAAATAGAAAACATCTATCACCTTTTACGGGACTGCCCTGCACTTCTTAGAAAACGCACCCAGACCTGGGCAGCCTGGAAAATGAGCCCCTAGAAGACCTCGCTCTTTTTGTGGATTCCTCAAAATGATTTAAATAGAGAGTTTGCGCAGAATCTGGCTGTCAATACCCACTACCCCCTCCCCGCCCAAACCCCACCCCCTTACTAGGAATCACAATGGGCCAAAAAGCCTCTGGGTGAACTCGGCCTCTGCCGAGCAGCCTATTTAACATAACCTTACCCATCCTTACAAACCGAGTTTCTAGTCAATCGGTTGAAAAATTAAATGTTCCCCTTACAAACTTTTTCGACGCCTTTCCGACATTACGGTCAAATTTTCCAACATCGGAAAATGAAATCTCAATTTATTTTACTTAATATCCTTGCAAACCGAATTTCAAGTCAATCGGTATTATTTTGCATGCAGACTTTTCCGGGAATTTTCCGACCTTGCGGTCGAATTTTCCAACTTTGGAAAATCACATATCAACTTATTTCTCTAACTACCGATACAAACCAATTTTCAAGTCAATCGGGTGAAAAATAGATTTTAGCATATTGAATTTTCTGCAATTTTCCTTGTGGGCGTATTTTCACAAAACGGGAAAACACGTGTCCAATTATTTCGCATAATTTGCTTACAAACCGAGTATCAAGTCAATCGGATGAAAAATACAATTTTCCCCATACAAACTTTTCCGGGTGGAATTTTCCAAATCCCCGTCTTAGTAAGCACTTTCACCCCTTAAGGAAACTTCTGTCCAATTTTTAGCCCTCTATCTCTTACCGTTAAGGCTGTGCGATGATTGCCAATCAGTCAATATAGAGATATATATATAGAGAGACTTGCACATAGCCCGGCGGGCCTCGCAGCTGTCATCAGTTAGTCATTATCTTTATTGCTATCGCTCTTGTTATCGCTATTGTTATCGTTATCGCTATAGTTATCGTTATGGTTATGGTTATCTTTATCGTTATCGCTATTACCGTTATCGTTATCGTTGTCGTTATTGTTAAAATTGTATAACTCTATCACATAGAAAGCAGCATATGGACATGGACAGATCCATCAACATTATGTATAAGAGAGTAGAGAACCGAAGTCTGTAAAATATGTCGCTCTCACTCTCACTAAACTTAAGCACTTCCATTGTAACATTTCAGTTTCATTTCTTCTATACCCATTAAACCATTAAGCTGCACTCGCTGTGTTGTTTTTTGTTCTACTCCAACACGTGGATATCCCAACATTGGTTATGGGCCCAGTCACCCTAACCGTAAAGCACATGGCTTAATATATCGACCAATAAGAAGTCAATGTGAAGAACTCCAAGAAAAAATTGTTAAGCTGCAGACATTCGTGTAACCGCAAAAAAAGTAACGAGGACGGTTAACAAAATGAAAAACTTGGTAAAGACAATTATGACGTGTGGAGTATGTCTATGTGTAGCGTACTGATAACTCAAGATTTGTGGAATGTGACATGTGGAATGTGACACCCATTTCTTAAATAGGTCTATTATTTCTCTTTTCAGAAATATATAACACTTGAAAATTCAATATGTGGTTTGTGAACAATTGCTTTGGCGCAGGTATCTATTTTACACCTGTTTTAAGCCTTTCGGAGGCTACCAAAAGTTGCCTTCAAAAGTCATCAAAGAATTAATTGCTTCATTTTACAGTCTAAAGTGTCCCATTTTAGGAAAATATCATTAGCAGACACCGAATGACACCCAACTCGAGAAAAAGTGATTTTTGTGAAAATAGTCAAGGTTTTACTGAGCACGCGTGTTTAAAGCGTATGCATGTATGTTTGTACAAAGATTTTTTTGCTCACAATTTTTTCGTGCTGACTTTTGAGATGGCTTTTTATATCCTTCCACATAATATTGCCAAGTTGGATCGAAATGATCCATCTAATGAATTTACTAAAAAAAATAGAGGAAAGTTAACTTTGGCTCGGCCGAAATTTGTATACCCTTGCAGCACGTTTTCTAACTAATTTGAAGGACATATCCACTGAAAACAAACAAGTTTTCCCAATAAGACTACGTTTCTGACTCTACTTTTGTATGACAGCTTTACTATATAGATGTCCGATTTCGACCAAATTCGGCAGAATTATGGAGAAGCATTAAAAACTAGTAAATACGAAGTTTGGAGACGATTGCAGAAAAAACAAAAAAGTTTTTCTTACTAGAACTAGTTTTTCGACCGATCGTTCCTTTGGCAGCTATATGTTATAGTCATCCGATCCGGCCGGTTCCGACAAATGTGCATCGTATTTGGACCAGAAGACTCCCTGCAAAGTTTGGTAGCGAAAGCTTTAAAACTGACGGAGGAGATAGCACAGAAACAGACGGACAAACGGTCAGACGGACATGGCTATACCGACTCAGCTCGTCATGTTGATCAAGAATATATATATTTTATGTGGTCGGAAATGCTTCCTTCTATGCGTTACAAACATCTGGACAATTTCAATATACCCTCTGCAAGGGTATAAAAACAAATAATAATACAAATTTTATGTGTTTGCTAATAAAATTGTAAGATCATTGACAATGAAACGACAACTCAATAGAAATGTGTGTGAGAGATAGAGGCTTCAGAATGAGCAGCGTGAAAGCTTGGACCGAGAGGATAGAGAATTAGAGGCTGCACACATACAATATTCATTCACTCAATGGAACACATACTCAAAATCAGTTATGACCTAGGCTTTGAAGATTCTGGCACAATCCGCAATGCAGAGAACAAACAAAAAAGAACCATAAAGAAAAAGCATGTCCAAGACTCTTATAAAGAAATCGGGCTAATAATAGATCAGCCGAAAATAGGTGAGGGCAATACCAGTGATGGTAACACCGCGCGTCGTTTTTTTTATAGTCCACAGTTGGCCAGCGAGATTACTGGAATTGATTTAGAGCTCATTAAAAGATTTAAAATTTTATTACAAGTTCTTGCCCTAAGGCTATTGATGGAAAGAAATATGAAGAATATGCTTTGCGAACTGCTGAACTGTAAAATGAGAAATATCCTTGGAGAAACATGTCCCCAACAGTTCACAAGATTTTGTATCAATGCAAGGATATTATTGAATATAATATATTTCCACTAGGGGAGCTGTCTGAAGAAGCACAGGAAAAAAGAAACAAAGATTATTGATATTATAGGGAACATAACGCCAGAAAAATTTCGAGAAGTGCCATGACTAAAGATCTTTTTCATATGCTTTTATCTTCCTCTGATCCATTTGTTTCAAGTAAACGGTATATGTGGAAATCAGATTCAATTGACATGGATAAGGAAGCAGAGAATCTATTGGTTAAGGAAATGCCTGACTTGTATCTTTCAGATATTTTAGAAGCTTATTAGTTATATGAAATAGATTAAAATAATAAACAAAAGCAAAATGTATGAAAATTTATTGAATTTGCATGGGAGCTATACCTAAATGGCATTTGATTAGCTTGAAACTTGGCAAAATTATGAAACCAACCAAACAAATAGTTTGACAGAAATGTGGCACCGTACATTAATTTTTGTGGATTTCAGGTGCAATAAAAGGTAACACAAGGTGTGGAAAATTTTAATTGTAAAAACAAGAAAGAAAGTCGGTCAAGCCCGACTATAACATACTCTGTACCAAGAAATTTTGTCTTTTGATCATAACTCGAAAGCCGTTCATCCGATCTTCTTCATTCCTTTGGCGGATCGATAAGTTATTCTAATAACTAAATATGTCCAGAAGGAACAAGCCATCTATCTTCAAAACTGTGGGAGATATGACGATTTTTCTAAATTGCGGGGGCGGGAGGGGGCGTGGCCAAAATTGAAAATAAACTTGATCTGCCTGCAGACATAAGAAGCATATGTCCCATACATGTCAAACCTCTATCTCTTACCATCTCTGAGATCTGTGCGTTCAAACGGACAGACGGACATGGCTATATCGACTCGGCTGTTGATGCTGATCAAGAATATATATACTTTATGGGGTCGGAGATGCTTCCTTCTGGATGTTACATACTTTTGCACAAACTTATAATACTCTATGTACCTACGGTACAGAGTATAAAAATGCATTAAGCCTTGACCGATTAAGTTCTAGTTTTGAAAAACCAGCTGAGTAGCATAATATGTATACTTTGACCAAAAATCAGCACTTAAGCTTTAATAGTATGGCTTGCAGGAGCTTCAAAAGGAACTTATTTTCCGAAATGTTTACTTTGCAGCTCTATATCTCCGGTACTGCTCACTCAATTTTTATAATCTTTTATTTGTTTGAAATCTTGAACAATCCCTAATCAAACAAAAAAAAACGAATTCAAAATATTGAGCGGTTCAAAAGTTACAGAATTTGATCCAAGGCAAAACGATTCTGGACAACAGTGCGACGGAACTGATGCATACAAAGTCGTGTTTATTGGCTGCACAGGCGTGGAGCAAGCTTCGAGAAATTCATGTGTTGAAATTACAAACAAGATGGCTGAAATAGACATACGGCTCAACGACGAGTGAAAAGTGATCATGTCAAGCTTGCCAAACAGTTGGGAAAATTTTGTAGTCATAAATGTGAAGATTCTTGAAATAGGAGCAAGGAAAGCAGAAAAAGATGATCGCTAGCGTTCTGTGCAAGCGGTATATTCACATAGAGACGTTCAAAGTAAGAAAGTTCAAAACCAAAGTGACAATCGCCAAGACAATGGTGTCTCGACGCAGCTGCATCGCACATGTGCTGTGTTAAGCGCATGTTCGTTACATTTTCTGAGAAAAATGAAAAGATTATGTTAGCAGCTGAGAATTATGTAGAGTCACCCGATAGTGGCACAGTGAAGCTTTAGGCTGGAAATGTAAACATTGAACTAAAAGAAGTTTTATATGTTCCAGAGCTGCAAAGCAGTGAGCAAAGCAGCGGAGAATGAAAAGTTTATAACTTTCGGAAACAAAGAAGCGCTTAAAAATAATAGTAAAGGCGAAATAATGCTAGAAGCGGTGGAAAGTAACAATTTGTATGTGTATACTAGTATCCGGGAAAATAAATTGCGACACGTGTAACAAGACAAATATAGGTTCATTGCCATTCCCGCAGAAGTCGGAAAGAGTAACGAAAGGACTATTAGAATTGATTCACACAGACGTTTGTGGACCAATGAACGTGAAATCATTGGCAGGGTATCGGCATTTCGTGACATTCATCGACGATAACTCCATAAAAAACAAGTAAGGGCGCTGCAGTCGAGTTTCCCGACCACAAAATACCCTGTTCATTTGTTTTCATTTATTTGTTTATGGATTTTTGAAGATGAATGTAACCGGTAAATTTTCATCCTAGATGTAGGCAACACTTTTTTCTAGTCCTGACCAACAACGGGGGGGGGGTGGGGGGGGGGGGGGGGGTGCTCTTATCAGCTCAACTGATTCGCTTATAACTCCGGTGTTTTTTGTCCGATCTGATTGTACTTTTTAAAATAGATAAATATTGGGCCTAGCTTGATGTATACTAAACCACGGGGTCTAACTGATCTAACTAATCTGTGGATCTGACGGCTTTTTAGGTCTACGATGTCTAGAGGAGGTCTAGGTTTTTTTGGGGATAAAATGGGGACTGGGAGTAATTTTCCAAATCTGAAACAAACTTGATCTGCGTACGGCATAAGTCTACCTTCATGCAAACATTTGTGGCTCTATCTCTTATAATCTCTGAGATCGACGCATTCATACAGACAGACGGACAGTCGGACAGACGGACATGGCTATATCGACTCGGCTGTTCATGCTGATCAAAAACATACATGCTTTAGGGGGTCGGAAATGTTTCCTTCTCCCTGTTACATACATTCGCACATCTTCATGATCCCTCTTTTCCCATTTTCAATGGGAACAGGGTATAAAAATACGTTTATCTCATGCGCGCGAAAATCGAATTTTTGGAAAAGTTTAAAATGTTTAAAGACTATGTGGAGTGCCAAACGAACAGAAAAGTTAAAGCTTTTGCGAAGCTACAACGGCACAGTATGTGAACAAAGATTTCACGTAGTTTTTGATCAAGTGCGGAATCAAAAGACAATTAACGGTTCCGTACACACCTCAGCAAAACGGTGTGGCTGAAAGAGCAAATCGAACCATTGTGGAAATGACCAAGAGTTTACTAATTCATGCTAGTCTGAACGAGTTTTTGTGGGCCGAAGCAGTGCACACAGTAGCCTATTTGAGAAATAGGTGCCCGACAAAAGCATTAAATGGATTGACACGTTCCAAATGTAAAAATTCCGCAAACCGTCAGTTGAGCATCTACGAGTGTTTGAATTAAGACCATTTGCCCTGGATAAGACTAAGAAAGAGAAGTTCCAGGCAAATTGAAAGGAGTATATTTTTGGTGCCTACTCCTACGTTGAGCGGTCAATATGGAAATGTCTGGCAAAAATCGATGCAGGCAGAGTTCGACGCTCTACTAGCGAATGACACTTGGTCATTAGTTGATCTGCCGAAAGGGCAAAAAACCTATGGCAACAGTTTGCCGTCAACTATGGGGAGACGTATTCTCATGTAATACGTTACAAGACGATCAGGATGCTGTTCGCAGTAGCTGCTGAAAAGCAGTTGCACATGCATCAAGTGGACATATCAAACGCATATCTGAACTGCGTGCTTCAAGAAGACGTTTATATGAGGCAACCAGTGAACTTTGTAGACGAGAAGAACCGCGGCAAGGTTTTGAAACTACAAAAGGCGATTTATGGACTTAAGCAGTCTGGACGTATGTGGAACAACACATTGAACGAAGTCCTGCAAGGAATAGTCTTCAAAAGGAGCAAGAACGAGGCTTGCTTGTACGTCAAAGAGCATCAATACAAAATCCACTATATAGCTGTCTATGTGGATGACTTGATCATCATTTGTCCATGTCCGACTTGGAAAGATTTACTCATTTTTAACCAGTATTTTATATAGCTGCCATTTTTACCGATTTGCTCCAACTTTGTTTTTTCCGTCGCTATCCAACTGAAATTCAGTTTGTACTCGTATTGTAAGCTCTTAGCTTGACTCACAAAATCTGGTTCGGGTTGGACCTCTAATTTAAATAGCTGCTATATAACCGATCTGGCCGATTTGCAATGTATATTTTTTTGTGCCATTAATATTAATAGGCTTAATGCTTTCTACTAGGTGTTGTTTTATATACATTTAAAAACATAAATTATTCATTTTATTCCATTTCGAGCATCGACAGATCATCGATTTAAGTCACAGCTTCCCTATTCTGCTACTTTTCTCACAAGGTAAACTAATGTTGTTCAAATACTAAATATTTTTCTTCTTAATCACTAACATCTAGACCAAGTTCATCCTGTGTGTGATCCCCTGTATCTGACGAGTGCTTTTGGGTATCGCTATCTTTAAATTTTCCACTGATTTTTATATTTGAAGATTGCAACAAAACGACGTCTGCTGGTATGCTTTTTATACCCTTGCAAAGGGTATTATAATTTTGCCTAGAAGTTTGCAGCGCATCGAAATATTCATTTCCGACCCCAAAAACTATATATATTCTTAATTAGGGTGACGAGCTAATTCGATTGAGCTTTGTCCGTCCGTCTGTCTGTCTGTCTGTTTCTACGCGAACTAGTCTCTCAGTTTTGCAGCTATCGAGCTGAAATTCTGCACAGAGTCCTCTTTTTTGCTGCACACTACTAATATGTCGGAACCGACCGGATCGGATGACTATATCTCATAGCTCCCATAGGAACAATCGGTCGGAAAACTATTTCAATGGAAACGTCTACAAACTTTGTAATCGTAGGATTTCTAAGTTTTTTTATAAATCTACCAAGTTTTATTAAAATCGGACAACTATATAGTATAGCTGCCATACAAGAGATAGGTCTGAAAAACAGTCTTAGTTAGAAAAACTTTTTTGTTTTTAATGGTAGCATTCAGCAATTTTGTTTTTGTTTGTTTCTCATGCTTTTACATAATTCTACAAGTTTTTGTCCAAATCGGATGACTATATCATATAGCTCCCATACGAACGATCGGTCGGAAAATGGGAAAAAGTATTTTTTGAAAATATTTAAGCGAGCACTTGCAAGGGTATAAAAACTTCGGCACAGACGAAGTTAGCTTAGTTTTCTCGTTTTTTCTTATTTTGCCGATCTTTGAGACAGAGACTAGAAAATAGGGGATCAGAACTATTTATTGCTCTGTTAAAACCATCTGTGATGTTGTCTAGTCTACTGCATATTCTGGCATGGAGCCTCCTATCGTTCTTGTACAATTTATTTGTATTGATGTGCTAGAACCAATCGATTTTAAGTATTTTCTTTTAAATCTTTCTAGGTTTCGACCACAACTTCGAATGTGCTTTATAATATAGTTGACGAAAGCTTTTATCTTTTTCGATATTATCATAGTATGAGCTTTATCTAAGTACTCCATCCTGATTTTTTGCAATTCGTGCAGTTAAATTGCTTCTTCAAAGCCATTGTTGCTTCTTCAAATGTCAAGCAAAGTTGCTGATTACACACGAACTCAGCTGCAATATATCCGATTTTATTAAAAAGGAGCAAATTGTCGCAAGAAGTGTCAGTTACTCATTAATCTGCACACTTTCGTTAATAGCTTAGCACTTACAACTTTTTGCAACGCTGTGCCATTCACAACTTATATTCCACGAAACACAGCTACACTTGTTAGGGTCAACCTAAAATTACACAGTAACAACATTCGGCACAATTGGACAAAAGCACACAACAATGATAAACTAGTTATAAAATCATAAAATTACATACCTTCACTAACGTTATCCATTTTTACACTTGTTATTTTGTCAACAACTTTTAAAACAGACACACCCAAAGTGGCATCATATTTGCTGCCCATTTTACAAAAATCATGTGGCTCACAATCAGCTGTCTTTAACAGCCCGTCAATAAATCAGTGTTGCCACTATATTTCAATATGTTGTTTTTTTATCTAATGTAAGTATGTAAATGTTAAAAAAACGTTAATATTCATTCATTCATTCGTTCATCCGATCTTCTTCTTATCGGATCGATAAGTTATCCTAATAACTAAATATGTCCAGAAAGAACAAGCCATCTATCTTCAAAACTGTGGGAGATATGACGTTTTTTCTAAATTGCGGGGGCGGGAGGGGGCGTGGCCAAAATTGAAAATAAACTTGATCTGCCTGCAGACATAAGAAGCATATGTCCCATACATGTCAAACCTCTATCTCTTACCATCTCTGAGATCTGTGCGTTCATACGGACAGACAGACAGACGGACGGACGGACAGACGGACAGACGGACATGGCTATATCGACTCTGCTGTTGATGCTGATCAAGAATATATATACTTTATGGGGTCGGAGATGCTTCCTTCTGGATGTTACATACTTTTGCACAAACTTATAATACTCTATGTACCTTCGGTACAGAGTATAAAAATAGAGGAAAGTTAACTTCGGCTCGGCCGAAGTTTGTATACCCTTGCAGCACGATTTCTAACTAATTTGACATATCTACTGAAAAACAAATTTTTCCCAATAAGACTACTTTTCTGACTCTACTTTTGTATGACAGCTATACTATATAGATGTCCGATTTCGACCAAATTTGGCAGAATTATGGAGAAGCATTAAAAACAAGTAAGCACAGAGTTTGGAGACGATTGCATAAAAAAGAAAAAAGTTTTTTTAACTAGAACTAGTTTTACGACCGATCGTTCCTATGGCAGCTATATGTTATAGTCATCTGATCGGGCCGGTTCCGGCAAATATGCATCGTATTTGGACCAGAAGACTCCCTGCAAAGTTTGGTGCCGATAGCTTTAAAAGCGTTAAGCGTTACAAACATCTCGACAATTTCAATATACCCTCTGCAAGGGTATAAAAATGTTGGGGCTTATTCCAAAAAAAGGCCAAAAAAACCAGTGTGAGCCGACCAGACATTTTGCATGCAGTATGCAAACTGTCGCAGCGAAATACAGATGCACACGTAGAACACTAGACTGCAGCGAAGCATGTGTTGCGTTGTTTTCCTGGACTTCATAGAAGCAGAGCGTTGTCGCACTAAGCAGCACTGAACCGGAATACATCGCTTTATCAACAGCTGCTAGGGAAGCAGTATTCTTAAGAAGACTTCTGGAAGATATTGGGTGGTCAAACCTGCATCCAATGACCAACTATGGCGACAACACCAGCGCGCAGCATATAGTGCGAAATCCAGTACATCACAA
Source organism: Lordiphosa fenestrarum (assembly GCA_035044985.1). Lineage (NCBI taxonomy): Eukaryota > Metazoa > Arthropoda > Insecta > Diptera > Drosophilidae > Lordiphosa > Lordiphosa fenestrarum. The sequence continues at coordinate 63,065 of JAWNNO010004389.1, forward strand.
GCGCACAAAGCACATGTACATAAAATATCATTTAGTCAGAGAAAAAATTGATTGTAATGAAATTTCTTTGGAACATGTTTTAGTGAAAATAATGTTGCAGATGTGTTTACCAAAAGCTTAAGTAAGCTAAAGCACTGCGGATTTGTGAAGGATCTTGGATTAATACAGTGTGCAGATAATATGTAGCTTAAGCAAAAGTGTTGAAATTGTACAACTCTATCGCATAGTAAGCAACATATGATCTGTCCATACATATTATGTATAAGAGAGTAGAGAACCGAAGTCTGTAAACTTTATCGCTCTCTCTCTCACTAGACTTAAGCACTTGCATTGTCACATTTCAGTTTCAGTTCTTCAATACCCATTAAACCATTAAGCTGCACTCTCTGTGTTGTTCTTTGCGGTATGGTTATCCACTCCAGCACGTGGATCGTTATCGGTATCGACACGTTATCGTTATCGATGTCGTTATTGTTGAAATTGTATAACTCTATCACATAGTAAGCAACATATTATCTGTCCATCAACATTTTGTTTAAGAGAGTAGAGAACCGAAGTCTGTAAACTATGTCGCTCTCACTCTCACTAGACTTAAGCACTTGCATTATAACATTTCAGTTTCACTTCTTCTATACCCATTAAACCATTAAGCTGCACTCTCTGTGTTGTTCTTTGCGGTATGGTTATCTACTCCAACACGTGGATCGTTATCGGTATAGACACGCTATCGTTATCGTTATCGTTATTGTGGGTGTTGGTGACGTTGGCAGAGTGGGCGAGTTAAGATGCGTTTTCCAATAACACAAATGCTAATTCCCTCTTTTGTACATATATTTCATATTACTACCGCCCGGTAAGGAGGTTACTTCGATACAAATTAATACAAATATGCTTACAGCAAAGCTTAGGACTTGTTACGGCTGTCTTGAAAATTTGAAAGTAGCGCCAAACCTCTTTAAACAGATGTGACAACTCTAAACATACAAAGGTCTGGAAGGATCCCGTTGTTTTCAAGAGCTTTCCAAACGCGAGCAGCAGCATGGCCGACACAGATTCTTATTTCATATTTCTTTTCAATTTTGGAGCTCTGGCTGAATTTACGTGTATATTATTATGTCTTTATTATACTAAACTAAACAAGTTCGATTCTGTAACTACGTGATTGCATAACCTCGTTTGCGAAACTGTTTAAGCGCTATTTAAATTGGAAGTGACAATTGCAATTGATAATAAAATGTGAGTGCTTCGAATAATGAAAGTAAATGGAGAGAATGGAAGATTAAATTATTTATTAACAAATAGGTTTTGCCCAAATTTGCACCACATGGAATCACACCCGACTTTCATTTGGTCAGTCTTGGTTGCCGCTGGCGCTGCCGCCAGGCGGCTGACAATTGTAAAAAGCCATCTACCAGAGCTAGGAAAGAACGCCCCAGCTTTTAAGCAAACGCTCTTAAACTAAGAGGCCGACATGTTTTAGTTGCGCACTCAATCACATTCCACGTATGCCGTAGCCTTTTTGTTCAACAGTGAGCAAGCCTGTTAATCAAGTAGGAGATCGCTTCCAGACGGCTTCTGTATGGCTATGCTAGAGTCACTCCAGAGAGGAATGTTCTTCATCTATCACCAGGGTACTTTCATATAGCACTCGCTATAACCTATTCAACTGTATCCTAACAGGAGAGTCGTCATCGTGGCTATCCAAAGGCACAAATCCTAGGTCCAAGAGTAACGCACAGCAGACGCTGAGGGAAGATCTGCATCTCTAGCATTCATTGTTTACGTTAAGCTAGAGTCTTATTGACATAAGTATGTTAAAGTAGTACCAAGATTTGCTCAGGTAATAACATGGTCATTTACGGCTTAGTTGATACACTATCGTTGTAATTTTGTAGCGGCTTAAGAAAATGAACTTATACTTTCACAGATCGTGCTGATTTGAGCTCAAACCATCTTATACTTACTTAATTAATCAACGTTTTATCATGCCATAGGAAACATGTGTCACGTAAGTCGTATCATTTTGCCAAATGACTAAATGACATAAATTGAAAACTATGAAATTTACATGACAACTCTGTAGTATTTTTTAAATTTAGAACCGTAAAAATGGTACATGGATAACTCAATACTTGAAGTTAATTTGGTTTACTATTTTATATTTTTACCTTTCCGAAATTGAGGAAAATTAGTGTCGTTAATTGTTAGATTTATCCACATCAATCATCTATTATATACATGTTTGATTCGAGGTATAAATTTGTATAGCTTAATATGGAATTTGAAGTAAATTTGTTTGCAGAGCAATCATTGTTAAAAATGAAACATTAGTTGGAGTAATTATTTTGGGCATACGAATGGGTATCGAAGAAGCTATGGTGAAGTGTTAAAACCAATCTGTTGTGTTAGGGATAATCTGTAAAACCAACCGCATTGGGATTATCATGGCTTTGCTTTCAGTTAAGCACTGTTTAGGGAGGGAAAAATTGTGCGGAGTCTCAGCTACAACATCAAGCTGAGCCAAGCTACCGTGTATAATATGTTCCGTCTGATATTAGGTTATTCCGGCTTTATGCAAGCAGTCTTGACACGTTTATTTGTTCTTATGATACTCCAGAAGTAGTTTATAATTGGCCTAAGAGAATAATTGCTTAAAGAACTCCACCCCATACGGCGAGCTAAGCAATGTAAACAGACGTGTCAAGCAATAAACATTATTCCTCTACAAAACGTTAACATGGCAATAGAGGACAACAGCCAGTTAAATTCTAGCGCACTACGACTAAGTGGTTTAAGGCTCTGCCTCAACTTCTCATACACCTCGTTGGCGATGGCTCTCAACGAAAAGCATTGGTTGAGTTGTGGAGCAATCTGGAAGATGATCTCTCGTCGCATCGCTGTAGTCCTGGATCGAAGCACGGCAGTGCAAGCCGCTTCTGCACCGACGCGAGTGAGGAAAAGCCCTAGGGCCGTTGCCAAGGATGCGTCGATGAGACTGAGTGGGGCGCACGCATCAATTAGAGCTCGAGTTTCACTCCTCGTGACACCGTTGTCAAGCACCACGATAGCGGTCGGCCGTATGCTCACGCCCTTGTGCAGCAGCAGCGATGACAATGATGTCGGAATCGCACGAGAGGTCGAGGAACGATCTGACGGCGGAGGCGAGAGACCTGTTCTGAACAGAGACTGACTTGGAGTCGAGTCGACGCTGCTCCGAGACCGGTGTTGGATTCTCCCAAGACGCCACTCATTGGCCACTCATCGTGCCACAAACCGGGAGAAGCCGCCAAGAACTTTTCGGTCGTCAAGTCGGTTGTGGCTTCTAAATGTGGTGCCTTTGTGCTAAAGCAATCAAAAACACATACTTAACCCTTTGAGATTCGACACCCAAACCGCGTATATTTCTTTATATCAAAAGGTCCTGTAAAATCTTCGCCTGTATTTGGGAAGGGTCGGGAAAAAGTCGCTCTTTGCCTGGGGAAGCTCCCCCATGAGCTGTGTTTGGTGGCATCTGTGCCACATTGCATTTTACAGCGCGCTGCTCTAAGTCAGTCTCCAGGACCGATTCTTCAAGCGCTGGCCATTGGTCCTTTGAAAGTTTTAACAACTCGGGCCCATTCCACCATAGCGTATTGTCCACCAGCTCTCTGGCCGCAACTCCTCTGCTGGCAAATCAGTAGGATTGTGGAACTGAAGTTCCACCTCTGGACTAAAATGCATCCATCTAGGAGTTCGGATCTTACTAAGGACAGGATAGACTTAGAGGAAATCGTGCCACTTTCGGATGAGTTCGACTGGTAGTGGTGCATCCCAATTGCGTTCGTGTAGCCAGATTTCCTGTCCAGCCAGATTCCTGTACTGGCCTTATCAAGCTCTAAGAAGTCGGCACATAGCAAATGCTCCATTGGAATGTCCGTTAAAATATCTTTTGCATTGGACGTCCATTTGCGCAAAGGGAACTCAGCGCTCTCCAAAGCCTATCGGAGTTCTGAAATAGCCGAAATCGCACTTTGTTTCGTGTGCGACCCTGCTAGCACTTCATCGACATACATCGAGGAGGATAGCCAAAGGATACTGTGCACTTACATCTTGAGCAAGCTGATGCAACACTCCTATTGCGAGGAACGGAGCGCATGTAACACCGATGGTGACTGTGTTTAGTTTATAGTCAGTAATTTCTTCTTCACTGTTCCTGAACAGAATCCTCTGAAATGGAGTATGCTTTGGATTTACCAAGATCTGCCTATACATTTTTGTGATGTCCGCATTAAATACGAACCGGAAAAAACACAACTTTAATATTTCCAGTGTTAAATCGGACTGGAGCGTAGGTCCTTGAAGCAAAGTGTCATTTAAACTTATGCCGTTTGTAGACGGATTGGATGCGTTAAATACTACGCGAACTTGAGTCGTGGTGCTTTCTGGATTAAAGACGGCATGATGTGGCAAGTTAAAATTATCTAGTTGGTTGCTTGCTGAGACCTTATACATGTGAACTAAGTCCAAATACTCCTGGATCACTGAATCGTACTGCTCTTTCAGGGGATAATTCTTTTTTAAGTGACTTTCGTTTTTAAGGAATTGAGCAAGTGCGACGGATCTCGAATGTCCCAGATCTATTTGGTCAAGATTTCGGAACGGCAAGGTGACAACATATCTGTGTCCTCGTTCCTTGTTGTGGTCTCTATAAAGTTCTTTTCACAGTTGGCGTCAGACGGTAGCTGTAGTAGCTTCATTGGAACATCCTCCACCACCCAAAAGCTTGTAAGACGTTGCTCAAGTTTCGTTTCAGGATTTACGACAATTTGCGTGGAAAATGAGGAAATAGATTTCGAGTTGATCTTAGCAATTGGACCCGTAAGGATCCAACCGAAAATGGTCTCTTGGCATAAAAGAGTGCCGCACATCTTTGAACGGGAGCCGCCAAGCAGAACAGAAGGAAAAATGTCCGCGCCTATGAACACATCAATCTGCGAACTTTGATAAAATGAAGGGTTGGCTAGTTGAAGACTTGGAAGGCTGCTTAAAGAACTTTGAGGAATCGTATATGATGGAAGGTTTCCTGCCAGCTGTGGTAGAACAACTCGAATTTTCCGGCAATTTTCCATGTGGGCGGATTTTCCGAATTCAGGAAAACAAGTGTTCATTTATTTCGCATACCTTGCTTACAACCCGAGTTTCAAGTCAATCGGATGAAAAATAAAATTTTCCCCATACAAACTTTTCCGACGCTTTTCCGGCTGGAATTTTCCAAAGCCCCTTCTTAGTACTCACTTTCACCACATAAGGAAACTTCTGTCCAAATTTCAGCCCTCTATCTCTTACCGCTTAGGCTGTGCCATGATTCTGAATACAGGCGGACACAAAAACAACCACTTGGACTTCACATGCTGGGCTTTGAGTCGGGTAGTCCCATTTACCTCAATGAGCAACTGACAAAGGAGAACTATAATATATTTAAGAAAGCAATGATGAAAATACAAAGCTTCCAACTGCAGTATTCTCACGACAGGGGGTTGGTCCACGTTAGGCAGAGTGAGAGGGGAACTGAATTGCTCTTGGCCCCCTCCCCATGACCACTGTATCCCCACCAAACGCTGAAGTCTTGTCTGATGCCGAAAGCCACTCGATTCGAAATTAAAATTCCTATCAAAATAAGCAGTTTCCAATTAATTTTTTATTCTTAGTTATAAGCGTAATTCTATACTCATTTATTTATTTATTTGTTGCTTTGTCACTTACAGCGTGCTCTTTACATTTTTATACTCTGTACCAAAGGTACATAGAGTATAATAAGATTGTGCAAAAGTATGTAACATCCAGAAGAAAGCATCTCCGACCCCATAAAGTATATATATTCTTGATCAGCATCAACAGCCGAGTCGATATAGCCATGTCCGTCTGTCCGTCCGTCCGTCTGTCTGTCTGTCCGTATGAACGCACAGATCTCAGAGATGGTAAGAGATAGAGGTTTGACATGTATGGGACATATGCTTCTTATGTCTGCAGGCAGATCAAGTTTATTTTCAATTTTGGCCACGCCCCCTCCCGCCCCCGCAATTCAGAAAAAACGTCATATCTCCCACAGTTTTGAAGATAGATGGCTTGTTTCTTCTGGACATATTTAGTTATTAGTATAACTTATCGATCCGCGAAAGAAATGAAGAAGATCGGATGAACGGTTTTCGAGATATGATCAAAAGACCAATTTTCTTGGTACAGAGTATGTTATAGTCGGGCTTGACCGACTTTCTTTCTTGTTATTCCTATAGGAAAGATTATATGTACGTGTGCATCTGATAGTTTTTGTGCAAGCAATACCTGTGGCGTTTGACGGAGCAGGCTGGCTGTATGGAGTCAAAATCCTAAGATGCAAGGATGACCCCACCCTTAAGTGGGTCACAAGCGTCGTTGCAGAAATGGGAAGCCTGTGGGAGAGTATCCACCTGGAGGCTGTGGACAAAACTTGTATTCCGTCCGTTCCGAAGGCGAAAGTACTCTTTCCAAAGGAGCAGGCGCTGAAACTCCTACAGTGGCAGAATCCCTGATGTGCCAACTGAAGACTGAAAGGTACTACATGTTGCAAAGCCCGACAAAAACGGTCCTTCTGATCAACAAGAAGGCCGAGGATCTGCTCTACCCAATATTCGGGACGATAGCATGGGTAGTAGGTAGTGTGCACCTACGTCTCAAGAAACGCCACCCCGAGGACACTAATGAGCACACACTGTAGGCTGGAGAGGTGGAAAACGACCTCGGCATCGACATGATAGTCGAAAAAGCCAGCAGCCTCGATATTACGGGGGCAGTACAGTCTGCGGAAGAAGATGAGGATGGCGATACAACCTTGCAGGCTGACCCATCAGAACCGCAGGATGCGAACACCAGTCATTCAGTTGAAGGTCCTCCAGGTCAACTTGCATAAGCGCAAGATCGCCTCGGCGGATCTCCTTCTAACCTTGGAGGAAGGGCACGCGGATGTGGCTTTAGTTCAGGAACCTTGGATAGCGGCGGGAAACAAGGTCTCCGGGCTAAAGTCACAAAACTACAACATCTTTTACCCCACCCCAGTAAGTAGAGCAAGGACTGCCATTCTGGTAAGATAAGCAAGCTACAAGAAGCAACCCCTCGTCATCGGAACGGACGCCAACGCACACCACACTGTGTGGGGCAGCCCGGACATCAACGACAGAGGTGAGTCTCTCTTACATTTTATTATACAAACCAGTCTATGTGTAGAAAACGTTGGAGACGTACCCACATATGTGGGACCAACCTCGGCCAACGTCCTAGACTTAACCATGACCTTAGGGAACAGTACTCAGGCGTCAGAATGGAGAGTTCTTGATAAACTCTCCTTCTCCGACCACAAGTACATCCAGTTCAAGATCCAATTCGACTATTTTCAAACTAGAAACGTCTATAGGAACCCCGGAATACCGACTGGGTGAAGTACCTTAAGACAGTGGAATCAAAACTGCCGACGTCAACGCCCATCTGCTCGGTGGAAGATATTGAGAAGTCCGTGAAGACGCTCACTGTCAATCTTATCGAAGCATACAAAACCTCGTGTAAGCTCACAGTTACAAAAAGGAGAACCAGAACCCCCTGGTGGACCCCAGAACTGAAAGAGCAGAGGAAGGACGTCCAGGAATGCTTCAAACTCGCCAAACAAGCGGATGAAGTGATCATCTGGGAGGAGTATAAGATAAGACTTCGCTTATTCAAAAAAGAAGTAAGGAAGGCAAAGCAACATTCATGGAAAACCTTCTGCTCCAGCATAGAGAATATGTCGGAAGCAGCCAGACTCAGGAAGCTGCTTTCAAAGCAGCCACCTATGCAGAGTCAACTAAAAACAGACGAAGGTCACTGGACAGAAAGCAGCAAGGAAGCTACATGCGCTCCTCTCGATACGCACTTCCCGGGCTGCACTATAGTCACAGCGCCAGATACGCTTCAGGACTGGAACACTCAACAAACTAACATCCCAACCAACCAACCAACTTAGTCACTCCAGGAAAAATCCGATGGGCGATCGACTCGTTCGCGAGCTACAAGTCCCCCCGACTGGATGGCATAATTCCCGCCATGTTGAAAACGACCAACGGCTTAGTCGTACCTTGGCTACAGTCCATTTTTGAAGCCTGCCTGGGGTGGGGGCTATGTACCTGTGTGTTGTGTTCCTACCCAAAACGGGGAAATGAAGTCACGTGCAGCCAAAAGACTACAGGCCCATTAGACTCACTTCATTCCTGCTTAAAACAATGAAAAAGTTACTTGATCTCCACATAAGAGAAGGCATGAACCTGACCTTGGAGAACAACCAACACGCATACACGAAGGAAATCGGTGGAAACAGCGCTACACTCCCTAGTAGCCACCATCAGGAAAGCAATGTACCATAAAGAGTATGCCTTGGGAGCATTCCTTGATATATCTGGTGTATTCAACAACGTCTCCACGGAGGCGATAATACGCACCATAAGAGCTGTATCAATACATAAGGCTTTGGACTCATGGATATACAACCTGCTGATCTGCAGAAGAGTACAAGCCGAGTGGGGTACCACAACCATGCCGAAGGAGGCACACGGCGGCATGCCTCAAGGCGAAGTACTGTCACCCCTTCTATGGAACCTTGTGGTTAACGAACTGATAACAAAATTCCACACATAAAGAGATACTAAAATGGGCCACAGAAGCCGGACTAAGTATTAATGCGGAGAAGACGAACCTCATTCTCTTTAACAAGAGATACAAGGTACCGCCATGGATTCCACCAAAGATAAATGGAATAACACTAACGCCAAAGAATAACGTTAAATACCTTGGAGCAGTAACCGATACTAAACTGTCATGGAAACCGAGTGTGGAAGAGAGGGTGAAGAAGGCGACTAACGCACTATATGCATCCCATAAGATGCTGAGTAGCACTTGGGGCCTATCACTAAGTCTGATGCACTGGCTTTTCATTTTAGTAATACGACCGATACTGCTACACGGCATACTTATATGGTGGCAAGCCATGGAGAAAACCACATAGCTAAAGCTGATGGAGAAGACCCAGCGACAGGCACTGGTTTGTATTACGGGGGCGCTGAGGTCCACTCCCACCAAAGCATTAGAACACATCTTAGGTATCAACCCTCTGGACATCGAAGCACGCCTTCTGGCACAAAAGACCGCCCAACGTCTATGTGCGACAAGCACCATGGCGCTACAAGGCTATGGCCCAAGAAGCAACGCACTTCTTTACAGACGGCTCAAAGATGGACCTAGGAGTCGGAGCCGCCGCATACTGTGCAGAGCCAGAAAAGATCTCATACAAACTGCCAAACCACTGCACCATATTCCAGGTGGAATATGGTCTTCGCAATAAGGAAAGCAGCGGAGTTGGCACAAATTCACGCTCCATACAACCAAATAAATATCTACGTGGACAGCCAAGCGGCAATCAAGGCAATGCAAGGACACTAAATCAACTCCAGAAATGTCCTGGCGAGCAGGGAAGCGCTAGATTCCGTCAGCATCTCCAGAAAGGTGCAAATATACTGGATTCCCAGCCACCGGGGCATCGATGGAAACGAGATGGCAGACAGTCTTGCAAAAGCCGGAGTCGTACTCGGCCAAGAAGAAACACTAAACATACCTATCTCCATACAGACGCTTCATAGCAAGATGGAAGAGATAGCAGAGAAAGAAGCGGAGGTAAGGTGGGAAAACACCAGCGGATGCAGAATCTCTAAAATTATGTGCAAGACAAGAGACAAAAAACTTACGCACTATCTGCTACAGCTCCAGAGAAGAGACTGTAGACTGCTCATTGGCATACTAACGGGACACTGCCTAGCAGCCGCTCATGCGATAAAGCTAGGCATAACAACAGAGGACATCTGGAGGAAATGTATGGAACCTGGAGTCACAGAAACTCTAGAACATCTAATTTGCAGCTGCCCAGCAATTGCCACGACAATATTACAAATTCTGCACACCCCACGGTTCTCTTCTTTGGAGGAAGCGGCCAAGGGGCCTCCAAAACAATTATTGGCTCCTGGACTTTTAAGTCAAACGAACCCAAAAAAAAAAATCACCCGGTGTTTCCGCTACTCCTGAAAAACTCCCAAAAATTACGTCCGCACGCTTGTCGTATGAATAGAAGATGAAGGTTTATTTTCCACACGCTAACCTCATGGCTTTTTTTTACAATTATCGATGTTCGATAGGTACAAAACTCGTATGATTTATATGCCTTAGAACTAGTTCCTAAGGACTTTAAACAAGTTAAGTAAATTCAAATTAATTAATAATGTACTTTTGGCGTGAACATACTCCTTCCAAAATAGCCATAGCTAGTAAACGGGTAGTGGGCTGAGTTTGTGGACATTCCTGGCCTGGAGTTCATCAATGCCTCCGCTTGAGCAACAGCAGTGGAGAGCTCTTCATAGTTCAGCGCCGATCCGTTTACGCAGCTAACCAACAATTTCTTAGCCACCTTGACCGCGCTCTCCCAAAGTCCCCCGAAATGAGGCGACCGTGGAGGTATGAAATGGAATTTTACTCCAAGACTGCTGCATTGATCCAGTATTTTTTTCCGGCTGCTCTCATCCCAGACGACTTCAGCTAACTTCTGCAACTCTCGAGCGGCGCCCACAAAGTTTGTGGCGATGTCACAGAAGATATCGGCGCTTAGCCCACGTCTGGCGAAAAATCCGACACTAGCTCTAAGTGGCAAGCCTTCGTCGTAAAGCATACCATCACGCATAGGTACACTTTCACTGGCCGGCGTCCTCTGATGTTAAAATGCATCCAAAGAGGACCGGCAAAATCAAGTCCAACTCGCTCAAATGGATGAGCACCAGTTCGCACACGCTCCGCAGGCAGCTGCCCCATAATTTGAGTAGACCTCCTTGGTCTATGTCTGAAGCAAGCAATACAACTCCGAATCGTTCTGCGAGCCAATTTTCTGCAGTTGATTACCCAGAACCTTTGTCTTACAATAGCACTCAACAGCAGTGCACCAGCATGCATATTGGCTCGATGTGTGTATATAAATATAGATTTTACAACTACGTGGTCATTTGGCATTTGCATCGGATGCTTAACCTCAAACGGTACATCAGCTTCAGCAAGTCTACCACCACTACTACCACGAACTATTGGAACCCCATGCGTTTCATCTATGAACGGATTTAGCCCTTGCACTTTCGCTGTCTTAATTACTTCGCTTTCTTTCAGTCTACTGATTTCCTCTTGAAATCTTACGTTTTGCAAGTTAAAAACGATGTAATCCAAACCACCCTTCAACTCGGCTGCAGTCAGCGCTGTTTCTGACTTGGCCCAGACATCCAACTTTTGCACAGAACGACGCCAGCGATATATATTATATATCCGAAGACTCGTTGCAATTTTTGGAAATCATTCACATATTTACAGTCTTTTAAAATGTCCATTGCATTACGACAGTTCTCGGTTGCAATCAAGGTAAAATTGGAGCTTCGCTGCTTCGGCTGGCTTTCAGAGTTGTGCCACTCCAGAGTTGGCCACAGCTCAATAGGATCCTTCAAAAACTTCTGGCCATCCCACCATAAGGATGCATTTTTCAAGTCTGTTTTATGCAAACCACGGGAAACCAATCACGCCTATTGCTTACTTCCTGGATCTGGGCGACTCGATTTGCTACGAAGGTTGTCCAGCGACTAGAGTGGGTCGCTAACCAATTTAGCATAATCGAACTCGAGAAACCTTTTGGTGAATACATGCGACTACCCTAGCCATAAGCTGAGCCAAGAGTAAGGCTCCTTTCAGCTCTAGGCGTGACAACGAAGCAACCTTAACTGGTGCTACCTTATATTTCGCTGTCACTAGCTTCACAAAAATTGCTCCTGTATCCGATCTGTTACAGGTGCGTAGATCACACATCCGTACGCGCGGCAGGATGCGTCCGAAAACCCACACAGCTCTAAACTCGTTATTTCTGTGCTCAGCGGAACTACCGACCGTGGAAGCGAGCATTCTTGAACCAATTTTAACTCTTCTCTATATTTCTTCCACTGCCTTTCAAAACTTGGTGGTAGCTCATCATCCCAATCCTTCTCAAGAAGCCATAACTCCTGCAGGAATATCTTTCCAAGGATCACAATTGGGCTTAGAAACCCAAGATGGTCAAACAACTGAGCTAACTCTGACAAAACAACACGTTTTGTAATGTGATCAGACTGGTTGTCGGTATCAGGGCTGCAAACCGGGTGTGAACCGAACCGGTTCGAGCCCGGAATTCCGACTTTTATTTTACTATGAAGCGAACCTTGAACCAAACCTCTTTAGAAATTAACGCTGAATCTGAACCTGTTCCGAACCTAAAATTTCGGTTCGGTTCAACAAAACTGACAGACACAAAAATTTGACCTTCTGTCTAAAGTGGACAGAAAAGTGGAAAAAATCTGGCAAAACGTTTAGATTTCCATAGAAATCCCCATCTAAATATTTCTTGTTATATCTAGCTTGTTAAATAATTCTCAAAAGCAAGAATCTATCATTATTTTGGTAATATTTTTCTACGTAAACTACGAAATGGAATTTTACTTAACTTTAAATTATATATTGAATATTTCCATGTGTTCTACTAACCGATTCCGAACCAAAAACCACTCGGTTCCCGTACAATTTGGGGAGTTTTTAGGTCGAATGCTGTTTTTAAAACACATAGAACCCATCAATTAATAATGTTGTATTAAGTACGGACTGAACCAAGGTTCGAACCAAAACCTTCTCCCAAAAACCTCGAACCTTAAATTTCCGAACCTTAACCATTCGTTAATTTGGGTTCGAACCAGTCGACTAGAGATCCGACAATATTTGTTGGTTTGCAGCCCTGGTCGGTATATGAAAACTTAAAAAGATCTTCGCTGGCAGACCAACCAATCCCAAGTGTCTTTACACATTCTGTCATCTTTACTTCTAATGGCCGATCTTCAATGCACTCCCCTAAGCCAAGCTTACAATTTGATCGCCACTTGTGGAGGTCAAACCTTCCTAATCGTAACAATTCTGTCACTTCGAGTTTTAACCTCTCCACTTGCTCCACGGAATCAGCTCCACAAAGCATATCGTCCATGTAAAAGTTTCTCCTTAGCGCTTCCGATGCTAGCGGATACTCTTGTGCATACTTCTCGGCCAGATAGAGTAAACAACGAACTGCCAGAAATGGAGCAGAGCTTGTACCATACGTGACGGTTTTTAAGCGCAGTACCTTTATGACTTCAGTACTACTCTGCCTCCATAGTATGCACTGGTAGTTACAGTCGGCTTCACTAACCAGGATCTTTCTGAACATTTTCGAAATATCGGCCGTTAAGGCGTATTTATAAAACCTGAATCGGACTAGAATTTCGAACAGCTCAGGCTACAAAGTAGGTCCGACTAGCATAGCTTCATTAAGAGATACTCCATTACTACTCTTATACGAAGCGTCAAATACGACACGTAGCTGAGTAGTCAAGCTATCCGGTCGAATTACCGGATGGTGAGGCATAAAATACTTCACCTCGTCCATCTGGGCAGGATGTGCCCTAGTCTTCTGTATTCTTCAATGAATTCAGCGTATTGCTCCTTTAGAGCAGGGTTACGATTCAGCTGTCGCTCCAGATTAAAAAATCTCTTGAGCGCTATATTATAAGACTTCTATTCTAGGGTTTCTTAATGGAAGACTAACAATGAACCGGTTAGACGGCGTCTGGTTCACGGTCGAGACGAATTTCTCCTCGCATTGCTTTTCTTCTACCGTAAATTTACAAACTGGCTGCGAAACTTCTTCGCACTGCCAAAACTTTTGCACCAACTTGTGCGAGTCCCGACCATCTGGCTTAGGTTCCGTTATCTTGTTGACGATTAAGGATATTCCATTGGTCATTGTACATTCCCCAACTATGATCGAACCTAACAAAGATTTCTGCAATATTGGCCTATTTAAACCCAACTTTATTTGGCCAGCAACTATTAGTTTAAAGAACAGAGTGACTCCTAGCAAACATATCGATCCTATCGGCAGAATCGGAAGCGGGGTCTGCTAGCTGAATTCTACTCGGAACCTTTAATCCTATTTCAGATGCTGTAGTTGCTGGGCTGTACTGCTTACTGTCTGGCAGAACGCCGAATTTCTCCGTAGAAGTAAACTTAGTCACTCTTGATTTGAAGGTAGCTTCCACCTCACCGATCATTTCGGATCTTGCATATCCTACTCCACTTAGCGCGTACTGGCCGTGATTAACCTCTAACTTTAATTGAGTCACTAATCGGGATGTGACAAAGTGCAGCTGGCTGCCCGATTCAAGAATACATCTATATGGATAAAACTTACCATTTAAGCTCTTTACAAGAACAGCTCTTGTCAACAGCGAACTCTGCAGAGAGCTGCTTGTGGTGGCTGTGTTTGCCTGAATAGCCAAGCCTGGCACTTCAGCAGATTCCCTATGCAGCAACTCATGATGAGGTTTGTTGCAAATGCGACAACGTGGTTTGCTAAAGCAATTCAAACATAAGCTCAACCTTTTCACTTCCTCATATCTATGTAACGGAGAAAGTTCTTTAAATTTCGGACAGTCCCTTAAAAGGTGCCTTCCTAAACAACTGTAGCATGCAGTGCTACCATGACTTCCCACAGCTGCCGTCAAAATGGACCGCTTGGGTTCGCCTTTAGGGTTTCCACGTGAACCGGTTGTCTTTCTGACCTCTCGGTTAGCTAGGTTGATTCCTCTGTGAATCAAAAACTGGGACAATAGCTCCCATGAAGGCAAATTCGAGCAATCGTATTCGCTATCCACCTTCTCCACTGTATCCTCGTCCAGTTTGCTGCGGATAAGATGGAACACAATAGCTCCAAGAACTTCCTTATCGTTGCCCAATGACTGTAGGGCTATAAGCTGTGAATTAACTGCATCTACTAGAGATGTCAACAACTCCCCATCAGCTTGCTTTAGCTTTCGAATGCTAAACAGCTCGCACACATGCGATTGGAAAATAATAGCCTTGTTTTCGAATCGATCTCGGAGCAATTTTAATGCCTTTTATAATTCTCCGCAGATGATTCTAGACATTCAATTGTACTTCGCGGAATGGGGCCTAGACACGATTTTAAGTGTATGAATTTCGATAGCTCATCAATCTCACTGTATGATTCTATTAAAGTTGCAAACGTGTTATACCAACTCGTCCATTTCGTAAATTAGCCTGAAAATTCTGGTATCATTAATACTGGTAACCTTGCAGAACGAGCATTACCAGAGCTATTCAAGAACGATAAGTTCGCATTCTGCTCTGTTATACCTGAGGATCGTCCTCCTCGCTAAGTGCAACTACTTAAGATTTTTGCCTTTACCTCGCAGTATAAATCTTCCATAGATTGACGAACCTCGAACTCACTGACATCCTCACTGTTATATTCAATCTGATTCTGAACGTTACAGAACTCAATGAAACTTGCTTCAATCAGACTTAATCTTGCCTCTAGTTCTGCAGCAGTCATTGAAGCGCAGTTCTTCATTACATAGTTTTTGTTGCGGTACAGAGAAGTTAGTAAGCTTTCTCGCTATCTCACTGCTTCCAATTAACGCTTTAATTTCTCTCAGTTTAGCCTGCTTACGTAAGCTCCAGCCACATGTAAGCAATGAGTTAAGTTTACGCCTTGAACAACAACAACTGCCCATGCAACCACGCACTATTCGCTTCAGCAGCCTTCCGTATGTGCTGCAAACAATTATTTTACAATAAATAATAACAAAATGCGCCAAAAATGCGCCAAGGTTCCCTAACCTCAAATATTTACCAAGTCAATTCAAAGTCAGTATGTATGTATGTAAACCGCGGTTGCAATTGACACGCGTTTATGTATGCATATATGTATGGTCCAACCTAAGTATGTATGTCACCGTTTTTTGCATAAACATACAGCCTTCAGCCAATGTACCGCTTTAATTGACCGGCCACAACTTATCTCCAAATGAGACTTCTCTGAGCACTTAGATCACACACACCGAACTTGCAATAAACATGCCATGTAAGACGTACCAGTTACCAACTGCAGTTACCGACTCACAGTTCGAATCCAGAGATGCTGCCGTTTCCAGTAAACGCAGCCTCCAGGTTGATCTTCTGCTCCAAATAGTGATTAGCTCCAATCCTGAGCTTCGAAGGGGTGAGCCACCAATTAATGGGCTCCAGCCGGGTGAGGAACTTTTTCCAAAAGGTCCCTGCTTGGGCGCCAATGTTTCCGCTACTCTTGTAGACAAACAGCTTGAGCTCCTCTTGAGCTCCCAAAAATTACGTCCGCTCGCTTGTCGTATGAATAGAAGACAAAGGTTTATTTTCCACACGCTAACGTCATGGCTTTTTTACCAATTATCGATGTTCGATAGGTAAAAAATTCATTTGATTTATATGCCTTAGAACTAGTTCCTAAGGACTTTAAAGAAGTTCAGTAAATTCAAATTAATTAATAATGTACTTTTGGCGTGTACACCCGGCCTCATTAAGGACCCTAAGGTCCATGTGTGACCCCATCTGGGGTCAGCCGGAACTACCTACCTCTTTAATACCAATATGACCTTTAGGTTCTCACTAAACAGAATACCGGACTCCATATAGACAAGAAAATTGGAGAGTTTAAGTATCTGTTTGTGGAGTCAAATGTAAATGTAATCTGTTTGTCCGAAACTTGTTTTATGTCAGAATTAAGTGACTTGTTGGTTGGATGTAATAGCTTCAATGTTTTCCGTTCTGATCGTGTAGGTCATGCGGGAGGAGTTGCAATCTGTGTTAACAAAAGTCTTTAATGTAAGGTTATTGACAAACACCCCATTGATTGCCCAATCGAATATTTGTTCATCGAATTATCTAATCTGGACGTTGACTTAAAAATGCTAGAAGGTTGGCTCGACAGACCAAATAAATATATAGATTTCTCTACAGTAATAGACACACTAGGTTACTTATCCCTGGCGTACACAGATATTATTATTGCTGGCGACTTCAACAGCAACTTACTCCAGGAATCTCATCTTTCGATGGCAATGGAACCTCTATTCCTGACCTATTATGTAAATGTAAATCGTACTGATCAATCCAATATACCAATCCAATATAGAGACTTTCGAAACATTGACTACATCGGACGCAATTTATTGCGTTTACCTGTCAAATTTAAAACTTTCAAAGCAGCAGATAAGCCTTGGTTTAACGCCGAAATTAGGCGAGCTATTGAAAATCGTGATAAAGCCTATGCCAAATGGAAACGCTACAGAATACCAAGCTTATATCTTATATTCAAATTGAGTCGAAGAGAAGTGAATAAGTTGGTCATTAAATCGAAAAGGTCATTCAATTGCAACAAGTTTCAGAGGGCTACAAGTACATCTCAACGATGGAAACATATTAAAAATATAGGAATTGGGAAATGAAAGCCTATAAAAAGAGATGATTTCGATGTAAATAAACTTAATCTTAATTTCATCCGACTAAACGTACCTGATATTACATGTAACTTGTATTTGTCCGCGTCTTCGTTCAATAATTTTTCTAACTGTTTTGAATTTGAGTGTGCAAGTTCTAGTGATATTCTCGTCTTAATTCATAAAATTAAGTCAGAAGCTGTGGGCCTTGATGGCGTAAACCCCAAATTTAGACAAATCTTACTGCCAAACCATATAAGCCATATAACGCACATATTCAACACATCGATTACTACCTCAACCTTCCCAAGCGAATGGAAATTTGCGAAAATAATACTAGTCCCTAAGATGTGGTAAAGATGAATTTAGGCCGATCTTCATACTCCCTTACCTTTCTAAGGCCTTTGAACAGCTAATCGCTACACAAATGACCAGTTCCCTAGCCTCTAACAAGCTCCTCAACAACAATCAGTCAGGATTTCGGAAAAATATAAGCTGTACTACAGCGAGAATTAATATAGTTGAAGACATCAGCAGAAACTTGGACAAAAGCGATGTAACTTTCCTAACACTTCTTGACTAAAGTAAGGCATTTGATTCTGTAAGTCACTAAATACTCCTCACTAAGTTAAGCAAACTATACAACTTCTCTCAAACTTCTATAAAACTAATGCGTTCATACCTAACAAATAGAAATCAAGCAGTAGTAGTAAACGCCAATATGTCCTTGTTCTTGCCTGTTACACGTGGGTTCAGTTGTAGGGCCCTTTCTGTTTACAGTGTATGTTAATGAGTCAAATTGATCAGTGTATTAATGCGTGTAACAATGATCTGTCAAGTGTTAGTGAATGGGCCATGAAAAATGGACTTAACATAAGCCCTATTAAGTCACAGTCTTGTCATTCACAAAAAGAGCCTGAGCACTGAAAACTTCGCAAAAATTGAAATAGATGGAGAACCAATATCTTATGTTGATAGAGCTGAGGACCTAAGAATAACCTTTAATACAACATTATCCTGGCAAAATCATGTAAATAAGGCAATTGGGAAGACTTATGCTTTGCTTAGGCAACTATCGGTTACTCAGTTCTTTTAATCAACCAACATTAGATCACTGATTGTGAAGACTTTCGTTGTTTCTGTTCTTTTTTAATTTTTGGTAAATGTGATGCTGGTAGCCAACACAAACTAAAAGTAGCATTCAAAAGCATTGCAAGATATGTTTATGGGCTACAGAGAAGGGATCATGTCACAAGCTCTGCGCTTAAAATATATGACGATAGCCTAAATGATTAAATTAGTTATAGAGTTCTTTTATTCATGCTTAAAATAGTCCATAGACAAAACCCAGACTACTTGTTTGATATGTTAGGCATTACCTCATCCAGGAGAACCAACAATCTGGTTTGCGTGAGAAACCGGCTGGCATGTTCCGATAATCACTTTTTTGTTAACGCTGTTCGACTTTGGAACCAACTACCACACAATCTTAAAACTATCAGAGGCGCACAAACTTTCAGAAATAATCTTAAAGCACATCTTCGGAGAGCGGACTAGACCTAGACTAGACAAAACTAATAGATAACTATATGAATAATAAACCTGCAGTTTTAAGGCTGCTCGAGGTCATGTTATGCTTTCGCACAACTTTAAACGGAGACACAACACCACAAAGGAGGCTGGTAGATCGTACAGCTGTTTCCAGAGGAACCACCCTCTATCATCAGCGATCAGTGTCTACCAACTGAACGTTTCTCTAAAGTCTCTCCATGCCTGCGGTGGCATAACCGTTGGGGAATCCCAAAGCAGAATGCGCGCAAAAACATCGAGAGGCAGCGTAGAAACTGACAGTCGCCTTTGTGTGTGTGTGTTCCCCTGGTCTTGCCTTCATTAGTGTGAGAGATACTCTCCCCGCTGCTAATAATGGTGACCAAAAAGTTTGTTTGCATAAAAGCATTCAAACGGGGGTTTTAAGTTGTTATAAATGAAACCATTCAATGTTTAGGCTCATACAAAAACAACGCCGTGCCTTGCGTTTTTAGTACATAAGTCTATCCAAGCCAGCGGTGCAGTTTTACTTAGTATAAAGGTCGCAAAAAAGCAGTCACATGTACTAAAAACGCAAAGCATTGCGTTTTTATACCCTGTTCCCATTGAAAATGGGAAAAGGGGGATCATGAAGTTGTGCGAATGTATGTAACAGGGAGAAGGAAAATTTTCCGACCCCATAAAGTATATATATTCTTGATCAGCATGAACAGCCGAGTCGATATAGCCATGTCCGTCTGTCCGTCTGTCCGTCCGTCCGTCTGTCCGTCTGTCTGTCTGTATGAACGCGTCGATCTCAGAGACTATAAGAGATAGAGCCACAAATTTTTGCACGAAGGTAGATTTATGCTGTACGCAGATCAAGTTTGTTTCAGATTTGAAAAATTCCACCCCGTCCCCCTTTTATCCCCAAAAAACCTAGACCTCCTCTATAAATCCAAGACCTAAAAAGCCGTCAGATCCACAATTTTCAAGTTAGAGCCTCGTGGTTTAGTATACATCAAGCTAGGCTCAATATCTATCTATTATGAAAAGTACACTCAGATCGGACCAAAAACACCGGAGTTATAAGCAAAACAGCTGAGCTGATAAAAGCAGCCCCCCAGTTGTTGATCAGGACTAGAAAAGTATTGCCTACATTTAGGATGACATCTTCAAAAATTCAAAAACAAATAAATGAAAATAAATGAACAGGGTATTTTGTGGTCGGGAAACTCGACTGCAGCGCCCTTACTTGTTGTTATATGGACCTAAACATTAAATGGTTTCATTTATAACAACTAAAGAAAATTCCCGTGTGAATGCATTTATGCAAACAATCTATTTGGTCATCGTTATTAGCAGCGGAGAGAGTATCTGCTTTGGGATTCCCAAACGGTTATGCCACCGATGACATGGACGTTCAGTTGGTGGGCTAATAGCTGCTGGTTTACTATATTAGGACATCTAGAAAGTCCCGTTCTTGATATAAAATTGATATATAAATTAGTTTATAAGTCGGAGAGAAGAAGAAAACGGAGACTGTACTATTATTCGTATAAAACAAAGAATACACATGCCCTCGAGTCGGCTAAATCAACAGTTAATATGGCCTCAATAAGGTAATGTAGTGATGCAGTTCGATTCCTATGGCCCGAATGTTTTATTTAATTCCCATGAGTTTTAACCATTTATTTTTTTTAGAAAACCATCACAATGTTATAAATAATGTTGTTTAACTAGAGTAGCGGTGATTAACGAAATTGGGTGCAGTCCAACAACAACAGAAACAAGTAAGGGCGCTGCAGTCGAGTTTCCTGAATACCATATACCCTGTTCATTTGTTTTTTAATTTTCGAAGATGAATGTAGCCGGTTTTTGTAACAGCTATTAAATTGTCATCCTATATGTAGGCAACACTATTTCTAGTCCTGACCAACGACTGGGGGGGGCTCTTATCAGCTCAACTGTTTCGCTTATAACTCCGGTGTTTCTTGTCCGATCTGATTGTACAGATTTGTACAGAATAGATAAATATTGGGCCTAGCATGGTGAATACTAAACCACGAGGCTCTTACTTGAAAATTGTGTACGGCATAAGTCTACATTTCATGCAACATTTGTGGCTCTATCTCTTATAGTCTCTGAGATCGACGCGTTCATACAGACAGACAGACGGACATTTCTATATCGACTCGGCTGTTCATGCTTTATGGCGTCGGAAATGTTTCCTTCTCCCTGTTACATACATTCGCACAACTTCATGATCCCTCTTTATATATAAAAAGACAACCCTTATTACCGAGCCTCTAGTCGACAAGCGAGAATCACACTGCATATATTTGTGGTTGCAAATTTCCCGATTGTGCACACTGCACTTGTTTTGCCAAGTGAGTCTGCTCCGTGCTGGAGCCGTGTGCCGATACGAACATTGGCCATATTCGACGGGCTCATCTAGCAACACTTTTGACAGCGATGTCAGATCGGCTAATTAGTTAACGCACTTGAAGCTTCATTCCAAGTAGATTTTAACAATGAAACAGTACACAACACGAAAGCGACTCGTCGCGACGCGTCGATTGAAATGGGCCTAATTGGTCATCTGAAGATGAGCAATTTTGTCACAAAAACATTTTGACTGGCCGCAGAGTTCCCCAGATTTGAAGCGTCCTGACTTCTCATTAATTGGCTTTTTTAAAACAAAGACACACACTTACAAACCAAGGACCCTGGAAGATCTGAATAACAATATTCCCCAAGAAATTAAAATGTTGTCCAAAACCATCTATAATGCTGCAAAACGGGCTCAGTACAGCGTAACTGCTTAGGGCGACGATGTATGAGAGTTCATATTCAATAAGTGATCTTAGAAAATCTACTTGAACTCAATAGCATGATTTTTATCACGAACAACAACAAATTGTGCTTTAGTTGATCTTTAAAAAAATACATAGGACGGTATAATATGCACAAGCCCTGTACATTTGTGGTTTTAATTCGTTTTAATGCCAGACAGTTGTGTGCGGCTGAAGCAAAAGGCGAGGCAATTTCGCATGCGACTGCGTTTAGCCACTGGCCAAAAAATAGCTTTCGAAGCAAAATAAGCCAACTTTGGCCCTCTATTGAACTAAATAAAATAACAATGGGAATTAACACAACTTTTTTCGATAAAGGAAATCTCTACAGATTTTGGACTCGGTGACTTTGCAAATCGATCGGAAAATCCGTCCGTGTCACCGAACTTCAACAGATTCAATTTTTCATCCCATTATTTCCCATCTCATTAAAAAGGGTTGCAACTCCCTTTTATACTTATGATATATTTGGATTAATTGAAAATTGTCAATTGTGCTATTCATTTTATAATTCCAATTTAAATTATAGTTCAAATTTAAGTAATGTTCTCCAAAAATATAATGCGACAAGTTAGATTTGGTTGATTTGGCAGTCTTCGGTTGGTTTTGCAATTATTGCTGAAAATATGTAATAAAAAACAAATGAAATATAACATTCGCTTAATGCAACCGATCCAGAAGAATATTTTAGCTTACAATTCAAAATAAATCTGGCTTTTCTAAATTATTTGGGTAAAGAATCTCACCCCAAGTCACGCGAGAATTGAGAAGCAACCGAAAGGTGTTCTGTGACACCGAGATGATGTGTTGTGTGATAATCCGAACTTGCTATACCCTTTTAAATTAACGTGTTACTGGTATAATTATTATATTCAGATTGTACAACTAGATGCTTAAGAAAAATATTCTCACAGGGTATTCACTCCGGCTTTTTCCAGTATTTTTTATATACATATAAGCAAGGATATCCAAAGCCTTTTCCGAATCTCCATGCTCCAAAAGAAACTTTGGGCTCTCAGGGAATGCAAATAGCCATAGACCCAATGCTATACTGAAATAAAAGAATAAACAATATTTAAGTATTAGATGATTGGTATAAGAAACCAAGAATGTCGATTGTGTTCGACCAAAAATAATTTAAAACTAGAAAGAAAGTCGGTCAAGCCCGACTATAACATACTCTGTACCAAGAAAATTATACTCTCATCATAAATTTTGATGCTGCAGTAGCAGCGAACAGTCTTTTGATCATAACTTGAAAACCGTTCATCCGATCTTCTCCATTCCTTTGGCGGATCGATAAGCTATCCTGCTTACTAAATATGTCCAGAAGGAACAAGCCATCTATCTTTAAAACTGTGGGAGATGTAATGTTTTTATTAAATTGCGGGGGCGAGAGGGGGCGTGGCCAAAATTAAAAATAAACTTGATCTGCCTGCAGACATAAGAAGCATATGTCCCATACATGTCAAACCTCTATCTCTTACCATCTCTGAGATCTGTGCGTTCATACGGACAGACAGACAGACGGACGGACGGACATGGCTATATCGACTCGGCTGTTGATGCTGATCAAGAATATATATACTTTATGGAGTCGGCGATGCTTTCTTCTGGATGTTACATACTTTTGCACAAACTTATTATACTCTACGTACTAGAGCCCTGCATGAGATGAATCAAAGTTCCCCTTGACTTTCTTACTGATTTGATCTATCTATGAATTTCTAGTCATAGTTCACAAAATTATTGACTCATTGAATTATAGCTCATGACATGAGGCATGAGCTATAGC
>JAWNNO010004390.1:0-19013 GCA_035044985.1 Lordiphosa fenestrarum
ATGAGAGATACGGATAACTCGGGTGCCCATAGAATCAATATTGGAAGTAAAGAATACCTTGCCAGAAGGGCTAGCCAAATGGTCAATTAACAAGCAGAAAACACCATGCTGTCCATTAGCACAACTATTACATTGCCAACATAAATCTACCAAAGTCATCAAACACAAATTATTGCATATTTATGGGGGGAGTCTGTACCTTCGATAACGGCCATAAAAATTATACAAATCAAACAAACGTATTTGCTTGCCCTAATCGTAAAAGGGTAACGAACCATCAAAGCAAAAGGTAAGCAAAGAGATTAACTAGCTACATGCATTTTGCTTACAATTCCGAGCTGACAGTCTATAACATATGCAATCATGTTAACATTTCAGAAGAATCATTTACTTTTGTTTAATATCAATTAGAATGCATTTTTGCAAATTGTTGCCACTAGGGTCCACTGTATCTAAGGAAAAGTTGATATTTCCAACAAGTTCATTTATATAGTGTAATGCTTTTGGAAATAACCTTCGTAATCTTAAATTGTGCCATCTTAATCTTTTCATTTGATCAAATTCAAAACTTTATGAATGTTTGAAGAAATAAAGTCTTAGTGAAATAATTTGTAAAACGAACTAAAAGCTTCACAAATCCTTTTTTAAATTCCCTTGCAGAGGGTTTAGGAAAATTGTACACATGTTTGTATCGCATACAGCGAACATCTCGGAACCGGCTGGCTTAGCATACTCACAGAAAAAAATGATGATATAATCTAGGCCTCAACATTATATTTAATCATATCAATAAAAAGCCGATATTAAAAACTTAAAAACGAACATATAAAGCTGATATCAAACTGATATTTTCGAGCATAAAAAAATCCAGGGATGCAAACCAATCTAATATAATTACTGGTTTGGTTCAGTGGTTCAGACAGTTTCATGGTTTTTGGAACTGACTGAACCGTGGTTCCGGTTCGGTTCAGTGGTTCACAAAGGTACATTATGATTTCTATTGTCATGTGACTTTTGCACACTTTCAAATTGAATTCCTATAATCCATTTGAATATCTTTAAAACCCTCAGAAGAATGTCGCAAATTTATTGTGCCAGATTCAAAGGATTCGTCTATAAGATCCTAGAGGAATGATCTTTGAAAACAGAGAATGTCGACCAGATAAGATTAGAATAGAAAAGTATAAAAACTATCCTGGTTAGCATTGAATTAAGGTGAATGTATTACAGATAATTCCAAATATTGTCCACTAGAGGAAAGAATATACATTGATTTTAAGTATATTAAGAGATCGGAGGGCAATTACAGAAGACTTGCAGAATTACTCGTTCTTAAATTTTCGTTAGGTCATCCTTAAAAGTTCCGGCATAGGTAAGAATGTAGAGGGTCGAACGATATGTAGAAAAATTGTCTTGGGGAAACGATTCAAATTCCCAAAATAGTTAGTATCATTGGCTAGAGGAAAACTCGTCAGAGAGCTGAACCGAACCGAACCGTTTTTATTTGTGGTTTCGGGTAAAGGAAGCCGGTTCGGTTTGTGGTTCGGTTTACCAAGTGGAATAAGCGGTTCGGTTCGGTACAAAACCGGTTCGGTTCAGAACCGGTTTGCATCCCTGAAAAAGTCAATATTTTAAGATTAAATTGATATTTTAGAATACAATTTTGTTACAAAAATAAGAAAGATATTGGAAATGACGGGTTAATCATCCTATACAACTTGCACTTCACTCTGCTGTTTTGGCTAAATAGTAAGAAGATTAACAACTTAATTAACTTAACCTAACACGAGTGGAATGGCGTTTTATTGTGCTGAACCATTTCGTATAAACGATTGGACTTATAACTAAGCTATTAGGACTTTAAACACTAAATTATAGGAAAGGAAAGCAATTTGGAAACATTCTATATAAAAAGGGGAGCAGTTTCAAATCGAAATGAAGTTGTTTATATGAAAATCTCAAGAGATTTCTGGAATACACCCTATTATAAGGTGCCTTCAACAGATAACAAACACAATAAGACTTTATCTTTATAATCATACATCTATCCAATTCCCATTGAAAGTCCAATCTGTATGAATATATTTATTACAAGTTAAACGCCAGCAGCACCTTAGCTCTCTCACATATTGCACTCAACGATAACTCTCGTCGAGGCTACCTCAAAGATTCTATAAATGTGCTCCCCTCCAAATCATATATAACATTAATTGATGCCGAACACTCGCACTCGGAACGACCCCAAGACGTTGAGGCGTCGAGGCGTCGAGACGAGATCGTCACTGTCCGACTCCGATTCCAATTCCGATGGCGATCGGCCATGCAAACAAGGCAAACGCGCCTCGCGCTCTCTGATACGTCGACAACATCGTTGGCATCGCTTGGCTATATGCTCACTTTCGATGTATTTCATTTTTTCTTTCGTTTTCATTCGCTGCGCGATTTGAAAACGTTTAAACAAAAAGCAACGGCAACAACAACAACTTCAGCTGGCGGGCGGGTCTTCTGCGCACACACAAAATAAATGTTTACGAGCATTTCATGTTTTTTTCTTTGTCGAGCCAATTATGTGCAGCAGCTGCCGTTGAATTTGAAGGGACCGCGGCAGGGGGGAGGAGGCGGAGGGTAGCGAGGTGTCAAAGCTCCTAAATGTTGTTGTTATATTTGTTGTGCATAAATTTATCAAATTGTTTGTTTGCTATTGGTATTATTATTGCTGGCGCTGGCTTGTTTAGTAAAAAGGTTTAACTCGTAAACTAAACGCTTATAAGGCCGTTTAGTTTATTTTTTTTTCGTGTTTTGTGTTTGGCTTTTTGCTTATAATGTATGTAAACATCTTTGTTATGCACCGAGGAACTTTACTAAATTGCTGTAAATTGTTGAACGGAACGTTTGGAGTACATTAAGATGTATTGTGTTAATTTGGAAAAAAAATTCAATTGTGATAACGATTTGGTGTGCAAAATAAGCATACTAATTAATTCAGACCGAAGAAGATATATCATTTTTCCACGATATTTGGATTTATAGCACAGGACCATCTTTAAAGAACAGAAAGAAATTAGATGCATGAGATATGTAAGTCTGTTATATCTCCAACTTTTGAAAATCGGCAAACTCCATGTTGTAGCTTTGGTTGTGCTAGTATCTGGCGCCAGTTTTAAGTCCATTAAAAAAACTTTACAGCCAACTTTTTAAAAGTTACCGCCCTTACAAAGATATAAATATTTATAGGTAACATCTAGAAGGAAGCAACTCTTTCCTTATAAAGTATAAATCTATTAAGCCAAATCCTGTATGTTCATCAGTGTTGTCCAGGAATACCATTTCGAAATGTGGGCTAAAAGATATAAATCACTTTAGAAATTTTGATCCACCTAATTGGGTAAAATAAATTGACAAATGAGTAAGAAAGTCGGTCAAGCCCAACTATGGCATACTCTATACCTCCCAAAGTTCGTGAGTGCTTCCCATCGCTGCTTCAGCCAGTGCTGCCCAGCAGAAATGTTTGATTTACCCATAACTCAACAATCGTTCATCCGAACCTTACCATTCCTTCGGCTGATCGAGATATAATACTAATAACTTGACACTTCGGAAGGTACAGAATATGTTATAGTCGGGCTTGACCGACTTTCTACCTTTTTTTTCTTAAATTAAAGGTAGTTTTTCTAAATGTTTTTCTTAAAGGCCTTGAATTTAAAAAAAAGAAATACATTGCACGCTGTCTGAAAATAGGTCGACTATCATTGAAGTTATTAAAACGCCTTTATTTTGAGAAAGAAATTTATTAAGTTAGAAAAATTCAAATAGAAATTCGGCCCAATATACTAAAACATGCCTTACATGTTAAAGTATCACAGAGGTCCCGAATTCGAATCCCAAACTAGGTAAACTTAATAATAAATAGAAAATATTTTTTGCTTTCTAACATCTAGAAAATGTTTTTTCTAAAATGTAGAAACAATTTTCAGGCTTATAAGAAACTAGAAATGAATGAATATATCCAAAGAACAGCGGATCGGTTCGGCGTTCAGTTTAAGAGTTCAAATTTTTGGTACGGTAGGGTATGGGCTAGAACCATTATGCTACCTTTAAGTATTTTGACTAAAATATACAGTATATGCACTTTAAGTTCTCTTGGCCGTTTAAGTTATTTGGTATCTAACAATATGCCAATTGATATTACGACTCAGTAGTTAGCACTGTACTCACCACATCCCATCACCATAACATCTGAAGTTCAATCTTAAAACTAAAATATTTGCTCGTCATAACTCCTCTCTAAGTAATAGCAAACCACACACCGTTCCAACAAATGGCAGCTGCTGCACTTTTCAAATATAATAAATTCCTCCGCTAATCCAGTACTAACCCAGATATATTCACCAATTAATGAGAGATCATCTCGAACTCATTACCGGCCACTGACTAATCCTCCCATTGCTTTGTACTACTACTATGTACTACCAACTGAATCTCTCACCACTTAAGCATTATCAAACCATCAATCAAGACAACAAGGCGCTTCCTTGCAGCATCCACAACACAGAAACAAAAAGCCATTAAGGAAAAAATAGAAAAATAGTTGTGAACTCATTGACTCAAATAAATAACAGCCATGGCACGCGGCCGCTGCCTGACGAGCTCCAACTGGAGTTGGAGGCTCTCTCTCCTGGGTAAGAGCAAAATATGATGGCAGATCATCAGCAACAATAACAACAGCAACAACAACCACAACAAACAGCTACAATAATAGGACGGAACGGAACGCGAGATTTGCAAATATCTATGCCATAAAGCTGCCAAGTGTTGGATGACGATGAGGAGGACGCTAGAGTTGGAGTCCGTCATAAAAACGGACAAACGACCTGGGGTACCTGTTGCCTAGCTGGCTGCCTGCCTGGCTGCCTGCCTGCCAGCTACCTTGCCGCGTAACGGTAAAATTTCTACAAGGGAATGTGCTTTCATTTTGAAGTGTTGTGTCCATGGACTTGGACTTCAACTCATTCAACGAAAATCAAAGAGCTCCAGTCGCGCGCGCTACTGTTAGACAGCATGGAGATGGAGCTGCGCTTGGTGCATGGAGCAGCAGCTGGCAGCCAGTCAGTTAGTCACTTCACAAAGTCATTTTTGATTTGATCGATTTCGTGCAGCTAGCAAACCAACCGCAGACATGAAGTGGACATGGGAGTCTCGTGCCAACGGCACACTAGAAGTAGGACAACAAGAGACAGCGACCCTTCTCCTGTGGCTGACCACATACCGCGCGAGTCGTATGTTAATCGCCATCGGTGAAAGACCAGATGAACTTTCCTAACTCCATTCTCCCCGATAAGACGCTTAATTACGCTTCAATGGAGCTTCTTTTTGGACTACAAACATCGTGGCCGGCCGCCCTGAGCTCCGAGCGGCGACTGCTGAGCCGTGAGTCAACACGCTCACTTTTTTCTTTTGTGGAAGCCAAGTGGAAGCTAAGCGAACGATCGTAACAGCGTTCGGCTGGCCTCGTCTATGGCTGGGGCGGAAGATCTCCACCCAGTTTCGGATGCAAGCTCCAGCTTAGCGTTTTTTGGAATGTTGTCCGAGGCGTCGACGCCGCTGCGGCAGCAGTCACAATTTTCATTGAGAAAAGCTGCAGCTGCAGCTGCAGCAGCTGTGCAGGACTGCAGCGACGGCCGAGACTACTTTGGCTCGCGTCGATCTTGTTTTGCCCCTCATTTACCGTTTGAGAGTAGCGAAACTTGTCTAGGCTTCGGCACTGCACTCGTTCGCTCGTTCGTCGTTCGTGCTGTGCGGTTCGCTCTACATTAAGAAAGAAGTGTATTAGCTTCGATTTATTGCAGCTTCTCCGCTAGCTAGCGCTAGACTTCCTCCCGTGTGTTTGTGGATCGTGTGGAGTCATCGTTGTGTATTCATTCAGAGCACCCATACATAGGCAAAAGACGTCGTCGCTGCTGCGCGTCTATTTTGCGTTTATTATTAGGAAATCGAAAACGCTTTGGCTCTGACTCTGAGGCAGCGACTCTGCCGCCTATCATCAGTCCGTGAGACGGTCTCAAAGCTATTGGTCGTGTTGTCGCTAGTCGGCCAACCATAAACACACACACACACTAACCACACAGTACCGTAGTGTCCACAACGTAAGCGATGAGCGCGCGCGCGTAATGATAACGGCTGAAAATTCAAATGAACCGCACCCGAGTGCTAAGGATAACAGAATGTGAAACAAGTTTATATCAAACGAAATAATGTGTAAATTAAAACCAATTCTCTCAAGCAAACAATAAACATTAAACCCCACAATTAATGCCTCGTAAAACGCTCAAACCCTAAAGAAACCCCAATGCAATCTTAACTAGCCAGTAGCTATCACACACACCCATACAGAGCTGGACTATATACACTTACTGATATCGGTGCTAAATCAATGATAACTACATACTTAAATCCAATTAATGCAAATTGTGACAGCGCGTAAATGCAAAGTGTATTAAAGCTGCTGCCAACAGAGAGACATGTGTACAGGTCGATGATTATGGGCAGGCATTGAAAAATAAAGTAAATAATCACACGGACAATCCATAATGAAATTATAAAAAAATATGTACAGATTATAGTTGAGCGCAAGAAGACAGCAACGGGGAAGAGATTGGAGATTGATGTCAACCACAAAGAATCACAGGGGCAATTAAAGCTAATTAATATGATAAACTAAATCAATATCAAGCATTACGATACAGCTCTAACAACAACAACAAGGCAAAGTCTAAGGCTTTAAGCTAAAAACTAAAAGAAAATAAAGATCATACTTTTCAACAAATAAAATCCTAGAAAATTTACAAAAATCCTTTAATTAATAATAAGTACTGGAAAAGACGAACACAAAATTTCCAAAACTTTTCTTAATATTCCTAATATTTCTAGTAGACCGAGTTCGTTATGTAAACTATTAAATAAAACAAAACTTGAATCAACAACAAAATCAAGCAAAGTTGTAAGGATTTTAAATGAGGCATTTAATAAGAAAGAGCAACACAATTTCCTTTCAATGAATGATCGTAAAAAAAGGACCAGAAAACTCGCCACAGACAATTTTAATTATTCGAAAAAGCCTCTAAAGAAACACAAAGGTTTCTCAAATTTGGATCTGAAACCAATTAAAGACAAACAACAAGCGCATAAACATTCAGCATTTCCTAATCCTTCGAAAGTATTCCTAATGGAAAAACCATTCAACATTACCTAACTCTACGAAAAAGCTTCTTAATAAAACTGTAGCGGAAACTTAAAAATCCAAACACTTTCAAAACTCCTTAAATCTTCGAAAACGCTTCCTATAAATACAAATATAACTTGTATGAAGAAACAACATTTTTCAAAACCACAAACAAAAGACACTAAGTGAAAGAAACTTTTGCATCCTAAATAAAAAACAATTCTTTACCAAACACCTTCCTACAAACATACACATCTGAAGTTAAGCCTAAACAAAAAGTTCAAAAAATGTGAATTTTTCTAAGAATATTTCTAACAAACTTGTAAGAGATCTGTAGCAAGCTCTTTCAAAAGACAAACAACAAAAACATCTGCATAGAGCACCAGGGACTTTTGTAAAAGGAAAAATTAATCAAATAAGAAAATCAAAAAAATCACCAACTCAAAGTGAAAGTTTTCAACAATCTTAATTTACAAAACATCAAAAGCTCGTAAAAAATCGGAATCAAATATAAACAAAATTCCTTTCCTAACTATAATATTTAGTGCCAAATAATAGTTTCTCAAAACATTTCTCATTCACCTGCCTTTAAACTCAAGGCATTTCCCACGCGCCGTCGGCTTATTGTTGGCAGGATGATGACTAACAGCAACAGCAACAACAACAACAACCACAGCCGCAAAAACCAAAAGCCCGATCTACATTGTACAGCCAATGCCAAGTTACAAGTTATCGACATCCGTATATAAAAGAAAAAAAAAAACATATAAAATAACGCTGCAATAGCCAAACGGTGCTCAAATGGTGATTTCTTCCTGCCGGCCAACGGATATCCGTGCGGATTTTATAGCAGCCACAACAACAACGAGTTGTGCAATTAGAGCAGAAGAGGCTGGCAAATTGATGCTACCAAGATAGCAGCAGCAGCAACTGCAGCACCATAATATTTTAAGCATGTGAGTATTAATATGCGCAATTCCATTAAAATCGTTAAAGCTTTACGAGCTTAGAAAAGATGCAGCTATATAGCATTTCCCAATCGATTTTATTTACTTGTTATTCTTTCTATGCGAAATGATTTCCTGTAGAATTCAAGATGAACGTTAGCTAAAGGTATCGAAATAATTCAGAAACATACGAAGTTTTTGTACACTTAAAACAGGTCCTATTTCAAGTGTATAACAATTTTAAAAAGCTTAAGCAAATTGGTTAGAGTTTGAGAGTCAATGAGTTTTCTTACTTTTCCGATACAAGATCATATGGTCCTGAAACTGAGCGAAATCTTATCAATGTAAGAAAAGGAGAAGTGTAGGAGAAGTCTGCGTGTTTCAGAAGCAAAGGTTTGACATACATAAAAGCAGATTTTTCAAGATGAGCACGTTGTGTTGAGTCGTGCATGTTCGTGAAACGAAAAACCCCCGACTTGAGTCCAGCTCTAGGTAAGAGGTGCAATCAAGCAAAATATTTGGTTTGAAAAATATATTTTACTCATTCGGTTGGTATCCTATCAAAAATGTTATGAAATTTCGAAAAAAATGAATTGGTCTACCATTTTGTAACTTGGTTGCAATAAATGGGAGGTTGTTAAAAATGGAAACTTTATCTTAATGTCCTTAACCTGCAAAACCTTAAAATAATTTCTCAAATTTGATTGAGTTGTATTGTTTCCTTATCAAAATCTTTAACTCCATTTAGCGTGGCTATAAATAAAAAATGGCTTAGATCGATGTACTCCAAAAATGAGAATAGTACAGATAGAAAATGCACTGAAAGAAAGTTTAGTGGTTGGAATAAAAAAACGAAAACTCTTAGCGTTTGATATGCTAATCTTTAATTTCCACAGTCTCTTTTATATTTCCTATGCTGTCCCTTCATCAGGACAGCCTCCTTCAATTCGCAAAACATTTTGCCAAACATATTTTTGTGGATTAACGCTGCAAGATTCAAGGCTTACATCTTATTCGAGACGCCTCATTTTTTTCTTCTTGTGTATTGTAATTGATGAATGAATGAAATTGAAGTTCGAGTAATGACGCAGCAATTTCGGCAGCCACATTAAGACCTGAACGCAAAATAGAGTTGTCCATACATACACATACATATGTACGCGATACTTTTTAATTTAGCAATCAAAAGAAAAAATAAATTATATAATTTTTTGGTTACGCCTAAATTCACGCACAAAAATAACAGCACGAGCAAAAATATTATTACCATCGTTTTTGTGGCTCTTCTAAAGTCATTTGGTTTGGTTTTTTCGAAAGTGATTAATAGCTTTGACATGTTACTTTTACGCTAATTGAGCGATCAAATTCAAATCCAATTTTGCTAAATGTGGCAGCCAGCAGCTGGCCATCACAGCAGCCTTCATGGTGAAGGGTGAAAGGGTCACCTCCAATAATCCCCCCCTCAAAAAAAAAACTGTCCATTTATGCGTTTTCGAATGTCTGATGCAGAAACATTATCTATAGGCATTGAAACGATTAGTAGCGCCTTTCGATTTTGTGTTTCCACTTGTGAGTGAATGTTTTGGGCGCGTCACCCAGTCGGCACGGGAGGAGGTTGAGGAGGAGTTGGAGGTAAATTAAGCAGGTTAATTTAATTTTAAATAGAAGTGGATGGTTGTCTTGGCAGTGGCAGATGGGCGTAAAAGAAGCGCCAGAAACAAGACAAAAAAATAGATCATTAATTAAACGTTTGGAGGTTAGTGAGTGGTGGCCCGGCAGACAGGTTAATAGAGCTTAGTAAATGAAGCTTGAAGTGTGTACTTGTACATCATTAGGCGGGCAACGGAAATAAATTGCCGAAGACAAGAATTGAATTAACTTTCGGGACCAGCTTGAAATGGGCTTTTCGAAAAATATTTGATGGGTAGACGAATATGCAAATAAGAACTTTACAAGGTTGATTTTGCTATAAGGTTTCTCATAAAGGCAGATGAAAATATTAAGCCTCTATTTTGAAATGTGAATTTGGTTAGCTCATTGATTCAATATAATGTTTATTTATACTTACAAAAGAGTTCAACGTGACGAGCACACAATCCAAGCCATGAGATTTAGAGAATTAAAAAAAATCAATTACTGTTAAACACGAGGTGCAGTAGGCGGTCAATCCTTTTGAGAGCTCAGCAAATGTTTATTCTAATTTAAAAATTTCAATTGCTTTTCTATCGTTGGTTTTGTGTCTTTGTTTTATCTATTTCAAAGATAAATTGTCGTTTAGTCAAAAACTTTATATGCGATTAATAAAAAATTGACAATAATTTATAATTTAATACCTCATACAATACCAAGAAGAGGTCCTGATTACATTGGTCGTGTGTAAGCATGTTTATGGCATTGTACTATCTTTAGTAAAACGAAAGACAAAAAGTATAGGACTTACAGCAAATGTTACACGACCACAATAAGGTCATCATAATGTGTTCGAATTCGCAAGGAACAGATGTAAAGGTACAAAACTCCTCTATATTTGTAATGTTTTATAATTAATTTTGATTTTCATGAAGTTTTAATTGATAGTAAGCTTACGCGGATAAATAGACGTTTCCGAAGATAAGCCGTTTTGTATGTTTCAAACTAGACCAAATGTAGGTTATACCCCGCAATGAACTTAAAACCCTAGTAGTATCATTTAGCTGACCTTTTTTCTACGACCAAGTCGATAGCTCTCTCGATATACATTTTTCATGATCCATTTAAGATCACTCTCCATTGTCGTCGCGTTCCCAACTGTCGCTCCAATTAAAATACAACTCATCTCCTGTGCTGCATTGGCAAAACTAAAACTACAACAAAATATATATATATATTTTATATATATAAAAGCAAGACAACGACATTGCATTGCAAATTGCAGCTTACATAAGCCGCATGAGGGGCGAGGCGTCGACTGGGGTATCGAGATCTATATAAAACAGCATTTAATAGAGCTGTGTGTCTCTGCCCGCTTTCCTTCACGGCAAAAAAATAAAAATGCTTTTCATTTAATCGATTTGCGTATTTCGGGCAGCGGTAATTGCTCGACGACGAACTCGGGGCCCAACTTTCATGGCGAGCCCGTTCCATCTTTCGCTGCGACGCGTCGCCTGCTCAGCGCGCCCCGCCTCTGCTGATGAATGTGGATTAAGTGTATGCCAAGGCATAAAGCCTTTGTTGATTTGCAGCATTTGAGTTGAGGCTGCTGCATAGCCCAAAGTGATTTGTTTTTCAGATTTCCAAAGCGATTGCGGTTATCTCTGAAGCTGGAGTCGAAATGGGGGATTGGAGTCATCGTCGTCCGTACGAAACAAACACAAATACAGCGAAAATAGAGTTGAAATTGAAAAAAATCGGCGCACATTCCAGCACACAAAATGTGTAACGCAATCAAAGCCATCGCTTCCGGTTTAAGGCGCAATTAACTGCCTTGGATTACGTTTGCCAGTGGGCATAGTGGCTCCGCCACTCACCTCATCTCAGCTCACCTTCAGTGACTGCATTGCAATTGGCGCCCGTCGGCGCTGTTAGACTTTGTAGCACCAGCATCTCTCTATGCGATCATTGTATGTACTTATAAAGAGTCATGGTCATCATTTCGCAGATTATCCACAGCATTTCACTTATTTCCTACCAACTTGCCGTAATTGGCATTTTAATGTTGTAAACAAATTTTTCGGCAGTTGAAATGATGAAATGTCATAATTTTCTCTCCGGCCTGGGAGTTTATTTGAAAGTTAGGTACTTGAACTTTTATTTGGGTGATTTTTCCTAAGCTCAACAATGGAATGGGAGATTTTAAAGTAATTGCAAATTTGTGTACAATTTTCTTGGAAGATGATGGTGGTAATGTCTGAAGCGATTTCCTTTAAAGCGTACGTGGATTTTTTTGAAGTGGATCTAAAATTTGGGTCAAATTTGCAAGAATTAGTATTAGCAAAGATCTATGGATTTTATTTATAAATCTTTGGTATTATTAAGTTAGAAGGTTGAAGAAAAAATGGGAGGAGCAGGAAAAGAATTGTGGACTTGTTCCTTACTCGTAAATGCACTTGGTTTTTAAGCGGCCCAAGCTTTATAGCCCGCCCAACCAAGCCAATCGGTTCCTTGTTCTCCAGTTTCGTTTACAGCTACAAAACGTTGCCTCAGACTAAACAAACTTGGCCTTCAGGCAACTAAAAACATGGTTTACTTTGATTATGTAGAATTATCCTCATTTAAGAATTCTACTTAAGCTTAATTAACGACAACTAATCGATTGCACAATCAGAAGATCAGACATTCTAGATGCCACACCTTGATTCAAGTTGTGCGAATCATTATCAGCATCATCATTATCCTCCGTTTCTGCAGACATTTGAAACATTCTATTCTATTTCATTCTCTTCCTTAATCCAT
Organism: Lordiphosa fenestrarum; assembly: GCA_035044985.1. NCBI lineage: Eukaryota > Metazoa > Arthropoda > Insecta > Diptera > Drosophilidae > Lordiphosa > Lordiphosa fenestrarum. The sequence goes on from JAWNNO010004390.1 coordinate 12,598, forward strand.
TCATCAATTAGACACTCTCCATCACTTAGTGTTCCCCTCCCCTTTAAGACCCAAAACCAAAACGAAAATTGAAAATCTACTTAAACAGCTTAATGATTGCCCCACCCATTTATAGCAACAGCAGCAGCAGCAGCACCGGCAACAACAACAACAATAACCACGTACGCGTATTTTGAAAGCAAAAGTAAAGTGTTTTGAAAGTAAACTACACTAATTTAAAGCTGTAAATTAACCAACTAAACAACAACAACAAAATACAGAGCGCTTCAAACCAAAGTTAACCTTGAATGCAATGAGAGCTTTAATTAATTGTGTGCTCACAATTAAAAAGGTGTAAAAAACAACAACTGAAAATCCCCAAACGAAGGGGAGAGCACCAAGAGGGAAGAGCAACTCATCATTGACATCAGCAATTCTGATCAGACTGATTAAAAATTTAAGTGCGTAACTTCTATCAGCTGAAACTGGAGCAATTTTCACGCTTACTAGTTGAAAAGTAAATATCAATACGTCATCTTGAGCTTCAGCTCCACCTCGAGGTTTGTACTTGAAAATAAATGAGTTGTCCAAAAATGACACACTCAAAGAGACACAGATGCGGAGAAGAAACACTCAGAAAAAAGGGGGGGCACAAATTCATCGAAAAAATCATCAAATATTTTCTTAAACACAAACGGAAGTTGTGTTCTTAAATATTCATATTTTGAAAGCAAGATTTGGGTTTATCCAAATTATAGAAATTACCATTTTAAAGCTTTTTAAGGGTTTGAACCAAACTGAACACAAGAACGTCTGCATCTTAGCGCACAAGACTATCCAGCGCTTGCTAGAGATAGCAAGCAAATTATGGCAAAGAATGTAGCCATATACACGGTGCAGCTAGGCACTTATTTAGGAACAAGCCCAGAGGGAGCCTATTGCTTTCGAATGCCAATGTCGTGGTTTCAAGACCCCGTCGAAGCATAGTTTTCTTACGTGTGTTTCTCATTTGACGTGTTTATATTGTGAACATCTTATTAAGGACTTAAATTCGATTATTTGTCCCTAAAGTCAAAATATAATGGACATACATTTATAAGCCTTTCTATGTTTCCTTTCATCAAGCAAGTTTCAGATCATTAAAATGAGTTGACCCAACCGTTTCAAGCAAGGAATTCCCATATATTCCGTTCCGGTAAAAAAATATTTTAACCTGAACCTGTTCCGAACCCCAGACATTGGTTCGTTTCAACAAAGATTATACCATAAATAATTTTTAAAATTTACTTAGTGAAGTCTTAGTGAGTTTTAGTCAGGTTAGTGCAGCAGAGTCTAGAAAATCTTGATACAGGTATGAAATATTAGATCAAATGGGGATTAAAAATAGGCTTATTCGCTAGATCCTTCAAGCAAGGAGCTAATATTTCAATTTGAAAAAGACATCTTGTAATGGTACTTAAATTTCGGCACAAATTGAAGTTAGCTGAGCCGGTTCGTTAAGTAACATTTGATTTTTATCAGTGTAGCAATCCCTTTGCCGGTTGACTCCGATGAGTAAACACAACCGCTGATTACAATAGGAAATAATCCCACAAATTGCTTTAATATTCACTGCAAATCAAATGAAGTTGTACCGCCACAAAAGCGACACAAAAGTCGCAAAGTTTTTCAGTTTAATTTTTTTTCGTTTTCGTTTTTCTTCAGTTTTCAAGTCGAAGCTTTTAACCTTGGACCATAAAACTCTGCAGACACCAACAACAACAACAACAAATAATATGTAATCATCGCATTGAATCTTAAACTCGTACTCCTCGCATGTGTGTGAAATTGTAGATTTTGTTTCTTTTTTTTGTTGTGTCGTTTTTTGCGCGCATTTTTGATACGAAAAATGTCTCGGCCTTTTATAATTGTATCGCAATTTAGCTTTGGCATATTGTTTAGTATGCGTTGATATATGGGAACCCATTCGAAACAGAGAGCAGGTGGCATTACTCGTACTCCACTTCCACTTGGCTGTGAAAGATCACTTTGATGCCAGCGGCCGGCTCCATTGTCAAAACCAAAGTGGGCTAGTTTGTGGGCAATTTGAAAGAATTTGCCCATATTATGAGTTTCGTGTGGGTTAAATGGTGGGTTGACATGAAAGTGCCTCATTTGCGGTATTTGGTAGGTTGTAGTGAAGAGTGGAGGTGTAAAAGAGGTGGAGTTTTGGCTGAGCTGAATTAAGATGGGTTTTGTGTGGAGAGATGATGAGTTGGTGAAATTAATAGTTGATTTATGAGTTTTGTTTGTTGCAAACCAACCAACCAACTCATTTTTCTACTCATTTATAATTTACATATAACTCTTATAACTCACTCTTCATTTGGTACGTCCCGCATTCTCATTAATCGAGACCCAAATCTAAACAATTAAGCTATTAGAAATTGCATCCTTCAGAGTGAAGCAATCTCCTTTTTAGTGTCGACCGGAAGGAAATCCCATTTATGTGGACAGTGGGCAACCTCTCTTGATGCTCTTCAGGTAATTTACCAACATTGGAAACATGTGCAAAGCCGTCAATTGTAATTGCCAACACGCTAATAAAACTCTCCGCTTCTTTCCTCCCAACCAACTTGAAATCGGTTGGTAGCCAAGTCAAGACAATTATTCTGCAATGTGAACACGGGCGAGAAAAAGGAGGCGTGGCATGGCATGGGGTGCAACGGAGAAAAAAACCACTTGTCAGCAAGTGCGCAAATGCAATGGGATGACTCTGACTCTGCTCTGCTCTGCCGTTGAGGAGGAGTCAAAGCACTTGGCCGCATCCGCGGATGCTGCTTTGGCCAGCGCGTCAGCAATTGGAGCACTTTCACTTTAAGCCAGATCGGAATTTGTACGTTGATTGTTGGCGCAATGTGTGTTGTTAGCTGCCATCCGTTGGTATAATCTTTGGAAAAGGGTATTTGCAGGCTTGTTCATTGGACTTTAGTTATAGAAGTAGCTAAGAATTTTAAGATTTTCCAAAGTTTTTAAGGTCAAAATATCGTAGAATTAATATTTCTTAAATATTTCCTAATACTATTTCTTCATATCAGGACTGCAAACCGGTCGGAAACAAGCACTGGTTCGGTTCAGTTCGGTTCAGAGGTTCGAGCAGCTCTTAAACCTTTGTGTCGCACATTTCAAGATAGAACTCTTAAAACCCATTTACATGGCTCTAAAATCCTTTTATATATGCTTACAATCGCTAAATGTCGAAGATAATTGAGAATATCGTTACATCATTTAAATGGGACAATCAGGTATGTAGACTGATGTAAGGGATCAGATGTTCTAAAATGGTGACGAGACATCCTTAGAAGCAATATCAGCTACATCAGTCTGGTCTATAGAGGGATCTCTTTAAGAGAGTCTATCAGCGAATTAGAAAATCAAATCTCAGTTTTTTAACGAATCGATGAAAATTCACAAATTTACAGACATTATTGGCTGAAGGTCTTAAATCTCGACAGTGAGCTGAACCGAACTGTTGTGTTTAGTGGTTTTTGGATCGGTTCAGCATTTTCCAAGCGACGCCGGTTCATCTTGTGGTTCGGTTTATCATCGGAATTAACGGTTTGTCTTTGTACAGCCCCCTAAGAGTCAAGTCGAGCTCCTTTCAATCTTTTGGCTTGTGTGCTTAAAATTTTCGCAGAAGAGACATCGAATCCCAACGGCAAAGCTTAAGATCTTTTCTCATAGCTAGTTACTTCGCAGCTGGCGCCAAAAGCTGGTGAGGGTGACCAGCTATACTGGTTATTTTAAAGATTTCGAGGCAGCACTGGCACTGCAGGACTATTTGAACCTCAAAGTATGATCAAAGAGATTTTAAAATAAGTATTTCAAAATTCACTAAATATTTCAAGGAACAGTCTTAAATCATGAATTTTGTTTTGTAACTTGATGCCTCATATTTACTAAGCACATATACTTAATGCAGGAAATTTTCTGTAATTATTATATGCAACCTTTGGCAGGGTATTCATCTCGTCGACCCACCATTCAATTGTTTTCCTCCTGCTATTTCTTGTGCTGCTGTTTTTGTTAGTTAGGCCGCACGTGTTCGAACGGTAGCATGTGTCAGGCAATGATAGGTTGGAGGTTCCAACTCCAACGAGGCAATATAATTAGGCGGCCTGCAGCGGACATTTTGGACATGGAGGGGGACACTTGGATGTGCGCAATATTTCATGCTTATGACCAAAACAAAAACAGAAAAAATGCTCGTTGCCTGCCATGTTACAGTTAGTTTTTGGCCATTGTTCAACGCCCGCTAGTCGGGGCTCCTTCAAATTCATATATATACATATATATAAATTGCAATAAACTTATATATTGTATATATGTGAGTAAGTAGAAAAAAGTCTTGGCCAGGCACTGCACAAACACACCAAAATGGCCAAGACAACTTTCTTCTTCCTCTCTCAGGTGCAAACTGGTTTACTTATGATGTGAATGTTGATATGGTTTCTTTTTTTTTGCTCTCTCGACAGAGTTGCTTCTATTTCGTTATTTTTAATAGAGTTTATATATGCGATCTGGCGACAAAACTGGCCGCCAGGCCAGGAGGTAGTCGAGATCGAGACCAAAAAAACAAAACCAGGCTTGGCTATCGCTTTCAACTAGAACAAGCTTAACTGGCTCTCGCCTGCCTGTCGCTCCGAGCTCCTCCGGCTGACGTCGCGCATATAAATAATTGTATCATTTGCTGGAGTGTGTGGTAATAAATCGAAATCAAATGGGTTGCTTCCACCAACACACCGACACACACACGCACACACCTGCACATATAAAGAGTCTCTCGATTCGCTCAATGAAGAAATAAAAATCTAATTAATTGCATCAAAAATGCTGAGCTGTTGAAACGTTTAGGCAATCAAACGGAGTAGTTTTTTCTTTGCCTGATTTGTGAACTGCTCAGCTGCTGCAGCTCTCTGCGTGATGAAGTCGTGAAATGTGAATTATTTCTGTGTTTTCCTTTTTTCGATTTTGTATTTTTTCAATTAAATATTTGAATACTTTTGATAGCTGCCATACGGCGATGAGTGCCATTTCATGGCGCTGCTATAATTGTCATTTACCTATATTTTCGTACATATGTGTGTGCCTGTTTGTATGTACTTTCAAATTTCGCCATTCACTCTGGGTTAAGTTGGTGGGTGATACACGGATATGGATGCGGGACAACAGATGGCCAAAGGAGCTTGCCTTTCAATTAGTCCATCTTGGGTGGTATTTGAAGTAAGCAGAGGAAAGGCCATCGAGGCTAGGAAAATAACAACAATGGAAAGAAAGGAAAAATACATTTTGTGGATTTGTCATCCCCGTTAAAAGCAGAATTTGAATGCTGGTCTTAGGAAGTAAGTAAAGGTTCAGTTTAAATCAGTGATCAGTCTGCAGTTAAGAGCTGTACTGATTAACGGATATGTACGACTGGTATTTAAAACCATACCATTAGCCTTTATATCTAGAGATCAAACATATATCACAGACCTTCGTTAGGAATGGATAAATCGATGCCGAAGTGGATGACAATCACAATAGTCTCGGCACGCAGAGTACATTTTAGAGAATCGCATGGAATTAGATGATGATGTAAAATGATAGTTAACACTGGTAACTTCCATGATACAATAAGTACAAGGTAGCGCAATCGGAAGTGCCTTTTTGTCATGCTCGTGAACTAATCGAACCCCGTGGCTGAAACAGACAAAAAAAACCAGGGCCACTCAGACGATGTTTATAGTATTGACAGCTTCCAATAGAAGTTACACGCTACAACAGGAAATCGAAAGTAACCATGCCTGTTCCAACCAATCGAACCAAGGCCTACTGAGAATATCGAAGCTCTGCATCTTGCAGTTGTTGTATCTTGGGAAACATCTTATATCTTACATCTGTTGGGTAATGCTCTAGAATATGTTTTGAATATAAAACAAGAAAGAAAGTCGGTCAAGCCCGACTATAACATACTCTGTACCAAGAAATTTTGTCTTTTGATCATAACTCGAAAACCGTTCATCCGATCTTCTTCATTCCTTTAGCGGATCGATAAGTTATTCTAATAACTAAATATGTCCAGAAGAAACAAGCCATCTATCTTCAAAACTGTGGGAGATATGACGTTTTTTCTAAATTGCGGGGGCGGGAGGGGGCGTGGCCAAAATTGAAAATAAACTTGATCTGCCTGCAGACATAAGAAGCATATGTCCCATACACGTCAAACCTCTATCTCTTACCATCTCTGAGATCTGTGCGTTCATACGGACAGACGGACAGACGGACATGGCTATATCGACTCGGCTGTTGCATGCTGATCAAGAATATATATACTTTATGGGGTCGGAGATGCTTCCTTCTGGATGTTACATACTTTTGCACAAACTTATAATACTCTATGTACCTACGGTACAGAG
>JAWNNO010004393.1:0-14298 GCA_035044985.1 Lordiphosa fenestrarum
CGAGCAAACTTGAACTTGTCTGGCGGTGTCTGCGGTGGTGGCGGGACGGGGTGCTTACTTATGGTGTGGTGGGTGGCAGCATATGTGGCAGCTTTCTAATTATGTAAAGTTCTTGTTGTTGCCGTTTGCCCGGCTGGCGGGATGGGGATGGCAGTTTCCCAGCCGCAGCAGCTGCAACGGCAACAAACGCCGTTGGCCATGACCATGACGACAACGGCGACGACAGGCAGACAACGTACACACAACATGGAACATGCACCAGAAGGCTCACTCGTACCCAGGGACCAGATCTGGGTGCCATGTTCGCCTGCCTCCCGATGCCAGCAGAAGTGCGTGCTTGGCGCATATTTATCTTATTTCTGCAACGTTTTGGATTTTTATTACAAATCAATTGAAGCGTCATTAGCATAATTTATACAAAGCGTTCGCTTAATGAACGTTAAACCGGTGTCCGGAGTGGGCTTAGGCCAAGCCCAGCGTCGTTAGAGTCCAAAAAAAAAGAGGCCGACGACGAAATTGCCTGGATTCTACTCGTACTACACGTTCTCGTTGGACGCGTCGCTGTAGCACAGATCAGGCATAACTTCCGTGATTTTATGTCACACCTTCCATTCGGAGAGGCGATTTCTAAGTACCCAACCTTTTCCAATGGCTACAGGGTATGAAAATAGCTTAGGCTCCAGCCTAATCACGATCATCAGTCAAATGCCATATCCTTGGCTCCAACGGCGCCCTGACAATTTGACTTGTCTTGTCTGTCTGGCCCGGCAGCGGCAGCGGCAACTGCGCGGCAGTCTCAAGCCTGGGGTATCTCCAACAGCGATCGGTCACGTAGCGCCCGCTGCACTTTTGTGGCCAAATGTAGCGCCAATTGCTACGCATTTGCGAGCACCCAGGCGCCTATAACAAATGCCAATCGTGTCGTGGACGACGCCAGCGATATTTAATTGTTTCTGCGGCGGCGACTTATCGGGGAATTCCAATCGGAATTTTTAATTTCAGCCAGGTCTGCGATGCCCGTCGAGGCTGCAGTGGCTCCTTGTCTGATGAATGTCACTGCGGAAGGCACCGGCCAGTCATTGTTGGTCGCTGCTGTTGCTGCCGGGGCTTTATGCAAATATGAGAGGCAAGAACTTAAGCCAGGCAATGGGCCAGCATCTGAAAAGTTGGCCAACTGTAATTACCGGCCTCCCCGTTGACAACTTTTTCACACCTGTTCAAACAAGTTAATTAACAGCTCGCAAAACTACTTATTAAAAAAAAGAAGCACGGCCACAACAGAAAACTGAGAGCTGGCCCGAGCCTATGGGAAAGTTTCTAATTAAATGATTGTCATCTCTTGTGCGCGCCCGGCCGGTGGACAAATGGACAACAGCAGCAGCAGCAGCAGCCAGCTGACCACCGCCAACGACGAGCTGCTCCAGCGGCGGGCAGAAACTTTTGTCATTATGCAGCCGGCGCGAAAAAATAGTGAACAGAAACCACAACAACCAGTGAAATTATTAGCCAAAGATGAGGCACATGGGGCGGATGGAGGCGAGTTGGTCAGCGCAGGTTGTTTGCATGTCCCCCCCCGGCACTCTGTGTGTGTTCCAATGAGGTCATCAGCAGAGCAGTCCCCCCCGTCTCCACCATACATCATCCGTAAAAAGACAAAGTCATAATACTATCGCGTCCACTCCGGCAAGCCAACAACAAAAAAGTTGTCGGTGACGAAGTTTAACGGTTGTGTGTGTGTGTGTGTGTGTGTGAGCTGGCCATTTAATTAATATAACTAATGAAAAAGCTGTAAACTTTGGCAAGGCAACTGCAACAAACATGCCATCTTAATTAACAGGCCGCGCGAAATCTAAAATCCGCTTGTAATGAAGTTGCTCGGGCCGGCTGTGGCCGGGCTTTTCGGTGGGTGCCGCACGATGCTGGCTAAGGATTGGCATTTAATGAAATATAAAAATGTCAACTTGCTGTAAAAATCTTGTAGATGTAGATTAGCGAAGCGTCAGTCATGGAACCTTGACCGTTTAAATGGAATTGGCAATCATTTGGCCAGCCGAATGTCACATAACTTTGGCCCAGAGTTTTAGCCATAAATCAGCCGAAATGGCAAGAAATTCCCACCGAGTAGAGCTGGGTGGGAGAGTAAAACATACTATAAAACTATATCAGACCTAAATTGTCGAAAGTTGTGTGTAGTTGTCTAGTTCATTCCGCAGACAGGTAACCAAATATTGTTTATGGAATACTTCCTGAGGTTCAACAGAAATCTGTTGCAGGGCTGTGATATTGATCAGAGTCGTTATTCAGGATATTTGACAAAAAATATGTTGCGTAAGCAAAGGACGAGTGCCTTTTCTATGGTTTTTATACACTGGTAAACCGAAAAAGGTGTGAGTGTATGTAGAACTCAATTGGCATTGATGTGGAAAGTGCAGCTTAAGATGTGCCTAAGATAAATTTCACTTAAATGTGTGTGTGTGTTACTCCTTCCGCCATATTTGGAGCTCAGTAGATACTCAGTAGTCGAGGGTAAGAACTCAGTAATGAGTACACCGAAAAGTAAAAGATCCAAAGAAAATCCATTTGGGAAGGATATGTTTGAAATATCCTTTTAATCATCCAACGGAGCTGAAAATCATCCTTAGTATAATCCTTTTTTGGTATCCGTTCGATGATTAAAAAGATATTTAAGACATATCCTTCCCAAATGGATACGGGAAATCATCCAATCGATATTTTTTCAAATCTTTTTTTTTCTCTGTGTAATTAAAACTCAGAATTCAATACTCAGTACATGCTACTACGTGCTAAGTACTAAGTATTCCATATTTAGTACTCTAATCTTATTACTCGATACCAAAATCTCGATACCAAGCACTTTATGCTAAGTACGCGACACCAAGATATTGATACTCGGTATACGATTCGCAAAACTTGTTTCTAAGTACTCGATGGTCAGTACTCTATACTAAGTCCTTGATAATAGGTACTCGAAATAAGGTACTCGATACCAACTTATCAATATTAGTGGGTATTCCTGCAAATGATTATGATTCACATAACATAAGCGTGTATCAAAAAGTGTCCCAATTTGACAAGTTTTAAGAGTTTGAATTGTATGAAAATCTCCGCCCTTCTCTTCCTTGAGTTGCTTATTGATCTCCTTATCGGAAAATATGGCCAGGAATGAAATTGGAATTGATTTTTTGTGTTAGATTTTAGCCACCATCATTCTCTATAAGTCAGCCTCCCCGATCCACAAAATACTGCTCGAAATGAAATTGCAGCACCCAAAAACCTACTATATAAAACGATTGTTAGATTTCACCCCCTTCCCTCTCCATTGATCGGCCCCTTCCCCAAAGATCCATAATATAGTGCCAGAAATGATATTTTTATTTGAATAATTGGAACTTAAAACAAGAAAGAAAGTCGGTCAAGCCCGACTATAACATACTCTGTACCAAGAAAATTTGTCTTTTGATCATAACTCGAAAACCGTTCATCCGATCTTCTTCATTTCTTTGGCGAATCGATAAGTTATCCTAATAACTAAATATGTCCCGAAGGAACAAACCATCTATCTTCAAAACTGTGGGAGATATGGCGTTTTTTCTAAATTGCGGGGGCGGGAGGGGGTGTGGCCAAAATTGAAAATAAACTTGATCTGCCTGCAGACATAAGAAGCATATGTCCCATACATGTCAAACCTCTATCTCTTACCATCTCTGAGAGATCGGACAGACAGACAGACAGACGGACGGACGGACGGACAGACGGACATGGCTATATCGACTCGGCTGTTGATGCTGATCAAGAATATATATACTTTATGGGGTCGGAGATGCATCCTTCTGCCTGTTACATACTTTTGCACAAACTTATAATACTCTGTGTACCTACGGTACAGAGTATAAAAATGTAGCCAGAAATTAAATCAGAGCCCGCGAGTACTGATTCTAGTCCCAAAGATTTCTGTCTATCAGCTTTCCATTCTGTCCTGTTATATAGTCTCTAAGTACAGACATGGCTTTTCGACTCTAGAATATACACATTTTATGATATCGGAGATGCTTTCTTTTGCCTGTAACATACATTCCCAGGACTTTAGTATACCCATTTTCCTCAATGAGTAAGCAATAGTCTTCTCACTCTGCTTAACTATGATTTTCCAAAAGGCCGCTAGCTCTTCAGAGCGCTTGTGAGTCTTTTGCGCTAAGATGCAGGTATCCGTGTGTTCAATCTTCGATGTAATGAGCTCAAATACCAGCACACAGAGAAAGAAAATGAGGATATTACAAACTGTTCCTAAGATGTTTGCCCCTATCCATTGGGACTGGATATGTCATAAATATGCTTTTAATCATCCAGGGGATATGAAAAATAATGATCATTTGGATGATTTTGCAGTTCCGCTGGATGATTGGATCTTTTTTGGATCTGTTTTTTGCTGTGTATTTCAACAAAACTAAAACCGGGACTAATATTATGAAATCTGTGGGACTTGGACTTAGCCATACCGGAATCAATCTATTAGTGGAACCGGCGTTATTATTATTTTGTCTTCGGTATAGAGCATGCTTCTATCTTTCGAATAACGAATACTTGATAGAACTTTACCACCTGTTCAACTGAATTGTATGAACTTGAGATGCAATCATCCCATTGACTAAACTCATTTTGTGGCCCGCTCTGCTTGCTCTCCTCCGTGGGCTTATGCAAATGCTTAACTCCTGTCATTTAACTAAAAGCCGCAGTGCGCTCTCTCTCTCCTTGCCTGAATCGAAACTTGTGGGACACCTAAAAATCGATGCATTTCGAATGGACTTTCAGTTCACTTCATTAAGCGGCCGTTGGAATTGGAAAACGCAAAAGTGAAACTGGCGCCTGGGCCACGGGTAGGCCGTTAGTTCGATTTCAATGCCAACAGAAAAAACCAACAGAAACAAAAAAACGAAAAAGCGAAACAAGAATCCAACGGCGAAAGCAAATCAACGGAAAAGGGTTAAAAAAGCAATAAATAAAACAAGCGGCCCCGGCGACAGCAACGATATTTGGTGAGTTAGACGGTGCATGGGGAAGGGGTTGGGTGGTGGTGGCGGTGGCGGTGGGAGGGGGTGACAGGCAAATCGCCAAACGAATACCGTGGGGATGCTGCCACTGTCCGTGTCCCTCACTCACACCATTGGCGCCGACTCGTGTGTGTGTGCGTGAGTGTGGCATTTTCATTTTGTAAATTTGTTTTGCCTGTTCCGTTTGGCTTCATTTCCGTTTCCTAGTTTGTTTCTTTTTTCTCGGTTTTTCATTTGGCAGTGGGCAACCCCCAACCCCACCCCCACCCCCACCCACTCCCAATTGGGTGGCGTCGATAAGAAAGTGCGTGTGAAAAGGGTTTTCTTGGCTGCATAAATTTGAATTATAATATTGCAATTCGCCGTGCGGCAGGACGGCAGGACTTTGGACCACGGTCAGGGCGCTCGCTGTGCAATTTGTGTGCGGAATATGTTCCGGCATATATTATGGAGATTTCTTTCCTTCTTCCGGGGGTGCGATGACTTCTGCCAATGGATGATATAGTGGCCACATATCCTATAGAGGATTTGCCTAAATCAAAAGTGCGTGCTTTTGAATTTATCAAGGTGGTCGGACCGAGTTGTTATTGTTTGCCTAGCTGCGGTTCCGGGAGGTTGATCCCGGATCGGACCGGGGGAATTGTTTGTTTGTTTGTGTTGGCAAGCGCCGTGATTTATGACCCAAAGTTTTTTGGCAGTGAGAGCGCGTGCCAAGATTGGGGCCGGCGGAATGGCCATTATGCCGCTTGCACAGTTAGACAATTTGTTAGCCGAGCAGCAATCATGAGTGGCCGATGGCTTAAATGGACTAGGACCCGGACTAAAAGTGCAAAACATGACACTTGGCGTTTATGTTAATCACCTGCGTGAAAGCCTGGGCAGCTGCAAGGAGAAGGCGTCACCGGAGCCATAGCCATCGCCATGTTCTACACGAATGTTGACAATGACAAATACGCACACGAGTCCACAGACACAGACCCGGCCAGAGACCCGGCCAGAGCCCCAGCCCGCATCCGTGCCTAATGTATGCAAAAGAAACTAAGCGAAAGACGGAGCAGCATTTGCACATTTTGGCTGAGAGGAAAATGCAGCTAATGAGTTGAATTGAACATCGCTTGAGAACTCATTAAACACTCGGAACATTCACACTCGCCGCCGAGTCGGAGATAATGATGAATTTCCATAAGTCGCCAAGACGCGGCGGCAGTCACAGCCGAACGCAACCGGCACATTAATCTTCCCCAGACAGGGTAAGGGGTTGGCCATGTTGTGGCCATCGGGTTGCTGCAGCGGGCAGCGCTGCCCGCTGTTGTGTTGACATGCGTATGTGTTGTTAATTGCGAAAAAAAGGATTACCCAGGCAGCAGACATCGACGCCTGGCTTTGGATGCTGCTAAAGATTAAATATGCGCATTTAGAAAGTCACATTTTCACCCAGAGTGTCTAGGATCTTCGCGGAGCAGATCTATCGATTAATTCAAGAGATTTCCATACTGTCTTTGAAAAATGACTGTTTGGTAGCGAATAAAACAGAAATATTGATTCAGCAAATGAAATAAAGTTAATGCAAGGGAATGCATCTGGAGGCATAAGTAATCAGAGTAAAACAGGTAGATCTGATAGGAGCGATTGGCAAAGATGGTTATCAAGTTGTCGAGGCTTATTTGAATCGCTGCTGTTCTTGCTAAAAATTGAGATAACAAGTGTCATATTCGGACTTATTTAGAACTGACTAACTCGTAATATGGTAATGGTATTTGCGCAGGCTCAAATTAAATTTTAAATTTAAAAACACAATTGAATCTCAATGCCGACATAACTTCAATCAGGTTTCATAACAAGCATAAAGGTCTTTCCCCATAAGGCTTCATTTAAGATCGGTTATCTGTGCAAAAACTTCTGCACTCAAATTCTGACCTTAGCCCGATTGACTGACTCACAGATAATCAGCCCCACAGCCCGCTTGACAGCGGTGTCGATGTATGCATGGCCGTAAGTCCGCTCGTCTGTACGAAAGGTTAGATCTCAGAGACTGGAGCTACACAGAAAAAAAAGATCAATTTGGAAAGGATATGTCTTAAATATCCTTTTAATCATCCAACGGAGCTGAAAAATGATCCAAAGGATGATCCTTGCGGTGTCTTCTTACAAAAACGTTGCATACCTTTCAATGTTTAGTGCGATGTCTGCCTACATTATGTTAATATGTTATCATTAAGGCTAAAGCTCTAATATTTGACATTGGGAAAGGCTATTAAAAGGGTATTCTAAGTCGTGCAGACTTATATTCTGCACCAAAGGATGATCCTTGCGGTGTCTTCTTACAAAAACGTTGCATACCTTTCAATGTTTAGTGCGATGTCTGCCTACATTATGTTAATATGTTATCATTAAGGCTAAAGCTCTAATATTTGACATTGGGAAAGGCTATTAAAAGGGTATTCTAAGTCGTGCAGACTTATATTCTGCACCAAAGGTACACAGAGAATATAAAGATTTGTGCAAAAGTATGCAGCAGCCAAAAGGCAGCATCACCGACCTCATAAAGGATTTATATTCTTCATCAGAATCAACAGTCAAGTCGATACACACAGAAAAAATAATGATTTTATCTGGGAATCAATGCTATATATTCTCATATCAATAAAAAGCCTATATTATGCACTTGTAATTGACCTGTTCGAAAATAACAAACTGTATTTTTACATGTATGGGACATGTGCTTCTTATACCTTATCTGCAATCTGATTAAGTTATTGTCTCCATTTTTGCCACGCCCCCTCCAGCCCTCGCAATGAAGAAAAAACCTCATATCTACCACAATTTTATTGCTAGAAGTTTCGTTTCTTTTGGACATTTTTCGAAATAAGTATTATTTATCGATGCGCCGAAGAAATGGTAAAGATCGGATAACCAATAGTCAAGCTATTGGGTAATCATACATTAATGCTGGGCAGCACCGGCTGGACATCACTGCACACACCTTAGCACTTTGTGTGATACTTTACAAACTTTGGGAGGTAAAGAGTATGTTATAGTCCAGCTTGACCTTCTTACTTACTAGCATTAACGAATCCCCTAACTCTTGGTGGTAGGGAAATGTCCCCGGTGATGGGTGCACACTATATTGGACTAGCGCTGTGATGCACTACCTGTCGATAACGGCGAAATAAAACTCAGTAATGCACCAGGTCGTTAGGGCTGGTAGTCTTTTCAGGGATCAGTGGTTCAGACAGTTTCTGAACCTCCGGTTCGGTTCATTACATGGAGCTGACTGAACCGCGGTTCCTGTTCGGTACAGTGGCTCACAAAGGTACATTATGATTTCTATTGTCATGGGACTTTTGCACACTTTCAATTGAATTCCTATAATCCATTTAAATATCTTTAAAACCCTGAGAAGAATGTCGCAAATTTTAATTTGCCGGTCTCAAAGGATTCGTCTATAAGTTCCTAAAGGAATGATCTTCGAAATCAAAAAAAAGATTAGAAAAGCATTGAATTAAGGTGAAGGTATTACAGAAAATTCCAAATATGGTCCACTAGAGGAAAGAAAGTAGATTGATGGTACGTATATTAAGAGATCGGAGGGCAATTACAGAAGACTTGCAGAATTACTTGTTCTTAAATTTTCGTTAGGTCATCCTTAAAAGTTCCGGCATAGGTAAGAATGTAGAGAGTCGAACGATATGTAGAAAAATTGTCTTAGGGAAACGATTAAAATTCCCAAAATAATAAGTATCATTGGCTAGAGGAAAGCGACTCTCGTCTTAAAACTCGTCAGAGAGCTGAGCAGAACCGAACCGCTTTCATTTGTGGTTTTCGGTTTGGTTCAGCAATTCTTAAAGGAAGCTGGTTCGGTTCACCAGCTGGAATAAGCGGTTCTGTTCGGTTCAAAACCGGTTCGGTTCAGAACCGGTGTGCATCCCTGAGTCTTTCGATACTAGCATCATTACTATACAGTTTTGAAGGATTCAGACTTAAAAAGAAAAGTGATTTTTAGTTGAAAATCTCATGTTAATCAGGTAAACATATTAAACAGGTTTCAGTATCAGTTTCAGTTCGGGCACTTCAAGGCTCTTTACTGAACCAATTCTCAACGGAACGTCTTGCAAGTAAAAATAAACTTCCCCGTTGAGCTATTTACTTCCAAGTAACTTTCCAAGTTATCAGGTAGAAAGTTTGTAAAAACGAAAATCAATGAACCATCAGAGTGCATCAATTACCAATTGTTTGTTTTTTGTATCAACTAAACGAAACCACCTACACTGACAAATTTTGTCGTTTTAAGGCTGCAAGAAAACCCAATTCTCTATTCAATCCTTTTAATTTATGTGAAACTGGAATTGATAACATTTTGAGGTACATTTTAGCCATGAATATTTCCCATTTTGACTTCTATGTATTTCGAACTCAAAGTGTACTTCAATTTTCATGGTTAAATTAGAATGGCCAGAAATGAAAATAGACCCATCCCATTCGCTTCATTGCATTCCCATTGCATTTCCGTTGTACTTTATCCCCTGTGCGTATCTAAATCGATGCTGCCACATAATCCTCTGCGTATTGACCACATCGAATGTAATCAAGTTTCTGTAACTTTAGCCAAATCCCACTTTCATCGATAATGCTTCAGCTTCCTTTTGTTCAACTCACCCGCACCCACTTCGGGATGCGTTTTGTGTTTCCTCGGCGCGTTGCCTTTGCCAAACAGCAAAAAACCTTTTCCCGCAGACACTCCACACACACACACACACACAATGCACGCCCTCCGATAATTAGTAGACATGCCCATTTAGAGGTTGCCCATTTGCCGGGGACCAGGGAGCGTTGCTGGACCATAAGGACAACCGTTGACCATTTCGGTCACGACATAAATCGTGAAGCAGAGCGTCGTTTGCAATTAGCAGCGTTACGATGTCGAACTCTTAATCAAAAGTATTGAGACCCAAAAACTGTGGTCCTTTTATGGTCCAACCCACACACACACACACAACAATGCCAAAAACGGCAAGAACAACAACAAACATGCGGATGTCCTCTGACACTTCCTGTTTTTCTTATTCACTGATTTTTATTCGCTGTTTGAGGATACGCAAATGACCCATTTGGGGGATGTTATTACAACGGGCCAACCCGCCGACGTCGACGGCGTGGCCCCGGCCCCGGCCCCCTTCCTCTCTCTCCTGCTGCGGCTTGGCTTTGGCTTTGGCATAACGGCACATGCCAAATGGGCACATAAAAAGGATAAAGAAATTATTTTCACATTGAATACACGAGCGAGCTTGCATAAGATAACAAGCAAGAAGGGTGGTCAAGCCCGACGGTTATATACCCTGTAAGTCAGTGAGCTAAGTACCCGAAGACACCAGCCGAGCTTGCGAGTTTTCGAGAGAGAGAGCCGACGTAATGCTTCAGTGAGTGACAGAGAGCCTCTCTTCTTGAACATCGCTGCAGTAAAGCAACTGCAATAATTGGTGCTCACCAACTCAAGCACATTTTTCTGCTTTCTTCTTTTGGCCGGTGCAGCCTTTAAGTTCCTATAGGTTTGCATGGCTCTCTCTCTCGCTTTTACTTTGTGCCTTCACCTAATAGCTTTATCATATTTCTTCTGATCTTGACCAATGTGGGTGGATTGATAAGCTTAGCTGACCATGTCTGCACTTGAATGCTGATCAAGAATATTAACACCTCGTAGAAAGAAAGACTCTTCTCCCCTGCCTGTGGCAAACATGTGCACACACGCATTATACCCTTTCCACTCTCGGTGCAGGGTAGAGAAATGCGAACGAAACTCAGTAGAGGCTCTGAGCTAAGTCCGTTGATGTAATTTTTACAATGTCTTGCGTCTTGAGATTTTCTGGCGCCGAGTCCTTTAACCATTTCATCTCGGTTTGTGTGTTTTTTTTTCTTGTTGGTTGGAAACGAGCGAAACGACCGTGCGGGGAGCTGTTTTGTGTGCCGTTCTGTGAAGGGCTTTTGATATTGTTTAATAGTTTTGGTTGCGGTTATTGTTATTGTTGTTGTTGCGCATACGCCACGTGGCGCTTCTCAGGTTCGCAAAAGTCAATGCGAAAAATTGCAACGCGTGCCAATAATTAAGTTGTTGTTGTGCTGCTGGCGTGAGGACAGCCCAACCCCTTCGTTACGTTCGGGCATGGCATCAAGTTGCAAGGCTGCAGTTGGTGTCCTTTTGTTAGATGATGACGACCTATCCAGGTTATTGTCTGAGTGTCCTGCTGCCCATTGTAAAGCGGCAAGCATTGTTGTGGGTGATGTGGTTGTTGTTGCTGTTGTTGCTGCTGTTGTGCTGGGTACGCCCTTTGTTGTTGCCTGCGCTTTTGTTCAAGCCTGCTCAAAAATTAAATGCACAAAAGGCGGATTTTATTTCATCAACAACAAAACGGGAAACAGCAGCTTCTGTTGTTTGTTAAAGCATCGCCCACGCAACAACAACAGCAGCAGCAGCAGCAGCAGGAGCCGGAGCAGCAGAAGGAGACATTTTTTTGTGGCTCTGCTCAGTCAGCGTCTCCCCCTCGAACAATTCTAGAAACAGACGTTCCACTCAACGCAGCTGAGCTCTACTCTGCTGGCTGCTGCTGCATTTCATTCCATTCCCCATTCAGTCGAGCAGACCTGGCACAAAGGTAGAG
Source organism: Lordiphosa fenestrarum (assembly GCA_035044985.1). Lineage (NCBI taxonomy): Eukaryota > Metazoa > Arthropoda > Insecta > Diptera > Drosophilidae > Lordiphosa > Lordiphosa fenestrarum. Next base: position 11,723 of record JAWNNO010004393.1, read on the forward strand.
AACCGAAAACCGAAAACTGAAAACTGCTGCGCTTTGCATTGTTTTCATTTCAAGAGGAGATTTTCCCCGTAGTTTTAGTTTGCTTTTTTCTTTCTCTTTGCCGTTGCCCTCCTTTTTTAGAACAGAATTTGAATTTGGTTTCCAAAACATACGCTAAATGTGGTTGGGCTATGATAAATTGCAGTGTATACATACATGTGTACATGCGTGACGCCTCCTGATGGCATACTTCTCGAATGGCATTTACATACACTTTAATGGGTGTTGAAAAACGCTTGTACAAGTTTTCATTTCATCATTTCTCATTAGTCCTAGTAGGGAGAGACTAGCTTACCAGCTTACCCAAGACTTCAAGCTGATACTCCGCCGAAGCCCTTCGAACAGGTTCGTCTCTGAACTTTGCGATTTCTTCAATCGAACCATCTGAACCAAGTACTAAATCGGTTTCATAGTTCGCAAAAGTTTCGAACCAAAGCTTCATAATAGAGATTTTCCGTAAAAACGACTGAACTTTGTACTAAACGGTGTGAACTTTAGATTTAAGGTGAGAAGAGGTTGCATGCTACTAGATTATAGAGACCGTACGCATTAAATCTACTTGGCCTCGACTCTTAACTTGTGTCATTTAATCTGGTAAGCCAGCATTTTGGCGTCATTTCACATGTAAGCACATGCAGTTTTAGCTCGAAATGATAGCGCTTATACGAAATCTCTACAGATTTCTGGGAAGCCCCCGAATTAGACTGTTGTTCCGTAGATCTTACGAACTTCTGTAGAACGATGTTTCCTCTACAGCGATTTAATTTCCAGAAAACTGCAATATCGTTCACTTTTAAAACAATTCTATATTACGAACTAGGTGTTTGTTTTCGTTTCCTTAAGACTCGCCATATAGAAGTTCGACTTTACTACCATATTAACTAAGTTTTTTTCAAAAAGACTTTTATAGTTAAAGATATAATGGTCACAATAGCTTGAATAGCCTGCTCGATGGGACAAATGATGACCATAAAATGATAGTCATAGTGGTTTGCGAAACACATTTTGTACAGAGCACAAAGTTTTGATAACCAAATTCAATAATTTGCAAGCGATGTTCGCTTGTTAGTCTATTCGGGGTGAAATGGCAAAGCTTACGGAGCATTTTTGACGTTGTCACATGCTAAAAATCATGCGTAAGGCGACAAAAAATGTACACTGAAAATCCACAAGGCATTAAAATTCACCTTTTCAATAAAAATAGTTTTAAAAATATGCAAAATATGACACAATTAGTTATTCTTGTTCAGTTAACAGCTATAAATGTGAATGCAATTGCTATAATATTATCTTGGTGGCCAATAGCGATAAATCAATGAGAGCGAAGAATCCACGAGGACACCGAGATCAGTTAGCATGCTCGAAAGTTGAACGGTAACCGTAAAGATTGTGTTGAATTTTAATTGCATTGCATATTAAAGCGAAGATTCGTTCGGGGCTAACTTTAAAATGGTGTGAAACCTTTTTGCCAGTCTTGTGGAAATACTTCCTTTTTATAACCGTGTACCCCTTATAATTTTGCCCAGAAGTTTGCAACGCATAGAAATATTAATTTCCGACCCCATAAACTATATATATTCTTGATCAGGGTGACGAGCTGAGTAGATTGAGCTTTGTCAGTCCGTCTGTCTGTCTGTTTCTACGCGAACTAGTCTCTCAGTTTTAAAGCTATCGAGCCGAAATTTCGCACAGAGTCTTCTTTTTGCTGCACACTACTAATATGTCGGATCCGACCGGATCGGATGACTATATCTCATAGCTCCCATAGGAACAATCGGTCGGAAAACTAGTTTTAGTATGAAAAACTTTTTTCTTTTCAATGGAAACGTCTCCAAACTTTGTAATCGTAGGTTTTATATGTTTTTTTATAATCCTACCAGTTTTTATTAAAATCGGACAACTATATGGTATAGCTGCCATACAAAAGATAGGTCTGAAAAACAGTCTTAGTTAGAAAAACTTTTTTGTTTTTAATGGTAGCATCCTGCAATTTTGTATTTGTTTGTTTCTCTTGCTTTTACATAATTCTACAAGTTTTTGTCCAAATCGGATTACTATATCATATAGCTCCGATACTAACGATCGGTCGGAAAATGGGAAAGAGAGTATTTTTTGAAAATATTTAAGCGAGCACTTGCAAGGGTATAAAAACTTCGGCACAGACGAAGTTAGCTTGGCTTTCTCGTTTTTATCATTTTTATTGCCCAGAAAAGCTTAAAGATATAATATTATATGTTAATTATATCTAATTAGGGTTTAGTCTTGGGGACAAATCGAAGACTAACTTAATTGAAGGATTGAAAAATATTTCCAAGTTGAATGGTAAAGTTACTTATAGTTAAATCTGGTGATAAAAATGATTATTATAAAAAGGGACAGGAACCTAGTACAGTACATGCCATCAGAGAAGCCTATGGAGAAGCTGTTCACTTCAGGTTCATCCGCGGAACACCAGATTATTGCCAGATTATTTAGCGTATTGACTGCTAGTCAGAGAGCAACCAGCGTCAATTTCTGAAGCTGCTTAGTCTTAGTCC
>JAWNNO010004396.1:600000-942500 GCA_035044985.1 Lordiphosa fenestrarum
TCGTCGACGACGATATATGGCGCTGGTGGTGCTCCGCCGACTCAAGAAGTGGCAATCAAAGAACCGAAGCAACAACCTGGCTAATAATTCAAAATGCTTCACATGCGACGTCTTCGTCTCCAGCTCCGTCTCCGTCTCCGTTTTCAGCTGGGACTCCCAAGCCGGGGAGAAAGGTGGGCGCGCGAGAGAGAGAGAGAGGGACGTCACTGTTTTCTACTTCTTCTTTTTTTATGCAACTGATTTATGCCCGGAGAGGGCATAATGACTGGAAAGCAATGGAGTATATATTACATGGAATGGATGATGGCGAAGCCAACTAAGTTCGAAGCGAACGTACGACGAACGGCGATTCGCGTGATAGAACAATGTAAAAATTATGAATGTGTAAAATATGGCCAACATATAAGTACATAAATATGTACGAGTAGTCGGCGGGGAGGAGGAGGAGGAGGAGGAGTAGAAGCAGGAGCAAAATCTATCTACGAAATAATTGATAAAGCCAAGCCGGCGGCCCCGCCAGCCCAGTCAGTCCAGTCAGCCAGTTTCTGGGGTCTGGGACTTAATTCTTATGACTGGACTGGGGTGTTGATGTGCTTGAGTGGATTGATTTAATGGAGTTGAGAAAAACGCCTTCTAAGTTGCGGACAAGTAAGTAGGGGGGGGGGGGGCTCGACTGGATTGTTAATCCAAAGAAGTTCATTACCGTGACTGAGGAATCAATAGAAAAAAATCCACAAAATGCACCAACGAAAGCTGTGACTTAGTTCATAGAGTCTAATTGCATATTGCCCACTCAATCTTACTGGGAATTCGATTTCCCCATGACTTTACCAAGCCAAGTAACGATTTCTCATGCTTCAAATGGCCATTGCTCAATCTCTGAACCAACTGGGCCAGAGAGAGAGAGAGAGGAAGGCTACGAGACGGAAATGAAGACCTGACCAGCCGGAGCTGAGCTTTGTTTTATTTAATTAAAACCACTAAATATTACCAACTGAAACCAAAGTTCAAACAAAAGCCAAAGCCGTGACTCAGTTACCCAGCTAAAACAGCGAGAGGGGTTGGGGGGATTGGGGAGGGGTTTAAGCGTAATCAGCGCATTGGCCGCAGCATTTTCAAACCGCCGACTGATTTTTGCATAATAAAACACTTAATTTCCATGCGCATTTCCAAAACTCCTAAAACCAAAAACAACAACAAAAAAACTAAACCTAAACCTAACATCTTCTTCGTCTTCGTGTGTGTGTGTGTTTGTGTGTAATTTCAAATGGGAAATTTATACAGCGAGTTGTAGAAAATCATTAAACAAATCGCACTTTAATAGGCAACACAGCAACAACTGAGGCCTAAAGAAATTTACGAGCAGGTTGAACTGAGCCCAAACAGAGTTGAGCCGAGCTCAGGTTGAACTGAGCTCGAAGCATCCAAGCGCTGCAAAATTTAAGTGAAGTGAAGTGCAAAAGACAAACAACAACAGCAACAATAGCAACAACAATGACTTGAGTTCAAAACGAGACTGGAGACTCTCAAAAACACAAACAAAGCAAAAAAAAAAAAAGAAAAAAAAAACACCTGCCCCCAAAGCGCAGCCGAAAAGCCATTCAAGAAGCGCGTGTGTGGGCGTACGGCAAGAGAGACTGAGACTACACTGAGCGAAACAGAGTTACATAGTCTCATGGTGCCCTGCTGCACAGGGGTAACAAGTAAGAAAGCCTAAATATAACCAGCCAAAGTGTATGCACAGTAGGAATTATGATGAATCTGCTTTTGCTTATAACTGACCATCGCTCATTCCATCTTTAGCAACTCTTGGGCGGATCTTTGAAGAATTCTTAAGGCACAAACCTTCTATCTATAAAACTGTAGAAGATATGACGGTTTTTTGTATACCCTTGCGGAGGGTATTATAAAATTGTTTGTAATGCTTGGAAAAAAGCATCTCTCACTACATAAAGTATATATATTCTCGATCAGCATGATGAGCTGAGTAGATAACTGTTCTGATTTCTGTTTTTAAGCCATCTCCTCCGTCAGTTTGAAAGCCTTCTCATCAGACTCTGCCCAAAGTCGTTTAGCACCAATACGAATCGAATTGAATGACTATAGCATATAGCTGTCATAGGAACGAGCGGTCGAAAAACTAGTTTTGGTGAGAAAAACTCTTTTGCTTTTAATGGAAACACCTCCAAAGTTTGTAATTCTTAGTTTGCTATGCTTTCCAATGATTTTACCAAGTTTGGTCGAAATCGGACATCTATATGGTATAGCTGTCATAGAAAAGTACAATTCGAAAAGTAGTTTTAGTAAGAAAAACTTTGTTGTTTTCAACGGAAACGCCTCCAAACTTTGTATTTCTCAGTTTGCTATGCTTTCCCATCATCCCACCAAGTTTGGTCGAAATCGGACAACTATATGGTACAGCTGTCATACAAAAGTTGAGTCTGAAAAGTAATGTTACTGAGAAAAACAATTTTGTTTTCAATGGAAACGCCTCCAAACTTTGTATTTCTGTGTTTGCTATGCTTTACCATGATTTTACTAAATTTGGTCGAAGTCGGTTAGCTATATAGTATAGCTGTCATAGAAAAGTAGGGCCTGAAAAGTAGTCTTAGTGAGAAAAACTTTCTTGATTTCAATGAAAACGCCTTCAAACTTTGTATTTCTTAGTTTGCTATGCTTTACCATGATTTAACCAAGTTTGGTCGATATCGGACATCTATATAGTATAGCTCCCATAGAAGGGTGAGGCCCGAAAAGTAGTCTTAGTTAGAAAATCGAGCTGCAAGGGTGTACAAACTTCGGCCAAGACGAAGTTAGCTTTCCTCTATTGCATTCATGAACCTAACACAGACTATTCCTATTACCTTATGAATGAAATCAGGCTTGAATTCAGTTATACCTACTACTCAGGTCGGAAATTCAGATCGGAAACATGTAATAAGTAAACCTAAAGCTGCAGTGTAGGCATCATTTGGTTGTAGGTAAGTGTTCTACCGTCTGCACCCTGGAATTTTTGCTTTGTAGTGCCTTGGGCTACATTCTTTGATGTGATCTGTTGGATTGATAGTTGTCTGCGCTTAGATGCAGCCTACCGTGTTTAGTCCTCGAGGTCCTATGTACGAATCCCACACCAAGGTTAAGTAAATAAGTAAAAAAGTTGGTCAAGTTCGAATACTTAACATGTTCAAACATTCACATTTGGGGTTTTCACTTAAAAACGATTAGGTGTTCCCCAGAGCAGCCACCTCGGTCCTCTTAATGAAAATGTTCAACCATACTTCTGCTAAATCTGAAGAAGAGCAGGAGAGGATTGAAACCGTTGCTGGGTGGCTACCCCAAGAAGCTCTAGACATCTCATTAAGGGACTTAAGAACTGAATACCTAAGTATTACCCTTTGAATAATGAGACTTAGGTAAGGCAAAATCTCAGACAGTCAGAGCCAAACCCAAGCAGATCGATGAATTTCAATAACAACTGTCTACTCTTCTGACTTCGTTGAATCCAACAGATTTACTCAAAGTTAAAGTATATTTTGTTATGATTCGATGCCGAAACTAGTTGAAAAGTTAATGAAATAAGTGTAAAAAGTAATTTATAGTCAGTCAAGTTATGGCGATCAGTCAAAGCCCGGCCACGTCTTATACAGCACTTCCTTGATGAGGCCACTTTCCACAGTTGCACTACCACGATGTTCATCCAAAAGTTCATTGATTTCCAGCATTTTAGAGTAATAGAAATCCCTTTCCTCCTGTTGATTGTTGGGCCACTCCTTTGGCTTGAGGGGCCAGTCCTTGCAGTCGGGCGTCTGGGTGCAGCTGGTGATCAGTTCCAGTGTGGCCGGTGGGGCCACTGCAAATTCGGCATGTTTCCTTTCCGCCAGTGCATCATTTTTGCCCATTAGTCCACCTCGTTTGGACTGCACATTTTTGTAGAAAAGGTAGAATCGCTTGGCGAAACTCAGGTTGGGCTCGAATTCGGCGCAGGATAACTGCTCGACACATACCTCGATTCTTATGCCCAAAGCTTCGAAACCTTTTTGCAGTAAATTCCAATTTTGCCTAAATTTTATCATTTGGTTGGTCTGGAAACTGACACGGTGTAGGGGCACAGCCTGATCGAATAGTATATTGAGCAGCTGGCAGTATGTGGCCCCAGTGGCCAGCTCCTCTATGTGCTTCAAATTGGCCTGCAGCAGTTTGTTCATCCAATTGAGGATCTTGCGCGCCGCCTGTAGATCTGTGTAGGTGGCCATGTTTTGGGGGTGAGAAAAATTAAACAAAATTTGGATAAAAATATTGAATATTACTACTTTTGCTTGTGTTTTGTAGCTGTGACTATATAGGGGTTTGTGTTTGAAGTCAGATTTATTCTGTTTTACTTTGGGATTTGGTCTAGAAATGGAAAAGCTGGGCCTACTTGACAAAAAAACATAAAAACAGATCTTCATTACTATTTTTTCTATGCTGTCTGCTTGCCTAAAAGACAGGTACAGCTTAAACAGACACGCTCACGGCTCTGTACATGGCAATCGGCCTTTCAGCTTCTCAAATATCAGTTAAAAGAAGAAATACCAAATCCCAGTGGTGCAGAGGGCCAGACTGTAGCCTTAAAACAGGTCAAATCTCTGACAGAATTTCAAACAATTTCCTTTTTTAAGGCCAGTGTATTAGGTGTTTCTCATGCGTTGACCACGACTACGCATTGGCTTCGACGTTGAGTCTTCGCCTCTGTCTCAAAGAAGCGTTTGTCCATTACGTTTGAGCGCCCAAGCCAACCAAGCAGCAAACCCCAAAAAAAACACAACACACACACACACACACAACGAGTGTCCGTATGTACACTCCATAAAGGTAACAACAAACACAGCCCCCGATATGTATGCGATTTTTATGTGTGAACGTAGACAAGTTCGGTAGTTAAATAGATGCACAAACAGAAACACTGGGCCCCGGCCTCAAAGTCGAAGTTGGTGGCAAAGTCGGAGCAGTCAGTCAGTCAGAGAGCCAGACAATAAAAACAAGCCAAAGAAAAAACCCCAAAGTTAACCAACATTAACATTTAATCGAACCTCATGTTCAGTAGAGCATGTCTCCTGTTACATACGAGTTATCATCGCAGGGAGCGAGTGCGAGGTAACAATAGACATCATCAAGTGAGGGAACTACTGAAGCTCTGCAAAAAGACTTTGCCACACACTTGACTCGCCCGATCCATGTGTGGTGTGTGGTGGTTCCCTGTGCCGCTGATGATGATCGTCGTTAGCGTTGTGTCGTCTTTTGTTTCGCGCATGCGGTTGGTGGAGGAGGCACTGGCAACAGCCACAGCATTTCCATTTCCACCATTTTCCTACAGGCATTTTAATTTAATTTTCATTCGTCGTTGAATTTCGTTGATCAACGCTGATCGCTGAGTGGGGTTTGTTTGTTTTTTTTTTGGTTGTGTAAAAAATCACATTAAACTTGCCCTCAATGGCGCCTTTTAGGGTTAGCAGATTGTTAACTGATACGGGGGAACAAAAAGAGATTGATAAATGCCTGAATGGGGATACTTGGAAGGGTTTCAAGTAGGTGAGAGAGTGGAAGCAATCAGGCAGTCATTCAGTTGAGGCCATATAATTAAGGGGCTTAACAGTCACGGTCGCCAATAAGGTATGTATTGAACTGTCACGGTCGCCATAAGCATATTTTTGAAAATTTCTTAAGAATCGAACCTCAAATTTACTTTGACAACGTACATTTTATAAAAACTAGTAGTTTTTTTGTTAATTAATGCTGAAATGCGGTTTTGACCAACACTGACACGGTCGCCAAGTTCAATTTTCATTAGTTGTCACGGTCGCCATTTCAATATTTTTCAAATTTCTTAAGAATCAATGCTAAAATGATTAACAAAGACTGTCACCGTCACCAAGTTTAATTTTCTATCAATCTCTGAAATCATTAGCTATATAATCCTTAAAGTTTTATATTAAGTACAGATGTGACTGGTTTTACCACCACTATTCTAAGTAAACCTGCAGTTTTAGCCGGTTCTACAGAGTATACAGGCATACAACACTTTTAGTTTTTGTTCAGAACTGTACAAGATCAACTGTCACGGACGCCAGGTCTAATTTTGGGTAATTTTCTTAAATCTAACAACAATTTTAGTTGCACACATATTTATCCCATATTCAGCAAACTCAAGATCTAGTTTAACTTATGTATGAAAATGGAGTAAAATCTCCAACGTCGGGGTCACCAAATTGAGCCACAAAGTTTATCTTACCGTTTCTACAGGGCAAAACAAAATTTGTAGTTTTAATCTAGGTCATTTTAAGCTCATTTGTTGGCTGCTCAAAAACCAAGTGTGAAATTTCCTTAACCCTTTTACCCACACACACAAAAAAAAAAGTGTAACCATCTTTGATCTACACTAACCTCTAAACGCAGCTCTTAAGACCGGTAGCCCGCCCCTCATTATAGAGCTATGCTAAACTGCCGCACACTTGACCAGAGCGGAACCCAAAACAGCCACAGAAGAAAGGAAAAAAATAAATAATACAGAGAAAACAAACAAAGCAAAGGAAAAGCAAATCATAAACACAATTTAAATGATGAACATCGCATGAAGGAATGCCGCACGTTGGTCTGCGGCTTCCGAAAAGATGATGATGATCCCATGATCCATGATCCCGCGGCCGACTCCAGCTCCAGCTTGGACTCCACCTTAACCCATTAAATGCGAACGTGGCACAATTATGCACAATTGCTCAATTCTCGTTCGCGGGGACCACCAGAAATATTTGCATTTTGGTTTGCCGCTTTTATACAATTTATTTGCAATTTTCAATCAAGTCGTGAAGCCGCAGAGCAAACACAAAACAGACTGAAATTGATTACTTTGCTTGCGGTTGGCCGAACGCACGGGGTGGGCCTCGTTCGAACACGTTTCGATATTTTGAGGTTTTTTACCCATAATTTATAGCGAAAATTTGCCCAAATTGCCAAATGGATTGTTCGATTTGGGTGGCCCATGGTGGGTTTTCTGGCTTTTCACGCTGGCAGACAACAGAGCACAGCACAGGAAGCGCCAGGCTGGACCGAAATCCAAAATCCCAATCTTTACGATATGTCATTAAAAACGAAAAAAAAAACAAAAAAAAACAACAACAGACGAGAAAAAGAATACCGACGCAGGCGGCGTTTATCGCTGTCGGCAAATCGGAAGTTTAATGGGTTAATGATGGGCTCGCACACACACACACACACGCACACGCACACCGATCCCTGCCTCAACCAAAACTAAGCGCAACAACAACAAATAAACATATAAAAATGAAAAACCAACATAAAAATTGCAGCCCGACACAACCACAATGCACCCGGTGGACCACCTTGGAAGTCGATCTATTTTTCTATGTTTTTTTGGGTGATGGCGTAAGCAGGGGAGGGGAGGGAAGGGGAGAGTACAAACAATTTCCTTAAATAATTTAATCAAGAGCCACTAATACATCATACTTTTCTATTTTGTAGGGCAATCAACACCTCGGACTCAAAGCATGGACAGAGAAGCAGAGCAGATTGAGCCAAGTTGAAGCTGACTTTGGTATTTGGAAGCTGGGGTTGGCGACCGTGACTTATTATTTAGAAAATCTATTGTGATTCTCAACAGCATCGTTTAAAGGACTTTTGATCGAATTTCAGTTCTAGTATTTACTCAAATTTGAACACTTTTGGCAAATAAAGCTGCTTTTTTGGGTTAGTCATGAGTGAGCGAACCAAAATGAGTTCTGTGTTAGGTCTTAACAAGTGAACAAGTTGTTTATAAGATGTTCTTGTGCTTCAGTGACATTTTTCTATGTGACTCTTGCTCAATGACTTCTTTTCAGTGATTCTGGTTAAGTCACTCTTGATTAAAGTCCCTCGATTAGTGACTCTTATTCAGTGACTCTTGTTCAATGTTTTTTCTTTGGTGACTTTGGTCAAAGTTCAGAGACTCTTGTTCAGTGACTTTTGTGCAATGTTGCTTCTTCGATGACTTTTGTTTAGTGACTGTTGTTTGGAGACTTTTGTTGAGTAACTATAGTTCAGTGGTTCTTCTTCAGTGACTTTTGTTCAGTGGTTCTTCTTCAGTGACTATTGTTCACTGACCGTAGTTCATAGACTCTTGTTCAGTGACTTATGGCAGGTGTTTCTTTTTCAGTGACTTTTGCTTAGTGACTCTTGTTCAGAGACCTTGTTAAGTAACTATAGTTCAGTGGTTTCGTATTGACTCTTTCTCATTGTCTTTTGTTCAGTGGTTCTTCTTCGGTGTACTTGTACAGATACTGTTGTTCAGTGACTCTTGCTAAGTACAGTTTGGAGTTTTCTGGTCAGTGACTTTTGTTCAGTGCTTCTTCATCAGTGACTTTTATTCAGTGCTTCTTTTCAGCGACTCTTTCGCAGTGACTCTTGCTTATTACAGCATAGGGTCTTCTGCTCAATGAGTCTTGTTCAGTGGTTTTTCTTCATTGAGTTTTGGACAGAGACTGTAGTAAAGTGACCTTGCTTCAGTGACTCTTGTTCATTGACTCCCGTTCAGTGGTTCTTCTTTGGCATGGTTACTTTTGTTCAAAGACTCTTGCTCACTGATTTTTAGTTTAGGAACTCAGAACAATTTGATTTGAAATGTTCGGTATTCTATTTTTAAGAATTGCTGAGCAAAATCCATCAGATCACAGTAGCCTTTTGGCATATTTCCCTTCAAAGTATTCCCTGAATCAAACGTCAAACCCCTCAAAAGGTAGGAGCTTCAGTTCCATACAAAAATAGTCAGTCCTAACTGAGCTCTCACACAAGCAACAACAGCAACAAATAATAAATTTTGTTTTAATTCCAAGAAATTTTAGTTTCATATTTGTTTTAGTCAAGTTTCCTGATAAATTTTAAGAGGTAAGTTTTATATTTTGTTAAAGAAACGGCAATTATTTGGGCTATCCTTGCAGCACCGAAACATGGATCTCATAACCAAAACCGCTCGCTCCTCCCTGACTTTGATGCAGTCCTCGTCCACTTGCCTGATGCGTCAGTTTACAATGGGTCGTGTTTCGGCCACCGTATTGCACGCTCGTTTGCCAACTGCCGAGCTGACGATTGCCTCGGCACAATCAGAAGAAGAGCCAAAGGCACAAGTCGTCTCGCATGTTCCTCCCAAGCGTTCGGAGCTCATGCAGCGCCGTAAGCGTCGAACGGAGGCAGCTGAGGAACTTCAGAAATACTTGTCGCGGCGTCCAAAGCCAAACAAAGAGAAATTTTGTGTACCCTTTCTGAAACCAGTGTACTTAGAGGAGAAGTTGCCCAATCGTAGCTATTCCAGTGTAGAGTCGCTACTAAAGAAAACAAACGAACCGCAGAAGCTGGCCAGCGAACTCGTTGAAGTGTCGCGGGAACTGGAAGCGGAGAGGATCAAAAATTTGGCTTGGGCTCAACGATTCCAAGAGCTGGAGGAGAAGATGCTAGAACAGCAGCAACTGCGCATTTGAGGAATGATCGAAGATCCACTAGGAGCTGCCCCCGGTGCTGCAGCTATCACCACTTTGGCGTTTTACCATAGAATCTCTTTTGGGTTTACTCATCAGCTGAGAAAAGCTAGGAAGCTTGTTTTTGTACAAATTTTAAAGCATATTTTTGGCGTGTTATTAGTTTTTATAAATTAAACCGTATCAAAATTGAGATAAGAACCAAGAATGTTGTTGAATTGAAGGCATGGCGACCGTGACGACAGGAGGAGCTTTTTACTCGCGCTTCAGCTTTTATGGCTGACGGGCAACTCGTGTGTTACTTTCCTTTAATTTTTTAACTTGGCTAGTCTCGGTTAAGCCTTTTAGAAAGTAGCACAAATTTGGACAAAGAGGCAACATCCATTTCAGATAAGTGCTGGACGTTGGCACTCACGCGTGTGCTTGATAGTCGTATGCACTAAGATGCAGCCTTCGAAATTTGATTGCCAGAATTCAAGGTAAGGTTTAGAAGTAAGAAAGGTCAAGCGCAACTGCTTTTGTATAACTGTCTGTAAGTGCTTGCCACAGCAAAGATAATTTCGGGTTTCATAGATCATCTGTACATCTGTTTGAACATAGAATTTCCCACAAATTTCCCCGGTCACGTCTTGTCTTCCAACAACTCTTGCGCAAGTTTTCGAAACATCTCAGATTAGTCTTCAGGTAGTCAGTCACGTCTAACTTCGAACTTATTAAACAGAATTTGTATAGCGTGTAGTTTCAATAGAATTTTCATCTATATGAGACCGAGAACAAGATGGATGGCCCAGATAGCCTATGGGGCCATGTCCAATGTTGACAAATCGACCATAATAAGTCACTCTCTTTCTACCTGGCGGCACTTTCACTTTCGCCTCGCTTACCCCAGATCCTTTACCTGCCCAGCCATAAAGGCCACAAATTAGTGGGAAATCTCACTCAAATCGATTTGAAATCGATGAGAAGCTGGTGTTTAGGCCAACAGATCGTCGTGTAAGTAGCGCGCCTAGAATGAGTAACGAGCTCACCAGATTTTCGGTGGCCTCCTCAAATTACCACACAATGCCCAGCAGGTTGCCCCCAGCTCCTCGCTCGCTCGCTGGCTCTATGCTCTGTTGTGGTTTGCTGTGATCAGTATTTTCCAGTTGTTTATCTGACGCTGGTGGTCCCCCACCCTCCCAAAAAAATTTTGATTTATCTTTTGAAGCAGGCACCTTTTTTTTGTGCATCCACGATTCTAAATATAGCGTTGTTGCTGTTGTTGTTGCGGTGGTTGTTCACACCTTGGCGTACCTTAACTAGCAACAAACAGCAACAACAACGACAACAACAACAACAGACAACGACAAATTCGTTACAAGCAAACGGCCGAGGAGCGGAACAGCGAAATGCAATAATTGTAGAGTCCTGTCCACACTCACTCCCTCGGCTGCCTTGGGTACTTATTGACAACAATCAAGTGTTCGGCTTAGGCATTTTCATGTCCCACCGAGTGGGTTACATGTACTCCTGTCATAGTTCCTACTCCCCAGGCTCCAGGCAGTTTGTTAACATGAAGTTGGGAGTTGAAGAAAGATCATCATCAGCAGACTAAGCTTTGGACTCTGAGGGACAAGCTTAACAGCTGGCTAATTGAAGTGGTGGGTAAACAACTGTCGAGTTGGAATTGAATCACCAAGGATTGGGGTGCATTAGAGCCACCAAATTGGCAAATATATAACATTCTAGTAAGCATCATCTTAACGATTTTAGATTTATCGAGTGCACAAACTTTCGATATATCGCTTACACCAAGTTATCGAAAGCCTTTAACAACTTCAATTCAACTTGAAAGAACCTTTGGCTTTCTCTCTTGCTTTCTCTAGCTCATTCTAACTCTTTTTAAGCTTGTGGCGAAGTCAAAACAACTACAAGTGTGCCTAAGTGATCCGCTCTAGCGAAGTTTTAGCTAAAAACATTTTCTACATAACTTTTCTCATATTTTAAAGTTGATCTTATGAAAAATTCAAATTCACAATGACGATTTCGCCTTTAAAAGCTGCAAAATCGATTTGTAAGTACTTTTTTACACTTTAACTTGAAGAAAACATTGTTGGCTGGATAGGTAGGTATTCTCCATGTCCCCTTCTCTCGTTTAAGCTTGTTTCAAAGTCGAAACAGCTACAAGTTTGCCTGAGTGGTCAGCTTTAAGGTAGTTTAAGCCCATAACTCTTTCTTCAAGTCTTTTCAAATAATTCAAAATTGTTAATATCAAGCAAACAAACAAAAACTATCGATATATCGATAAATCGATATTTCTGAAGGCCTCTAAAACTGCTAAATCGATTCATTACAACATAAACTAGGAAGATCCATTCGTGGGTTGGTCTGTGTGTCTCTTTTAAACTTGTGGCAAAGTAAAACTAACTACAAATTTGCATGAGTGGTCGGTTTTTAACAAAGATTAAGCTTAAGAACACTGTCCTCATATCTTTATTGTATGTCAAAATTAATAATATTAAAAATTAAAATGTATTAAAATGGTTTTTAATTTACCAAGTCTACAAACTATCGATTTATCGATAAGTCGACATTTCTGAAGGCTTTTTTAAACCATTAAAACGAATTTTTAGAATTTTGTAGACTTAAACTGGCATAAACATTCGTAAGTGGGTCGATGGGTCTGCGCTTTCTCTCTCCTTCTCTCTTTTAAGCCTGTGGCTAAGTTAAAACAGCTACAAATTTGCATGAGTGGTCAGTTTTTAGCACAGATTCGGCTGAGAACACTTTTTTTTCGTAACTTCTCTTATATTTTAAAATTATTAATTTCAGAACTTAAAGTTCTCATAAGATTTTAGATATATCGAGTCCACAAACTATTGATATATCGATCAATCGTGGTTTCCTAAGGCCTTAAAAAGCCCCTAGAAGGATTTCAAAGAACTTCTTTACACTTAAACTTGAAAGAACTTTACCTCAAAGCTCCCTCTCTCTCTCTTTTGTAAGCCTGCAACTACAAGTGTGCCTGGGTGCTCAGCTGTAACACAGATTCAACAAAGAACACTTTCTTTATTTCGGCTTGCGTCTGACTCTGCTAGACACCAGTATACTTCCCATCTAATCTAATTATGAAACATGTACATAATCCAATGATCGCACGCTGCACATGTTTGGCTTCTTAACGGAAACTATCAGCTCTCTCGAAATTGAAATGAATAAAAAGCAGCAATTTCAATTAAGTTAAATGCCGTTTTGTTGTCTCCTCACACGCATTCACACGCCCTTTTGCCACACGATCGGAGACTCAGAATGAAATGCTGAAGCCGAACGTCGGTTCGAGATGCTGATGAGCTGCCGTTGATCATATTAACACCCAGCGGATGGATGGATGGATGGATGGATGGAAATGGAGAGTGGAGCGGCAGGCTTACCAATTTATTGAAATGTCACTTTCAATTAAAACTAACTGCTGAGCAAATATAATTCATGCGTCGATCATGGTGCAGTGCAGCAGCAGCAGCAGCATCAGTTGGGGAGGGGGACAGATCTTTGCATTAATTGATGATATCAAAACTGAAATGTCCGCATTGGCACATTATCGTTAAGGGAGCGAAGCAGCTGCATTGGAGTGTTGACCCTCTCGAGCCACTCATTAAGCAAAGTGTCGCCCAAGACGTTTCCTCCTCCTCATATTGACTTATGGCATTTTTATTATGATGATGATGATGATGATGATGATGATGGTGATGCTGATAATTATTGCCAGGCATTCCAAGAATCTTTCATGCTTTAAGCCACACACAGGCACCCACAAGGACATCATTATCATCATCAATAAGGCATAATTCCTGGCAAACAATTCTATTGAACGACAAGAACAACTACAGCCACGACAATAACCAGGGGAGCCTTCATGACCACCAAAGTGTCCATTATAGCTCCCTGGCTGCTGCTGCTGCTTGGCTCGTGTTACACAACAACAACAAGCAGCAAGCAGCAAGATACAGGCAGGCAGGTTCCAACTACCAGCGCTATGATCAGCGATCAGCCAGCCCCAGAGACTCAGTGGCAGCCGAACACAATAGGGGTCACAATGAATGGCAATTTTTCCAAACTGTCAAAAATTTATAGTTCGAGCCGCAAGTCCGCCGGTGGCTAAGCAGCAAAAAGCAAACAGACCAGGTGGGGTTTAGGTGTGTGAAAGGTGATGGAGGGCGCCTTTACTAGACCAAGTCAAGCTTAAGCAGGCTTCAAATGAAAACATACAAGATCAAGGGTACTACATAGTATTTTGAAGACTTGGCCGTGTTGATTTCGGACTATCAGAACTTATTTTTGGCTTCTAAGATTGCAGTTGAAAAAACAACGACTCAAGTGGCTGAGGAACCCAAGGGCAGAGTAAAAGCTTACTTTTTCAGAGTCACGGTCGCCATCCCTTATAATTTTGCCTACTCAAATTCCATATGAACAGCTCCGAAAACGACTGGATATGTCTAATAAGCTGCATAGGTGCGACTCCACCGACTGATAAGCCTAAAGGTCGAGTTTAAAAAAACTTATTCGTCATCACGGTCGCCATTCCATACAACTTCTAGCTACTTAGATTGAATATGAAGTAACAGCTCTAAGAACGAATGAAATATTTTGAAAATAGTGG
This sequence comes from Lordiphosa fenestrarum, assembly GCA_035044985.1. NCBI lineage: Eukaryota > Metazoa > Arthropoda > Insecta > Diptera > Drosophilidae > Lordiphosa > Lordiphosa fenestrarum. The sequence continues at coordinate 614,137 of JAWNNO010004396.1, forward strand.
CGACTAAAGTGACAGACTGATTAGCCCAAAGACCAAGTAAAAAACAAACTTTTTCAGTGTCACGGTCGCCACATCCACAAATTCAACATGCCTAGCGTGATTGTGCTTGCACGTATACATTCAGCTAGAAAAGGCCCTGTAAAATTTAAGGGTACAGGGTAAAGGACCTAAAACATACAAAATTAAGGGTACAGGGTATTCGAGCACTCGACTAAAGCGTCGTTTTTTGATTTCATATCAGATATAAATATTCTCGAGTTAAAAGTGAACTAAATGTTATCAAAAGCTGCATGACTACAAACCCAGTGTCAAAGGTAGTTGAAAGGCGAGTTAGGACCATTCCTAACGACTTTTTTGCTCCTCAAATAGAATATGAAGCAACAGGTCGAAGCACGAGCGCCATCCCTTATACTGTTAGAGCTACGAAGCTTAAAAGCGAACAGCTTCTACAATGAGCGGACATTTTTGATAAGCTGCATAGGTGCAGAATAAAAGTAACTGTACTCCGCGTCACGGTCGCCATAAATCGCCTTAAATTCAACAAACTTTCTTGGTTCTTCTTATCTTTCAATTTGGATACTGTTTAATTTATAAAAACTAATAACACGCCAAAAATATGCTTTAAAATTTGTCTTGAAACCAGCTTGCTGCTGCAAGCTTCTCAGCTGATGAGTAAACCCAAAAGAAATTCATATGGTAAAACGCCAAAATGGGGGTTAGCTGCAGCACCGGGGGGCAGCTTCTAGTGGATCTGGGATCATTCCTCAATTGCGCAGCTGCTGCTGCTGTTGTTGTTGTTGTTGCATCTTCGACTCCAGCTCTTGGAATTTCAGTGCCAAGGCTTCATTCTTCTGTTTCTCGGCATTTAGCTCACGGGCCACTTCAACGAGTTCGCTGGCCAGCTTCTGCGGTTCGCTTGATTTCTTCAGCAGAGATTCCACACTGGAATAGCGTCGATGTGGCTTGTCCTCGAAATACAATGGTTTTAGGAAGGGCAAACAATGTTTTGTCTTGTTTGGCAGTGGACGACGCGACAGGCACTTCTGCAGCTCGGCCTCAGCCTCCATACGACGCTTACGGCGCTGCATGAGCTCCGAACGCTTGGGAGGAACATGCGGGACGACTTGTGCCTTTGGCTCTTCTTCTGATGCTGCCGAGGCAATCGTTAGTTCGGCAGTTGGCAAACGAGCATGCAATACGGTGGCCGAAACACGACCCACGGTAAACTGGCGCACCAGGCAAGTGGACGATGACTGCATCAAAGTCAGGGAGGAGCGAGCGGTTTTGGTTATGAGATCCATGTTTCGGTACTAAAACAATGGCCAAATAAGTGAGGTTCTCTGTAACAAAATGCAAACTTACCTCTTAAAATTTATCAGGAAACTTGACTAAAACAAATATTTTACTATAATTTCTTGGTTGAATAAAAACAAAATTTATTATTTGTTGCTGTTGTTGCTTGTGTGAGAGCTCAGTTAGGACTGACTATTTTTGTATGGAACTGAAGCTCCTACCTTTTGAGGGCTTTGACGTTTGATTCAGGGAATACTTTGAAGCGAAATTTGCCAAAAGGCTACTTTGATCTGATAGGTTTTGTTAACTAATACACAGAAAAAGAATTCCTGTGCACACAGCAGCAGTTTACAATGCTCCTCAGGGGTTAAGAAATGGAAGAGGGTCTAGACTTATTTCAAAATATATGCAGTGCCTTTCCTTGGGCGCCAATTTGTAATAATTACGACTTTGTTGTTGGAAACCAATCAAAAGTAGTTGCATTTATACCAAAAACAAGGATCTGACTATCGCTTACTTACTGCTTTTGCAGTCAAGAGGCCTTGTAATTCTCAAGTTGTTTTGGAGATGACTGCTGGTTAGGCAAGATGAGACAACTGGCTGGGTCTGCAAACAACTCTAAAGTCACATAGTTTTGATTTGACTATTATTTGATGATAGAAAGCAGAAAACACTTGAAATTCTTTGAGATTTTGTAATCTCCGAACCCCCCCTCACCTTGGGCGCCACATTTAAAAGTGCCCTTTATTGACTGGCGCCCATTTACCTTTTCCATTTGCCCAGCCCACTCTTTCACTGTCCACGATCAGAGTGTGGCCATCAGTAGTCAGTCGCCCACCTACTGAGGGCGTTTCTCGCATAACACCACCAACCGAACCCGAACTCGAACCCATACCCATACCCATACCCAAACCCAAACCCAAACCGAAGCCCCCACAATAGACAAATAGTCGTCGTCTCGTTGTGTGTGCATTCTGTTGGGGAGCGATTTATAAAGGTGGCTTATTATTGCAATTTAGCCACTGGTTTTGATTTTGGCCCAGGCATAAAGACACAGCGAGAGGTCTCTCTCACTCTCTGGGCGAGACAAATGTCATTTGGCAGCGTTCGAGTGACTATATAGGCTGTCATGATCATTATCGCAATATATATTCTTTGCCTCTACTAGGAAACGGCACGCACGTAGCAGAAATCCAAGTTGACCGCTGTGGTTGGTCTGCGAAGAGGTGTTTGAGCTACTTGTAGAGTCGCATTAATCGTTGTAATGAGTGAATTATGTGCAACTGCTCAGAGTCGCCTCCTCCTCCTACTTCTCCTTCGCCTCCAACTCCTTCTGCTGTAATTTATACCTACCGACCAAAGCAGTCAATAAATGTCATGTTTCGGTTGTTGATTGTCCACACCAAAAAACTGCACCAAGCAACGGCTTTGGCAACGGCATCAGGCAGCATCAGGCACAGTGGGGCCAAATGATGCAAGAAATGCTGTCTATTTCACTTCCACCAAACTCTTTTCGGTATTTTACAGTTACGTTTTGAACTTAGGGGCTGGATTTAACTTAGATTGAATACGATTTATACCTCAATTAAGTTAAAAGAAAAAGTGCTAGAACCAGTTGGGAATTTCATGCTGCCAAAAGTCATAAAAATGTGATTTTTAAAGCTAACATTTTTGTGGCAAGTTCAACAAGTTGTTTCCCTCCTTTCTTTACCCAGTGTGCTCATTCGCCTGCTCCAGTATTCGAAATCGCAGACATTCCTCTCAGATTTGCGTACCAAGAAGATCAATTGCAGGTGATTTGTTTAGCTGTCGAAATCGTCGTCTTATCGTAACTCATTACGAGATTTATTTTGTTCAACAAATGCAAGAAGGTGTGATTTGTCTTTGTACCGATCTTGGCATTTATTTTTTATTGAGTGAATCAGCCGCAGTCGCAGCCGCAGCCGCAGCCGCAGAAGGAGCCGGTGCTGTTGCTGATGCTGATGCTGGAGCTGGTGTCCAGCCGAATGGACTTTTAGGCAATGGTTCAATAAATTCTCGGGCCGCCCACAAAGGCCGCCTCATGAGCAGCTTCTAAATGCGACCGCATCCGAGTCGCAAGTCCAAAGCGATAATGTGATTTATGCTGTCCATTAATCTGGTAATTCATTTAGGCCCAAAGGAAGGACAGAGCCATCCAGTGTCCGGAGTCCGGAGACCAGGGAACCTGGCTCGAGAGCACATATTTTATGGCATTGTGCATATGAATCTCTTTTGGATTCGGAGTCGTCCGTCGCTTGCCTCTCGACTCGGCTCGACTCGACTCTGTGCTGCATCGATTGCACTTCGACTGCTGTTCATCTTCTTGCCGGGTTTCCTTCTTTGTGGCGGCCTGCTGTGCCCTCAGAGTCGGATCGCTTGTCGCTTGTATTAATAAAACATTAATTACACACTTGATACCCGGGGACTAAGGCCAGCCTTTTGGCCTATGAGAGGTGTCGTTGTAGGTGTTGCTGGGGCTTGGCTGGTGGTCCCACACGTTAGACTATGGGCAGGAGGCGGCTGCTGCTGCGACTGCTCCTGCTGATGATGATGATGAAGCGCAAAATTGATGAGCGAACAGCCACCGAATGTTGTGACTTGTAAATGTTTGGGGGGGTCGCCAAAGGGTTAACAAGCGGACAGGCAGACAAGCAGACAGATAGACAGACGGTAAATGACTGGCCAGGGCTCTGCTGGAGTGCTTTTTTGGGGAATTTTTCATGGTAGCGAGACTGGATGATTGATTCAAGTACAATGTACTCAAATTAGGTAAGAGTTTAGTAGCTCCTCCTTAAGTGCCTATTGTTGGTTTGCTTTAAACTCAAAAGTTCTTAAATTAAAGCCCAAAGCTTCTACAAAATTTAAAAGAATCCAATTTGATATTAAAATATCTATTGTCCATACCCTTTGGATGATTATCAGCTCAGTTGGTTGACAATTTAGTATCCCTTTATCAGTGAATGGATATTTTATTATCATTTGCCCCTTTTTTGTTCAGTTAAGCTGTTAGGTTGTGTTACTCACACTTAAGTTCTGGTTCAGTTGCTTACTAGTTTGCTCTCTTATGTTCAGTTACTCACTGATGTTCTCTTTATTGTTCATTTATGCAGTTGCTTAATCCCATGATCGTTTAGGTTTAGTTTCTCCAGCAGAGTCTTTTTTCACCAGTTGGTCAGTCGAATGCTCTTTGTTCAGTTGCTTACGAACACGCTCTTGTAGGTTCACGCAATTGTTTAACAGCTGCTCAGGCTCTGTTCTGTTCCGTTTTTTTACTTAGATGCTCCTTGTTGTTCAGTAATTCAGTAGCTCCTTCTCGCTAGCGTGTTGGTTCAGTTGTCAGTTGCTCGCTTACAAGCTCTTTTATGTTCAGTTACTCATTATTATGCTCTTTTTTGTTCACTTATGCAGTTGTTTACTCTTACAATTGATTTGGTTCAGTTTCTCACTCAGAGTTTTTATACTCTGTACCGAAGGTACATAGAGTATTATAAGTTGGTGCAAAAGTATGTAACAGGCAGAAGGAAGCATCTCCGACCCCATAAAGTAGATATATTCTTGATCAGCATCAACAGCGAAGTCGATATAGCCATGTCCGTCTGTCCGTCTGTCTGTCTGTCCGTATGAACGCACAGATCTCAGAGATGGTAAGAGATAGAGGTTTGACGTGTATGGGACATATGCTTCTTATGTCTGCAGGCAGATCAAGTTTATTTTCAATTTTGCCCACGCAAAATTCAGCTGCTGTTCATGCTCTTTAATGTTCATTTGCTCACTAACAAGCTCTTTTCTGTTCATTTGCTCACTAACAAGCTCTTTTATCTACAGTTTCTCTCTTATATGCTCTTTTTTGCTCAATTGTTCAGCTGCTCACACATGCTCTTCTTTGTTCTGTAGATCAGTTGCTCACTGACAATGCACTTTTATGTTCATTTAGTCAATTATATGTACTTTTTGTTCAGTTATTCAGTTGCTTACTCTCATTATAGCTTTGGTTCAGTTGCTCACTGACGCGTTTAGGTTCAGTTGCTCACCGTTTTTTGTTTAGTTTGTCACTTAGAGTGCTATTTTGAGTTGCCCACTCTCAAAATAGTCTTTCTTCAATTGTTTAGCCGCTCGCTTATAAGCTCTTTATTGCTCAGTTGCTCATACAAGCGCTCTTTTTAGTTCACTTGGGCAATTTGCTTAGTTTCCCTCTTTTGGAAGAGTTTTGCTTAATTTTCTTGACTTCAAATTCAAGTCTGTATCTTTTTAAGCCCATAAATTAGATCAAAAAGTAACCAAAATTGTCAAACGTGAACAACTGAACCAAAAGTATGGCTAGAACTAATCAAAAACTGTGAAGAGATTGAACAATGTTATAACTGAACAACAAAGAGCTATGGTATGAGAGCAAGTGCATCTAATTAATGGATTATTCAGCTATTCTTTTATTCACTTGCTCACTTAGACTAACACGCTCATTTTGGTTCACTTACTCATGAAACTTTAGTTATAGCTATCAAAGGCAAAGGGGACAAGTGTCTGAAGGCTCCTTGAAGCATCTCAAGTGAAGATTCTGTGAGTCGTTTTCTTTAACCACCTGTTGGGCGTGGACCACTCTGGCGCCCATCCCCCTGATCTCATTTCTCCTCCCGCCGTGTGTCTTCTCGGACGATTGTGACTTTCTCTCCTGCCAGGCCGGCACATTCGGTTTTATTGCCCTGGCCAAATAAACAAATTACTTTGTTTGATTTCTTTTGAACGAGCCCCGAATATTTACCACAGCCTCAATAAATTCTGCAGCGCTGCAAGCGGCAGTCGGACGGACGGACGGACGGACGGGCGGGCGGACAGACGGACCGGCCGGCGTTTCTTTCTTTATTGAAACGTAGAGCTCGCCTCTGCCGTCGTCTTGTTTAGACAACAATTTTCCATTGTTGACTTTACTTGTTATGTTAATGAGAGCCGCCCGCCGCCGACATTTGTCTGTCTTCGACACAAAGAAGGAGGATGGCTGGTTGGGGGGGATTGACGCGTGGCCGTGTGCCTGTTGACATTCTGTTTGACATTATTGACACACGAGTCAGGCCACTTAATAGAGAGTGAGAGAGAGAGAGGGAGGTAGCGAGCGCGTCTCACTTCTTGGAGGAGACAACCAATTAGCGGCCAGAATGTTAATACTCCTATCAAGATATTCAATAAGTTTATGACTCGGCCGCTCCGGGTCGGATCTTTTGGGGCCTTATCTGCAATTTGGCGATCGTAACAGTTTTGACAAATCACACACACCAAGCGCAGGCAGCGCAGGCAGCGCAAGGGCCGCTCGTCGGGCGGCTGCCTTTGAGCTTGGACTTTGATTTCAATCTAAAACACACAAATCGTTCATTCTTGTGCTGCTTCTTTGCGCTTCTTCCTTTATTTTGTTGTATTTTTTTTTTGCCCATTTTCCCCGCAACCCGCCAGGAATGACATTTTTATGAGCCTGACGCGCGCGCGCTCTTCAACACGCGCTCGGCGACTGGCGCGCCGCTGCAGTCGCCGGTTGGAGCGTGATTTGCATGCATAAATCTGGCCAAGGAGTGAACCAACTGGTTTCACCTTTCATACAATCAAAACTAACTTTGACCTTGCCCCACGATCGATGGCAACAAAGATGCGCTGGTTTTGCGATTCTAGCGAGGTGAGGAGGAGAGGTTAGCAGATTTTCTTTAGATACAGCGGATGTTATATAGACTTTCTTGTACCAAAGATTTTGGTGCATACTTCCTTCAGTTCAAATTTTACAGCATTTCACATCTTATTACGCTTACTTTCCCTATAAGCCGAGTTTCCCGTCAATCGCTTGAAAATGAGTATTTTGCTTAAGGAATTTTCCGGTATTTTCCCGCAATTTGGTAAATCTATGTTAAGAGCATATTTAGGAACGTTGACACACAAAACAGCAAATTTGTTCGGCTCGACCTTAGTTTGTTGACCCTTGCAGGACGTTTTTCTTACTAGGACTCCTTTTGGGACCTTACTTTTCTATTGGAGCTATACCATATAGATGTCCGATTTTGACAAAACTTGGTGGAATCATGGAAAAGCATAGTAAACTAAGAAATACAAAGTTTGGCGGCGTTTCCATTGAAAACAAAAAAGTTTTTCTTACTAAAACTAGTTTTTCGAGCGATTGTTCCTATGACAGCTATTTGCTATAGTCAGCCGATTTGGACAAAAAATTTTAGGATTGTGTAAAAGCTTATCAAATGTCTAAATGCCAATTTAAAGCACATTTCCTTTGAAAACAAAAAAGTTTTTCTCACTAAGACTACTTTTCCGACTCTACTTTTCTATGACAGCTAAACTATATGAATGTCCGATTTCGACCAAACTTGGCAGAATCATGGGAAAGCTTAGCAAACTAAGAAATACAAAGTTTGGAGGCGTTTCCATAAAAATCCAAAAAGTTTTTCTCATTAAAAATAGTTTTTTGAACGATCTTTCCTATGACAGCTTTATGCTATAGTCAACCGATCCGCACGGTTCCAACAAATCTACCGGGTAGTTGTCCTTAAAGACTTCGTGCAAAGTTTGGTGAAGAGAGCTTTCAAACTGATGGAGGAGACATCGATTTTACACTCAACGGCGGCGACATGTTAGCTCACTGTCTACTACTTTGTGTGCGGTGGTGAAGTGTAGTTGAATTGTGCTCATTTCAAGCAGGTATAGAAGATTTGTACTTTAATTTTTGATACTGAGAAAAGATGATAGCCTTAGGAGCAAACATTCACCCATATATTGGGATAATAAGGGTTGATTGGGTTTAGAGGCGAACTTAGGGGAAAGGGGGTATTAACCATTAATCCCTGAACATATTTATGTTGTATTGACTTGCTGAATATTAGACTAAGAACAGTTTTTCCAACAATCCCCCTTGAAAAATGTCCCTGCATACGTCACTGGTAGGACTTGGTTGCTTATATCCGCAGTGTCCTGAAATCAGCATACGTCCTCGGCTTATGTTTTAAGATTAGGGTGGTCTAGCTTATAGCATGGCTTAGCATTTGACTTGCCTCATTGACCACCTGTTGTAAAGGATCTACTCAGTTTCTAGACATTTTGTGATTCGCATAGCAGCGGCGTAGGCGAGGGGGGTTTTAGCCACCCACTGAAGCTATATTTACAAGCTAAGACTAAAATAGAAGCAATTAAAAACTGCCCACGCCACTGCCTCAGAGGATACATCACCCTTGAAACGGCCATCCAAATGCTGATATTTACAATCTGAATCAGCTTTTAGTTGGAAATTTAACCTGAAGGGCCTCACCTTATACCAAGATCATGAACCACAGCCTGAACCTAGACATTCTAGACATTCACCATTTCCTGCCCAAGTCCAAGTCCCATCTAATATATATCTCCCACTAAGACCAACACCATTTAACCCATAACTTTATCGACCCGCCCTCGTCGATTTGTTTTGCTCCTCTCACACGTTCCATTGCTATGCGGCCCCGCTAACAATTGATTTGTCAGGCAAAAAAATCTGTCCATAGTCAAATCAATCAAAAAGGCCACAAACAATCCACAAATGATGATTTCGGTTTTTAAGGCAAATCAAATCGCCTTCTTTGGGGTCTTTGGGTCTGCTGTTCCAGCGTCTCCGCGCGAACAGCGAAACCGGCAAACGCCACACCAAAAGCGCTCCAAGTTGATCGTGTCACGTACGTGGATTTGGGTTGGCTCTGGCCCAGGCTATGGCCATGTCTTGGCCCGGGACGATGACGAACGTTTACTAGAACGAATTTCGTTAATTTTTATTGTGATTTCCTAGAACCGAACACAAAAGCCACAAACGTCTTTTCGGCCAGGTAAATCACGAAAAAGTGTCGGCGGACACGCGCCTCTAAAAGGCAAACGAACGTTCCAATCGAATCGAAATGCAAATTATGCAACGCTGGAACTGGCACTGGGGACGGGTCTGTGGTCTGGTTTGGTGTCTCTCGCTGCCCCCATCCTACCTGCACCCGCCCCCGCCCCTCCTGTGCAGTTAATTTTTAACGACGCAAGATTTGTGCACTCAGGCGCTACAAATTGTTTATTGTAGGCCCCAAAAAGCTGGCTAGGACAAGTCATTTCGATGTGGTCAGTGGCGGGCACCCACCCCACCCCACCCCCCCTCCCTCAAATGGATGAGCATGTCGTCATGCTAATTGTACGTGTGATTATTTTGACAGCAACAGCAGCAGCAGGAACTTCCTCTCCTTCCTGTCAAATTGGAAATGCAATCATGCGTCCAAACGTCAAACTAAACAGCTCGGAACTGATTTTACATAGCCTCATGGAGCAGAGGAACACCCACTTAACTAATCGCATGATTAATGATGTCAAACTGACGGGAGAAGACGCAGCCGAGGCAGTGGTAGGTGCACGCGTGTACACCAAGTGCCATGGGCTGCCAATCGCAACGGCGACGCTTGAATGACAGGTGCTGACAGGTGATAGATTATTGCTGGCATGCTGCTGCTGCTGCCTGGTCCCTGTTCCCTGTTCCCTGGTCCCATCGCCTCTGCCTGTGCGTGATTTATCCGAAAACGAAATTATATGCCCCACTGCCTCGCCATCTTCATCTTGTTCTTGGGCAACCAGCCAGCCCGATGGTAATTGATCTGTTCAATGCTCGGCGATCGTCATGCCCAAACGGGACTCCCCATGTTTTTGGCCGCCTGTCCGTTGAGATTGCTCGCTGGGTTATTTTGGCCACACGATTTTATTGAGCATTATTAATGATGTCCTCCAGTCAATAACTCAATTAATTTGGACAAATTGCTGCAGGTTGAGTAAAGGTTGCGCTTCCGGAATTAACCGGTGGTTACATTTGGTGCTTAACCTTTGCCTATATTCCATGAACTAGACTTAAGAGCTCTTAAACTATGAATGAAGCTCATTTACTGGCGATTTTCCTAACCACCGGTGGTAACTTCTTTCGTTAGTTACCTCAAGGGCAAAGACTAGCCTTCACAGTAGTCCAATCTTAAGTTATACCTCAAATGGTATGTACTTTATCTGCTCCAACTCAATTAACCACTGGTAACTAGTGATTTTCCTAGCCACCGGTGGTGAGCACTTTCCATAGTTACCTCTATGGCAAAGACTAGTCTTCAGAGTAGTTCAATCCTAAGATAAACCTCAAATGGTTTGGAATTTGTCTGCTTCAGCTCAATTTACCACTGGGGACTAGTGATTTTCCTAACCACCGGTAGTTAACTCTTTCTCTAGCTACCTTTATTTAATTGATTCACCTTTAGAGCACTTCAAGTTAGGAATATAGCTCAAATGGCGTGAAATTCAGTTGACCACTGGGAACTAGTGATCTACCTAACCACTGGTGGTAAGCCCATTCGTTAGTTACCAAAAAGGGGGGAAGGCTTACCTTTAGAACACTTCCAGCTTAAGAAATCATTAAAATGGTATGAAATTTTGTACTCCAACTCAGTTGACAGTTGTTTAACTCTTTCTAAAGCTTTCTATATGTTTCATTGATCAACCTTTTAAGCACTTCAAGTTAAATTTATAGTTCAAATAGCATGGAATTTTGCTCCTTTAACTTAGTACATCACTGGGTACTAGTCATTTGCCGAACCTTTCGATAGTTATGTATATGACAAATACTAGCCTAAAGAGCACTCCAAACTTAAGTAATTATACAAATGGCACCTCTAGCTTGCTCTATCCTTCAAATTCAGAGTGGCCTTGCAACAATATGTGCTGAGTAAGTAATGTGAAACCTTTTAATGAAAGTTTCCCAACAACTGGTCACACTTAAAGTTACCAACTGGACCAGTAGAAACTCTTTTAAAGTTTTCAAGTACTTTAAGTGTGACCAGCTGCGATTTAAGATAAAGTTAACAAAAGAATTATTGAGCTTACCACTAAATTTTCTGATTAAGCTTGTTGAAATATGTAATGAAGGTGTTCAATGGAAGCTGGTCACACTATAAGTTTTAAGTTACTACAATTTTTTTGTATTTCCCTTTAAAAAAAGCGGTTGCTAATATTTTTATCTACTTTAAGTGTGGCCAGAAGCAATTCAAGACAGGGTAAGCCTCCCACTAAATTCCCAAACTGTTTAATGAAAGTGTTCAATCAAAGTAAAGTTTTAAGTTTCTCAAACTTTTAATTATTTCCCTAAATAAAAGCTGCCGATTTCTTATATATTTCTAGCCTTGAGTGTGACCAGCTGCGATTCAAGACAAAGTTAAAACAAGAGAAAAGGAGAGCGTCTCACAAAATATTCTGAGTTTTCTAGTCAAACCATTCAATGAAAGTGTTCATAGAAAGCTGGTCACTCTAAAAGTTTTGAGTTTCTTGACCTTTTTTGTATAAACCAATTCAAAGGCTAAAAAAAGACCTTTATAATACTTGTAGCCTGCGATTCAAGACAATGGGAACGAAACAAAGAGTGAGCTTCACACAAAATGTTGTAAGTAAGCTTGTCAAACTATTTGATGAAAGTGTTTAATCAAAGCTGGTCACACTTAAAATGTTAAACTGCTTCCAAATCAAAGGCTATTTCTAATATTTCTAGCCTGGGTTACCTTAAGGCCCTATTCTCTTTCAGCAAAAAATTTTTTTCGACTTTTTTTTTTTGCATTTTTTTATAGCTTGGACATTTAAGAATATAACCCTAAAAGGGTTTTTTGAAATTCGAAATACTTTAGAAGATATGGCCATTTTTGTGGGGTCATGTCTTCGCTAAAATGAGTAGTTTTTATGTTGCTTCAAACTTTGAACGCGTTTATCTCGAAACCACGTTTTTCGAGCTGGCGGCCACGATTCCGCCAGTTCTACTGAACCGATTTGGATGAAACAAAGTTTAATCGACGTAGAATTGTCACCATTCTGGCCCGTAGTAAAATAAATATTTTGCGATTTTTTTTACTAATTTTTTTTTACACTAAACTACAAAAAAATGGGTCCAAATTCGATTTGTCAATTTCAAGTGGCCGCCATTTTGTCAAAAAAAATCGCAAAATTTTTATTTTACTACGGGCCAGAATGGTGACAATTCTACGTCGATTAAACTTTGTTTCATCCAAGTCGGTTCAGTAGAACTGGCGGAATCGTGGCCGCCAGCACCATGCCTTTTTTTTTGAGGGCCAATATCGCGGCGAAAAAAATTTTTTTATTTTCTTTCATTCATTACTAATTCAATAAAAAAAACAAAATTCAAATATCTTTTTGCGTTTTCAAATGAGAATTTTTTCAAAAAAGGTCCAAAAACAGCAAGCTGAAGGAGAATAGGGCCTTAAGTGTGACCAGCAGCGATTCAAGACAGAGTAAGCCTCCCACTAAATGTTGTGAGAAAGGTGGTCATACTGAAAATGTTTAACTGCTTTCCAAATCTAAGGCTTAAAAAGGCTATTTCTAATATTTCTAGCCTGGGCTACCTTACAAGACAGAGTGCCACTCTGTGCCACTAAATGTTCTGAGTAAGCTTGTCAAACGGTTTACAGAAAGCGTTCAATCAAAGCTGGTCACACTTACAGCTTAAAGTTTCCCAAATCAAAAGCTGGAATAGGCGATATCTTATATGTCTAAAATGGGTGTGACCAGCTGCGATTCAAGACAGAGTAAGCGTGCCACTAAATGTTCTGAGTAAGCTTGTCAAACGGTTTACAGAAAGCGTTCAATCAAAGCTGGTCACACTTACAGCTTAAAGTTTCCCAAATCAAAAGCTGGAATAGGCGATTTCTTATAAATCTAGAATGGGTGTGACCAGCTGCGATTCAAGACAGAGTAAGCGTGCAACTAAATGTTCTGAGTAAGCTTGTCCAACGGTTTACAGAAAAGCCTTCAATCAAAGCTGGTCACACTTACAGTTTAAAGTTTCCCAAATCAAAAGCTGGAATTGGCGATTTCTTATAAATCAAGAATGGGTGTGACCAGCTGCGATTCAAGACAGAGTAAGCGTGCCACTAAATGTTCTGAGTAAGCTTGTCAAACGGTTTACAGAAAGCGTTCAATCAAAGCTGGTCACACTTACAGCTTAAAGTTTCCCAAATCAAAAGCTGGAATAGGCGATTTCTTATAAGTCTAGAATGGGTGTGACCAGCTGCGATTCAAGACAGAGTAAGCGTGCCACTAAATGTTCTGAGTAAGCTTGTCAAACGGTTTACAGAAAGCGTTCAATCAAAGCTGGTCACACTTACAGCTTAAAGTTTCCCAAATCAAAAGCTGGAATAGGCGATATCTTATATGTCTAAAATGGGTGTGACCAGCTGCGATTCAAGACAGAGTAAGCGTGCCACTAAATGTTCTGAGTAAGCTTGTCAAACGGTTTACAGAAAGCGTTCAATCAAAGCTGGTCACACTTACAGCTTAAAGTTTCCCAAATCAAAAGCTGGAATAGGCGATTTCTTATAAATCTAGAATGGGTGTGACCAGCTGCGATTCAAGACAGAGTAAGCGTCTTACAAAATGTTCTGAGTAAGCTTCTCAAACGGTTTAAAGAAAACGTTCAATCAAAGCTGGTCACACTGAAAATGTTAAACTGCTTTCCAAATCAAAGTCTTTTAAAGGCTCGCTCTAATACTTCCAGCCTGGGCTCACTTAAGTATGACCAGCTGCGTTTGAAGACAATGCAAACAGTATACAGTGTGACCGTACAATAACAAAAAACCCTCCCGAGTAAGCTTGTGCCAATGTATATGAAACTTTTCAAAGATACCAATCTCTGTAGCGTACCTTCTTAACCACTTGCACTTGAATTAACTACTTATTGACAAACATCAAGCACAACATGTGTGCACAATCCCTCTCCCCTGTCCTGTATGATAAAAGTTCATTAGCGACGCATCAGTGCCCCAAGTTTTTGGGTTACCCAGGGAAGAGGGTTGGTTGGCCGCCTGCTTGATTTTATTGCTAATAAATATGGGGAATCATAAATTCATAATTAACATTTTGCCGGCAGACTCAGCCGTCTCCTTGGTACGCTTTCACACATGCGACGAGCCGCATAGAATTTTACAATTTGAGCAAAATATTTTAATTACAATTACAGACAATTTCATTGTCATTTGCATTTCGGGCTTTTGGCCACCTGCCTCGGCCATTTGGCCGGCGTCTCGGCTAAAGTTTTATCGCTTGGAAATTTTTCAATTTGACTGCAGGGGAATGCATTGGGCCTGGCCCACCACCACCGGCACAATGATGATGCCTACTCCTTATTAGGGCTAACAACCCGCAACAAGACAAACAAGTGGCACGAACAGTAAAACCAAAAAACCAAAAAAAAAGAAAAAGGGACATGTTCCACTTGAAAATAACAATTTCATTCAATTTTTGATCATTTGCTACCAGAAATGGCAAATCAAAAAGCCATAAAAACCGACGACAAAAGGCAAGGACAAGCGACCCAATGTCCTGCCGTGTGGCCGTACTTCTTAAGCGGTTTCTGGGGGCGGGTTTCCAATTTTTTTGTGTGTTGTTAAGGGTCGGTCGCTCTTGTCGTGCTTTAAAATTGAAATGAGAGAGACACACACACCAGCACCAGCAACAGCAACAGCACCAGTCGACGTCCACTTGCAAATCCTGCACGCAGAATTTATGTTGCATAAAATTTTTCAATGAATTTTATACCAGGAATTTGACTTCGGTTCTTTCTTTACGTTTTATTTTATTTTATATTATTTTTTGGGTGTGTGTCGTCGTCTTAAATTTTGTAAATGACGAGAACGCACGTGGCATATGGAGCGTAAAGCATTCGAATTGGGGAGGAACACAGAGAGGTGGGCGGGCGGGCGGTGCGGTGCGGCTTAGGCGTATCGAAATATTATCTAGGAGGGTCTTTTTGTGGCAATTGCAATTGGACTTGAGTCGAGTCAAGGGGCCAACGGCTTGTGGCTGTTTCTGTGGGCTCATTATGGCACAAGCCGTGGGATTAATCGAATACCTGAGAGTTTTCCCACCAAATTGATAGGTACAGTCAACGGAAATGCACAACATTTCCTGGCCCTTTTTTTTTTTTTTGTTAGAAAATCAAACAATTAACCTCGAGACTCTCCAGTGGCTACCAAACACCATGTTTGAGATATAAAAATTTCCAATTAATTTCTGTGGTCCGAGCAACTTCCATGGAACAACAAAACGAACAAAAATTTGTCACAGCCGCCGTTTTACAAATAATTTTTGTTGGCTTTTTAGCTTGGCTCTTTGGGGTTTTCAATGGAAACGAAACACATAAAACATGGCCAAACAAGACCATAAAAATCCACACACACACACACACACACAGTAGGCAGCAGGAGGAGGAGGAGCAGCAGCAGCTGAGAGGGGAAACATCAAACGGCAGCAATTAAAAATTGCCACATTATTTCAATTTGATGAACCCAACAAACCTCTTATAACTCTCATCCAGCTGACATTGCCCTGATGAACTGTTGGAGTGTCACCAACAACCTGGCCAGATTTCGATCGATGTAGCTGCAGAAGCAGGAATAGCTGACCAATATCATCCTCACCAGCTCGAGAAGCTGACCCTTTTGAATCAGCACATAGCCACACCTTTTTTGATACAGCTTTTCTTAAGAAATTTCACAACATTTCCTATACTTAGTTCTATTTGAGTATTTGGTTGCAGAACTGTTCTTTAGCCTAGTTCTATTTGAAAATTTGGTTTTAATAACTCACAAATGTAAAATGTATAAAATGATGTAGCAAATATACTAACTTCTCAAGTTAAAATCATCAATTTGAAAACTTAATTTAAGTATGCTTGGCCAAAACATTGCTAAGGGCTGTGATACTGACCCTAGTTAAAGCCAGCCAGTAACTGATTTGCTGTGTAAACTGTTTCAAAGTGGTTTAATATCGGTTTAGTACTAGCAGACTCTCTTTTAAATCACCTTTAAGTCACTTTCTAATCGAATTACAGACTTGAATCAAATTCTTTGGCCAAAAGTTGAACAATCCCTGAAATTTCATTCAAAATTGTATCCTTTGTGCCGCCTTTTACTACAAATATTGAACTATCTTATTGATTTTAGGATCTTAAAACACTTTTTTTGTATATAATTACCACTGCATTGTTAGTATCATTAAGCCTAGCAGTACTACTACAATTTCAGCTTCATGAACACCGCAATGCACCGCATAACAATATTGAAAACACTTGATTTCCCAAATAGAAAACACCGCTATGCACTGCATTTTGATACCGCACCGCAGTAGCACCACATTTCCTATATGATAAACATCGCAATACCAGCTTATACTTATAAGCCGCAAACACCGCAATATTACAGCAATTTTAGTATGCTAAACACCGCATTTTGGTTAACATCGCACTAGGCATTCAATTCATTTATCGCAAGCATCGCAGAGGTAAACATTATTCGAAATCTTAAGCACCGCATTTCGATAATGTTAACACCGCAGTATTACTACATTTCCAAAATCATAAACACCGCAATATCACCGCATATTATATGACGCAAACACCGCAATATTATAGCAATTTTAGTATAAAAAAAACACCGCTTTCTGGTAAGCATCTGATTAGGTAAGCAGTATCGAAAACTTAAGCACTGCATTGCTTTATTGTAATCACCACAGCAACACCCTTTTATCCAAATCATCAACACCGCATCTTATATGTTGCAAAAACCGCATTATAACCGCAATTCCAGTATCCCAGACACCGCATTCTGGTGAGCATAGTGCTAGCACTGCAATTCATACATCGCAAGCACCGCTTGGGTAAACATAATTCAAAATACTAAGCATCGCCTTATGTAATTGTAAGCACCGCTGTAACACCTCTCTTCAAATTCATAATAAAAGCGTCTTAAATGACTTAAATGACCGCATTATCTAGACGATTTCGGTATCTCTGCTAAATTCATATATCACAAGCACCGCATAGGTAAACATTATGCATCATATTAATGCACCGCATTTCTATATTGAGAGTTCCGCAGTAGCAAATCATTGTAAGCACCCCAGTAGCATTTCATTTCCAAAGACAAGCCACCACCGCTTTATAAGGGCAATTTCAGTATCAAGCACCGCCTGGGTAAGCATAATTCAAAATCTTAAGCACCGCAATTTGAAATTGTAAGCACCACAACAGTAGCACCTCATTTGCAAAATCATCAATCAATTTTGGATTTATTAAACACCGCATTTTCTAATACTTTTAATAATTCTGCAAAC
Organism: Lordiphosa fenestrarum; assembly: GCA_035044985.1. Taxonomy (NCBI): domain Eukaryota; kingdom Metazoa; phylum Arthropoda; class Insecta; order Diptera; family Drosophilidae; genus Lordiphosa; species Lordiphosa fenestrarum. The sequence continues at coordinate 631,627 of JAWNNO010004396.1, forward strand.
ATCAAAGCATTTTTATGTTTCAAGCAGCGCATTTCAATATTTCTCAATATTATTAACACCGCAGATCCACAGAATCTTGGATATCAGGCACGCATCATTTCAATATATCTTTATATTATTATTAACACCGCAGAGCCATTGCATTTTTTGATATCATCAACACCGCATTTCGAAATTTTTCAATATTATTAACAGAATCCCTAAACTATGAATACAACGAACACCTCATTTCAGTATTTTACAAAAACTATAAACACCGCAGAGCCATTGCATTTTTGACCGCATTTAAAACAAGAAAGAAAGTCGGTCAAGCCCGACTATAACATACTCTGTACCAAGAAAATTTCATCCGATCTTCTTCATTCCTTTGGCGGATCGATAAGTTATCCTAATAACTAAATATGTCCAGAAGGAACAAGCCATCTATCTTCAAAACTGTGGGAGATATGACGTTTTTTCTAAATTGCGGGGGCGGGAGGGGGCGTGGGCAAAATTGAAAATAAACTTGATCTGCCTGCAGACATAAGAAGCATGTGTCCCATACATGTCAAACCTCTATCTCTTACCATCTCTGAGATCTGTGCGTTTATACGGACAGACAGACGGACGGACAGACGGACATGGCTATATCGACTCGGCTGTTGATGCTGATCAAGAATATATCTACTTTATGGGGTCGGAGATGCTTCCTTCTGCCTGTTACATACTTTTGCACAAACTTATAATACTCTGTGTACTTACGGTACAGAGTATAAAAAGTTCTATATTATTAACAGAATCCCTAAACTATGAATTTAGCAAGCACCTCATTCCAGTATTTTACAAAAACTATAAACACCGCAGAGCTATTGCATTTTTTGATATCATCAACACCGCATTTCAAAATAGTTTAATATTATTAACAGCATCGCCAAGAGCACTTCGTTTCCGTATTTTGCAATATTCATAACAGAAGTCCCAAACTATAAATATTATATCACGAACACCTCATTTCAGTATTTTCCAATATTATTAACACCGCAGAGCCTTTGCATTTTCATCAGCACCGCATTTCAAAATTTTTCAATATTATTCACAGACTCTCAGGACTATGAATGTCATGAGCACCGCATTTTGGTATTTTCCAATTTTATAAACACCGCATTTTTTAAGATCAAAAACACCGCATTTGAAAAATGTTCAATACTCTTCAAAGAACCTGCAAACTGATGTAAGATTTTTCAAATTTCTTAATATCTCAAACACCGCATTCTGCCCAACCTCCCCCCACAAACACCTCCACTTATAAGTATGAAAAAATCAAATAAAATTTCTACATTTTGTGAGCCCATCTCCAGTCGAATCGATATCCAATCCACCCATAATCGATAACGCTCGCACCCACTGCGAACTGCACTCCGAATCTAGAGCTTTGCATTCAGTACCAATCAGTCGGAAGCTCTGAACGGTTGATAGATTCCCCAGCCAGGGCGCAAAAACCAAAAACAGTACCCACAACTCTAGAATTTGCGGTGTCAATTGAACTGTTTATATTAGACTCGAAGTGGTGGTGCCTGGCCGACGCGTCGTGGTCATTTGATTCGGCAGTTCTGTGGAAATTGTCTAGCTGGCAGCAATAGTGTGTAATTGTGTCTACAGAGGTAAGCCCAACCAAACCCTAAGGATCTACAATTTCCTGCCCCCTGTCCACTGTCCCCACAACAAGTACTCAATACACTATGTGCTGATCAAACAGTTTGTCTACTTTGCATACGGCCACAGAGCAGAAACAAAAGGGAACTACCTGGCAGAGTGTGGGGTACATGGACTGGGGATTCGAACCGAAACCGTAAACTGTGGCACTCTCAGTTGCAGGTAAGTGTGCAGGTGATCGTTAGACTCGTTCATATGGTGCGTAGCGCAGCAGCAGCCACGGGGTTGGGGGCTGCTTTTTTTCTCTCGTTTTTCCTTTTTTTGTGAATGACTTCGAGTTGAAGTTTTGGCTGTTTCGTATAGTTTATTTAACCTGAGCCTCTTCCGGCTGCTTCATGGCTTCTGTCTCGGAGACGGAGACTCCATCTCGGGACGCTGGCTTTATGGTTATGGATACAGTGCGGGACTGGGACTTGAAACCTGCAACCCGGGTACCTTTGGGCTGGAGCCCAGCAACGGCAGCAACGGCAGCAATGTCTGGCTGAAGAGCAACAACAGTAGCAATGAATTTGCATGTAGTACATGGAAACCGTGATCTCCAATTTGTTGTTGCTGCTGCTGCCTGGCTGACTATGTGCCTCTCGCTTGGCCACACTCGCAGAAAAAACGAGGCCAGTTCGCTGCTGTCCAGTGGCAGCTTTTCCTTTGTTTTTCCCAGTGCAGGGCCTTGGCCAGTACTTAGAGGCTACATGCCAAAAAGTTTGTAACATTATTTTAAGGTGCCGGCGTCGACTCCTGGCTGGCTGCCTCTTGGCGCTGCGCATTGCAAGTTGTCAAGTTTGCCTGGGCAAATTTGCGATCAAGCGACAACAACAGTGACAACAAGAGCCGGTGACGGGATGCCTGGCTGCCGGCCTGCCTGCCTGCCTGCCTCCCATTCCCTGACCAGCACCAGGCCAGGCCAGGCTACTTGGGTTTCAACGCTGTACATCACGTCGCCTTGTTGGTTGGGCTCCCTGGAGCCGGGGGTAGGGCCATCTCCGCCTCCGTCGCCGCCAACTGAACTTTATTGACCATATTGATTGCTGCTGTATTGATCGCTTGTAACTGATAAACATGGCGAAGCCGGCACACAGTTGGTTGCCAGGGCGAGGAGAGAGAGGGATATGAAATTTGTTTACAGTTTTTCGTGTTTGGTTTTATGATGATGATGATGCGGTCCTGTGGAACGCGCTCAATGCAGGCAGGTTTATGCAGGGAATCAAATTCGAGTACTTAAACGAAATTCGAGCTGGTATTTCAGTAGCTCAGACTATAATTATATTCTGTAACAAAGTTACACCAGTAACAGCCGGAAGAAAGCATCTCCAACCATATATAGTACATATATATATTCTTGTTCAGCATAAAAAGGCTGGTCGATGTAGCCCACCTGCCTGTATCTGTCCTTTTGAAGAAAAAGTTCTCAGAGTTGGTAGCAGATAGAGGTTTGACATGTCCCATAGATGATTATGCTGATTAACCATTTTAGCCACGCCCCCAGAAGCCCCCGCAATTTGGAAAAAACGTCATATCTTTTACAATTTTAAAGATAGACGGTTCGTAGTTCCGAGACATATTTAATTCTCAGTATTGCTTATCAATCCGCCAAAGGATTGGTAAAGATCGGCTGAACAATAGTCGAGTTATGAGCAGAAGAATGTTCGCTGCCGAGGGAAACGCCTTCAAACTTTGTATTTCTCAGTTTGCTAAGCTTGTCCATGATTTTACCAAGTTTGGCTGATATTGGACATCTATATAATAAAGCTCCCATAGAAAAGTAGAGTCTGAAGAGTAGACTTAGTGAGAAAAACTTTTTTGTTTTAAATGGCAACGCCTGCAAACTTTGTATTTCTTAGTTTGCTAAGCTTTCCCTTGATTTCACCAAGTTTAGTCGAAATCGGACATCTATATAGTATAGCTCCCATAGAAAAGTAAGGTCCAGAAAGTTGTCTTAACTAGAAATATGTGCTGCAAGGGCATACAAACTTCCGAAGTTAGCTTTCCTCTATTGATTTTGGTATAAATTTGAACTTCAACTACCTGGTACTCGCAATTGTTTTGGTTTCTTGGTCTTCCGGCTTGTAGTCCTAGATTTCGATCTTGGCTACCAGCAAATCAATCATGCATACAAATGAAGTTAGGTACATGGTTTTTTGGCCACGCTTGAGTCGTTTTTGCCTGGTGAGCTGAAGTTCAGTCTTGTTAAAATGTCCACGGCTAGTTAGCAAAATAAAGTAGTGTTAAGAGGTTTCAAAACCCTTTCCAAAACATCGAATTGATCAAATTTCGACGAAGTTTTGACTTCTTTTTCACAAAAATGGATCTTGAAGACACCAACATAGACCAAACCATCACATAAACCGGTTGGTAACCTCTCTGAACTCTCGGAATGAGTTCTCTCCTTAGTTATATTTGTTGAAAGATCTCCCTTTGGTGAAAATGTTCTCTTTAGTAAGCAGAACTCATCTGTGGTTATATGTTCGCGCACTGGCGACTTAATGCTTACGATTCAATGCTCTTGTAAGCACACAGCTGCAGATATTCATCTCACAAGACAGGTTTTTCTGCTTGCGCAGTGGATTTGGACGAATTTGATGTTTCAAGGCTTTGATGGCTTGTGGCGATACACAAAGTTCCGTTTGAGTTTGAAAGATCTCCCACTTCTCTTAGCCGCTTTTTAAATTGCATTTGGGCATCAAATGGTATACATGTCTTTCTACTCCAGCTCCTTGAAGCCAGCTTTCTTAAGTTTTGCCTACAACTTTGCAAATAAAAGGATGTTCCGCTAGTTATATACCAAATACCCTTGCTGTAGAATCATGAGCATGGCTTCAAGGAACTCTTTTCAGTACACTGAATTACGTTTGGAAGTCATTTAATAATGAAATTATATAAAAATTCTCAAAAAATCTAGTATTTTATTTGTGATTATATGTGCAAATATGTATGAATATGCTATATGGGCAAGTAGATCTTAGATCTCTGAGAAAATGCAATTTCCTCACAACATTCCCGTGTAAACATGGCTTAACCATCTAGCGTTTTGGCTACCGAACTGTTAACCAACGTCTTCGTCGTCCAAGAACCAGCGGGCGGTGTGTCTGTCTGTTGTAAGCCAAACTCCTTCTCAACGTCTTCGACCGGGGCACGTTGCATATTCATAATTTTTGTGCAGTTTGTTTTTGGGGGAGGGGGGATATTATCAATTGCGCATCTCAGTCATGAAAACGCATAAACATTTCGAAACGCCTGGCGCAGGTCAATAATTTGACATGAACGAAACAATACGCAGACAACGCCATCGCACCGCCGCCACGTTCCCTGGGAAGCAGGCAGAAGATGCCAGCGGGCGATGCTTGGATGGATGGATGGATGGATGGAAGGTTTCTGTGTGTGCCTTTTGTGCATTGCACTCACACTTTGGGGGCGAGCTTTCCAGCACTTGTTGGCACTTTCAAGCCTAGTGGCAAAAATGGCAAAAGTTGTCTACAAACAACAGGCTAGCAAACACTAGAGATCGGCTGAAGAGGCCACCTCACTGTGCACTGCCTACCACCCTGAAGATCAAGAGCAAGAAAGAGCTCGGCGGAGGGGGCAGTGGGGAGGGGGCTAGAGAAGGATGGAATTCAATTTTGCTGTTGTTGTCAACGAGACGCCCACACGACTCATCACCCAGCGCGCCTGACACTCCACCACCGCCCACCATTTGATTCTGGGCCATACAAAATCTGGCCCGACTGGCGGCTAACCTGGTGGCTGGTCTTGGTGTGCACAAACCATTACAGGGTATCATCTTGTTTAGAGAATTTTCTATGCATTTGCTGTAATTAATTTATGGCTTTGCATGGCTCGAAAGGCGGCGTCGACGACGTGTCAAAACTATTTTTAATTGGTCACCCCGAGAGACGCTGCACAACTCCTGCAGACGATCGTAAAACCCCACCAAGATCAAAGTGCTGCCTTGGAGTTGGAGGCTTCTATTCTACCCGCTCTCCCCCTCCCCCCGCTTGTTTTAATTGATATTTCGCGGCGTCTGGTTGACTAATGTCCTACTCAATAGACAGGCACTAAAGATGCATTATGCGAGGCCAGTTTTTAATGCAAATTTGGTGTCAACGCAGAATATCGACCATGACAGCCAGCATCACGCTCACGCAATGCCCGCCATTGCCATCGCCCTGCCTCCCCCTCGCTCTGGTGTTAAAGTGACTGATTAAGTTTGCCTCGTTGTTGTTGTTGCTGCTGCCTCTGACGCTAAACGAATTATACGCTTACGTAGGTGGCAGACACTATGGCACAAGGCACCCAGCAACCAACAACCAGGCAGGCCAGGCCAGGCCAGGCCAAACGCACCGCACAATCCGAGACGAGCAGCGACAAATGAATTGAGACGCGCCACAAAAGTTATAAATATTGTCGCCTTGTCCCTTCCATAAAGGGGCGTTGCACCCTTCCCCAACGATCCTTGTGTGTGGGTGTTTGTCTTCAATTTGAACTTGTTTTCATTTCGTTTTGTGCCTGCCACGATCCGATCTGTTTTTAATCATATTTAGGGAGGCATCTTCAACGAGTCCGGAGAGTGGAAGCGAGAAGCGATTGTTGTGCAGCAGTCTAAATCAAACTGTTCCTTTCAACATGTCCCCTCTGGCTCAATATAATTACATCAGTTCTTGTACAATTTGGGTGTGCAAAAAGAGAGAACCATGCCGCGGTTTCATAATTTCCACATTTTCAGTTATTAAGCAAATCTGTCTTAAGATCCGTTCGGTACGATCACCAGAAGACTTCTAATCTACTTAAAGAAAGCTCTTGTAGGGTCATTTTTGTAAGCCGAAGGAAAAAGAGCATGTCGGGCTAAGGGAGTTTAGGTTCGGAAGTTCAGAAGCTGAATCAAGAGATCGCAGATCAAGAGTTTAGGTTACAGAGTTCAGCTGCGGAAGTTGCAGTTGAACAGTTCTGGTTCTAGAGTTCAAAGTCGGGAGTTAAGTTTTGGAGACGGAGGTTCGGAAGCCAAGGTACAAGAATTCAGGTACTAGAGTTCGGACTAGACTGATCAGATTCTCGAGCTCAGATTCGAAAGTTCAGGTTCGACTGATCAGGTTCGAAAGTTCAAATTCGACTGTTCAGGTTCGAAAGTTTTGGTTCGACAATCGGGAGTTCAGTTTCGGGAACTTTGGTTCGGAAGGTACGAGGTACGAGAGTTCAGGCTCGACTGTTCAGGTTCGACTGTTCAGGTTCGAGAGTTTAGGTTCGGAAACTTTGGTTCGGAAGGTCAGGTACGAGAGTTCGGGCTCGACTGATCAGGTTCGGAAGATCAGGTTCGAAAGTTCAAATTCGAATGTTCAGGTTCGAAAGTTTTGGCTCGACAATCGGGAGTTCAGTTTCGGGAACTTTCGTTCGGAAGGTAAGATACGAGAGTTCAGGCTTAACTGTTCAGGTTCAACTGTTCTGGTTCGGAACTATAGGTTCGAGAATTGAGGTTCGGAAACTAAGGTACGAGAGTTTAGGTTCTAGAGTTCAGGTTCAAGAGTGGAGGTTCGGAAGTTTAGGTTCGAAAGTTCAGGTTTGAGAATTCAGTTTCGGGAGCTCAGGTTCAGTAGCTCAAGCTCGGAAGTTTAGGTTCGGAAGTTCAGGTTCGAGGGCAGAGATTCGAAAGTTCAGGTTTGACAGTTCAGGTTCGAGATTAGGGGTTCTGAAGATTAGGTTAGAGAATTTAGGTTCGAGTGTTCAGGCTCGACTCTACAGGTTCGGGATTTTAGGTTCGAGAATTACGATTCGGAAGCTATGGTACGAGAGTTCAGTTTCGGACGTTAAAGTTCAGAAGTTCAGGTTCGGAAGTTAAGGTTCAGAAGTTCAGGTTCGGGAGATTATGTTCAGAAGCTCAGCTAGGTTAGTTCAGGTTCGGAAGTTCAGGTTCGGGAGATTATGTTCAGAAGCTCAGCTAGGTTAGTTAAGGTTCGGAAGCTTAAATTCGAGAGTTCAGTTCAGTTTCGGGACCTCGGGATCGGACGTTAAGGCTCAGAAGCTTAGGTTCGGAAGCTCAATTTCAGAAGTTTAAGTTCTAAAGTTCAGGCTCTGAAGTTTAGGTACTAAAGTTCAGGCTTGAGAGTTTAAGTTCTGAAGTTCTTGTTCAGAAGATCAGTTTTTAGAGCTCAGCTTCTGAGTTCTGGTTCGGAATATCAGGCACGACAGTTTAGGCTCAAGAGTTTAGGTTTGGAATACTTTCCTTAAGCTTTCGTTAACGTTTTCGGCGACTTTCCTTAGTGACCTCGACTCTCGGTACTACTTAATGTACATACACGTTTGAATTCGTTCAACCAATATCTACAGGCAATCACAAATGGAAATAGGCTAAGCACAGCACAAGAATCCGCTTACAGTCCAATAAAATAAAGCTTGGGTAAGGTTAGTATTCAAAGCTAAGCTACTTTTAGTGTGACCAGATTCGTTTTGATACTTTCAATACAAAGTTACACATATTTAAGTACAATTTTAAAACAAAACCTGTTTGTTTTTAAGCGAAAGGCACAGTTCTCATGTATGATTCATCATTGAAAGTGCAATATCAACCAATTAAGTGGGTCACGGTCGCCACTTTTGGTAAACACGAATTTAAGGCAATTTTCTTGTATATGAAATTATATTTTAGGGTTTAACAATAAATATTGTGCTACCATAGCTTCGTTTTTGCCAACAGAAGGCTGTTGAGGATTGACAAACCAATATGAACGGTCACGGTCGCCACTTTAAGCAAACACAAAATTCAAACAATCTTCCTAAATGAATAATTAAATTCTGGAATTTAGAATAAGTGTTGTGCTACCATAACTTGGTTTCTGCCAACAGAAAGTTGTTTAGCATAGAAAGTCCAATATGGAACAATTAGTTGGGTCACGGTCGCCACGAATTTCAAACGATTTTCGTAAATGTAAAATTAAGTTAAGGCATTTATAGCAAATATTGTGCTACCATAACTTAGTTTCTTTATACAGAAAGTGGTTTCCCAGTTTAGAAAGAGCTGACCCATTCAGGACCTCCATTTTTGTCCAAATTGCTATCAAAACTTCTACGAATCCTTATCCGGTTGCTCCCATCTTTGACTTTCTTTCTAATATTTTCCACATCTATAATAAAGTCATTAAAAAAAGGAAAAACAGTAGGAAGAGGAAAATTCCGCACTGTCCCCGGCCGCATTTGGCTCGTAAAACTTCGATTTATGATCAGTTTTTATGGGTGCTGGCTACCGTTTCGGTATCAGTTTCGGTTTCGGTTAGTTTCGATGCTATCGAACAGGTTGTGCACTTGCATAATTGAAACCTAAGCCACTCGCTCACTCGGCTCCGCTCCGCTCAGCTCAACTCAGCTCAGCTCAGGTATTTGCCTTCTGCCCGGTTTATGACGATCATAAACTCATGGGTTGGGCGGCACTTACCTTCGATTTGGCGGGCCATTCAGCTGATGCTTATCGGTTGTGCGTATTGGTGAAAGTTTTATGACTCTGTTACGGTCGTAACTGACGAGCAGCTCCACCCTTTCGTCTAAGTAAAAGGCGACTTAATCGAGCAACATAAACCATTTTCATCTGCTCGAGCTGAGGCAGACACTTGGCATTACAAGCTGAGCGAAAGGCTTTTGTCAAAGGATTATCACTTGAGCAGTTTTTTTGGGGCCAGGAGGGGAGCGAAGTGCTGCTAATGAGATGGAGCCGACGCAGCAGCTGCTGATGCTGCTGATGCTGCTCTCTCCCCTCCACGGGATTGACAGTGTGCAATATGCGTTGATTTTTTATGGCCTTCAAATTGAAGTTGCCCTGTGGCGTGTTGATCTCAAAATGCAGATAATAATTATTTCAATATGTGTGACTGACTGTCTGACTCCGCCGGCTGCCAGGGCAATGCCAATGCCATCGTCGTCTTCGTCTTCGACTTCGTCATGATCATCATTATCATTATGCGAATGGATCAAAACCGCGACGCCGCCAACCATTGAGTTTGCTCAGTGAGCTCCCCCCTCCCTTTCACTTAATCACTTGTAGAGCGCGACGAGAAGCGTTCGTGTACGGGTTCGGTTCGGTTTGGCGTTGGTTTTAAGTTGAAAATTGAATTTCTAAGAATCGCAAAACAACAACAACAACAAGAAGAACAACAACTACAAGCATAAACTGCCGTTGGCATGTCAGCCATTGCCGGGCTTCATTTCATTGCATTGCATTAATTTTGCCAATTAAAAAGTAAATAGAGCCTGCATCCTTCCCACCCATCCAAACCAACCAACCAACCATCCATCCATCCATACAGTGCGCGCATCTTTTTCGGCGCAAACTTTTCAATACAATTTAATCCCATCTGCTCATGTGTGTGTGTGTGTGTGTGTGTGTGGCAGACACTCAGCTTGGTTGCTGTGGGTGTCCTCCAGTCAATCAGTTTTGCCTCAACTTGGCACTGGGTAGCTGCAAGTGAAACCCCAGTTCACCAAAGCCAAATCATTGGCGTTTTGCGTCCAAAATGTAGGCACGCACAGTGGTACAAGTGTGTGAGAAAACGTATAAGGTAAGTTTTCTTAGCCAGCTTAAGTCTTCTATGCTTTATGATTTCAAACTGGTGACCCCGACTTGTCCTTCAGTAAAACAGTAAAATATGCAAATTATTGATCATAAAGGTGACCCCGACGTCATGTTTTGTTACTTCAAGTAAGTACTTTCTTCTTATTTCATCTATTCATTCCTTGACTTTGTATTATAGTTGCTTATGGTTTAGAATTGGTGACCCCGACGTAATGATTTATGTACCTCTTATAAGTAAGGTACAGTTTTCATATTTTTGCTAGTTGTTTCAAATTTTATTTCACAAAGCTGCTTGAAGAGTAAATAAAGGTCACCCCGACGTGATATTTTGATTTCGCATACTTTCTTCTTATTTCATCTATCTATTCCTTTGCTCTTAAGTTCCTTTTTGGTGACCCCGACGTCATAATTTGCCTTATTTGAAGAGTAAAGGATTCATATTATAGATGGTAGTATTTTCATACTTTTTACCTACATCAATAATAATTTGATCTATCGATCTTTTTCTCTAGATTGCAAAAAGGTGACCCCGACGTTTAGGTTTTAATACGATTTTGAGGTAGAGTAAAGTATTCCTATACTAAATCACTCTTTCGTCATGATTTATTTTTCACTTTGGTAGTAAATCGAACTATAGATTCATTTATTTTATAAAGTTGATTAAAATTTGAGAAAAAGGTGACTCCGACGTGATAACAAGGAAACATTTTCACCGTCAAATAAGGTATTCATATTCTAAATCATACTTTTTTAATATTTTTCGTTATCTTCAGCAAGAAACTATTCTGTAAGTACATTTGTGCTTAGAATGGGGCTAAAAAATGGTGACCCCGACGTGATTATATGCATGAATTTTACACGTAGAGTTGTTTATTCACATTCTTCATCGTAAATTCTTTATATTGAATTTTCAATACAAAAATAAACCGATCTATTAGTCCATTTGTTTCATAAAGTTGTTTAGAATCTAACAATAGGTGACCCCGACGTAAGAATTTATATTTCTTTTACACTTACTCTTAAAATTAATTATATATTTTATCAGCTTATTTATGTATTTATATGCTGTATGCTTTTAGATACAAACTACAAGCTACAGAGGGTAGAAACAGCCAAGTCACGAAGCTATCTTATTGTTTTAAAGAAAAAGGTGACCCCGACGTGATAAATTTTTACCTCCTAAAAGTAGCTTAAAGTCGGTCTACCTAGATCTCTTTTATTGTGGATATATACAACAACCAGTTCTCTCCTTGATTAAGGGTTTTTTTAAAATAGCTGGTGACCCCAACTATCCTTTTTATGCTTTAGTTACCCAAATCATGGCCCCACTGTGCGAATACAATTAAAACCGCAAGGCAATAAGAAAATGCGACTGGCGTTGGCAACGGGCGGCGGTTTGACGGTGTCAATACCGTCGACAACCTTCGCAACGCCCCCAAAATTGCTTATGACACACAGAGAAAGAGAATGAGTAAGAGAGTGAGAGATGAAGGAGACTCATATGATGGTGGGGAGGCACACATAAGTGTTTTTTTGGGGCGTTTTTGTTTTTGTTTTGTTTCCCTTTTTTGCGTGTTCTTCCTCTTGTGTGAGTGGTTGGTTGGTTGGCTGTCTGTGCTTGTGTCTTGTGGGCAATCTTCTTGGGCGCCCAGTCGGTACATTGTGGCGCAACTGCGTATCGCATATCGCACCTGATGGGGAATGGCCGACGCCGCCGACCAACCATTCGCATAATTGTCGATGCGTTAAGGTAATTGTACACCTCAGCTTGGAACAGAGCAAGGCTTCCAGCTTCTGTTCAATGTCGTCGTCGGAGTCGTCGTCGGAGTCGTCGTCGTCGTCGTCGTCGATTCACTCAGTCGTATCTAAGTTTTGCGTTTGTCGTCGTTTGCCATATTGATGGCACGCTCTGCCGCCCCCCAGCCCCACCTGCTGCCTCCCACTAAGGCTGCTGAAGCCCACTAAACAGCATTTAAAATTTTGCCATTTAGTTTTTACTGACGCGGAGAGTGAGATAGAGAGAGATTAAAGGGGAGTAGTGGTAGAAAGGCAGACATTGGTTTGGTTTTTGGTTTGATTTGCTAGATTTGATTTCAGGAAATCTGTGTGCACTCACTTTACCCAACTGAATGGCTGACTCAGTGAATGCACTCACATTTTGTTGGCAGTGGCAAATGAGCATCCGTTAGGCTTTGCTCGACATTAAGTTCTATTCAGAGAAGACTCGTTTAGGAAACCAAAATTTGGGTTCCGATTTCTGCTCCGGCCTGAAATTTCGGTACTTTGAGTAAAGAGTTTTGCCACTTCTTACTCAGAAATTGTCTTTCTTTTCACACTGTCCATGAGTTTGGCTTAAGGCAGTGTAGCAAGCTTAGGAAAATGTGTTTTTTCCCTCTTTAGAAACCCAAAACCCAGTTTCTTATACACTTTCCGGCGCCCAAACCTAAATTAGATATTTAACTTAAACATTTTCTTAGGATTCACTTCTAACCAGACTCCATTTCTCAAGGGTTTCTCCTCTTTATTGTCATTCGGCCTGTTTTCTTATAATTTTTATATGCAGTCATCAACAGCTCATATATATTTTTATTGCCAACGCGTTTGGCCGATATGCATCTCAAGCCGAAACATGAAAAAAGATCGAGGAACGAGCCACAACAGCAACAACAATAACACAGCTGATGATGATGATGATGATGATGATGATGATGACTATTTCTGCGTACAGATTTCCAATAAAAAAAGTTCCGAGTTCGAGTTCCAGCTCCAGCTTCAGCTACAGCTCCGTATTTCATCTGTGTGTGAGCGAGATTTACACGCTGATACCAGAAATACACAAAAATAACAATAAAACCAGGCAAAAGGCAAGCAAACGCGCTTCGCTTGTCGATGCCGAAGCCGATGCGTTGCCCCACTCGCCGTTAGTCACTCGCAAGATCGCGCCCTGTATCCCCCCCCCCCCAGCCAATGCTCGTCGTTCTTCACTCACATTTTTCGGGGTGTAAAGATTTATTTCTTTATTTGGCAGCCGCCTGTGCACAGCAGCCCCAACCAAGAAAAAAACAGCAAAAAAAAAAACGCAGGCCCAAAAACCCCACAAAAAACTCAAACCGATTCGGCTTTGTCTTTTCTGTTTTATTACCAGGAAATTTGTATTTAATACGTTTATTTTGCGTTTTGTTGCTTTGTCGCCTGGCGCAAAAGGGGCACAGTGGTATGCAAATGGAAATTGTATGAATAGAAATTGAAATTGAACCGGTTCGAACCTGGAATTTCGACTTTTACTTTTACCTCTTTTGAAATTAAAGCTGAACCCGAAACTGTTCCGAACCTCAAATTTCGGTTCGGTTCGAAAAAAACATAAGAAAATTTGACATGTCAGGGGAGTTACAACTTAGATATTACACTGTTATTTGCAAGTTTATGTGACAGATAGCTCTATGTAGACGATGAGAAATCGGCCCTAAGTGAGCTAACATAATGGAAGGAAGGAAGGCAGAAGTTTGTATACCCCTGCAGCACGTTTTTCTAACTAAGACTACTTTTTGCACCTTACCTTACGATGGGAGCTATACTATATAGTTGTCCGATTTGGACCAAACTTAGTGGAATCAGACAACGAACATGTAAGAAAATTTGAAGTCGATTCCAACTAAAACAAAAAAGTTTTTCTCCATAGAACTTCTTTTTGGACCGATCTTTCGTATTGCAGCTATATGCTATAGTCAACCGATATTGACAAAACTTTGTAGAATTGTGTGAAAGCATATCTTATAAATAAATACCAGCTTTAAAGACATTTCCTTAGAAAACAAAGAAGTTTTTCTCACAAAATCTTCTTCCGGACCTTACTTTTCTATGGGAGCTATACTATATAGATATCCGATTTTGACCAAACTTGGTAGAATCATAGGAAAGCATAGCAAACTAAGAAATACAAAGTTTGGAGGCGTTTCCATTAAAAAAAAAAAGATTTTTTTACTAAGACTACATTTCAGACTCTACTTTTGTATGACAGCTAAACTATATAGATGTCCGACTTCGACCAAATTAAGTGAAATCATGGGAAAGCATAGCAAACTAAGAAATACAAAGTTTGGAGGCGTTTCCATTGAAAACAAAAAAGTTTTTCTCACTAAGACTACATTTCAGACTCTACTTTTCTATGGGAGCTATACTATATAGATATCCGATTTTGACCAAAGTTGGTAGAATCATAGGAGAGCATAACAAAGTAAGGTATACAAAGTTTGGAGGCGTTTCCATGGAAAACAAAAAAGTTGTTCTCTCTTAGACTACTTTTCGGACCTTACTTTTCTATGGCAGCTATTTCATATAGATGTCGGATTTTGACCAAACTTGGTGAAATCATGGAGAAGCATTAAAAACTAGTAAATACGGAGTTTGGAGATGTTTACATTGAAAACAGACGAGTTTTCCCGCTAGAACTAGTTTTTCGAGCGATCTTTCCTACGGCAGCTATATGTTATATCCGGCCGATTTGGCCGGTTCCGACAAATGCGTAGCGTTTTTGTACCAAAAGACTTTGTGCAAAGTTTGGTCGCTATTGCTTTCAAACTGACGGAGCAGATGGCATGCAAATTGGGAGTAAGCTGATTTTTATATCGTGTCGGGACAGCATATACGGTCACGAGCCCAGCTCTAATACATACCTTTTCGCAAGCATAAAAAGCACATACCTGTAAGTATATAAAAGTAAATATATGATGGGTGAGAATGTTCGGTTCTATGTAAGTTTGTTCCCCATAGGTGTCTAAGGATAGATTTTTCAAGAATTTCGCTCTTAAAATATGACATATACAATCTTAGTTTGGTGCTTTAGGGCTAGAAAAATGTAAGGCAAAGAGAGCAAGTACATTTGAGAGAAAAGCCTTAAGACCGCTCTTACAGTTTCGTTTTTTTATGGGAGAAGGGTGTGTGAACGGAAAGCGTCTTTGATTTTTTCATTAATGTGGCTTTGAAATTCCCAAGCAGTTATGACACTGCCAAGAGGCAGGCCAGGACTGATGCTGCCTTATGGTGTGGTGTGTTCCTCGAGCAGGTTTAAACCAGCTGCATAGTTTGACAACTCAAACATGAGAAGAGAAATTAACAGATTTAAAAATGTGGTTTATAGAAATATGAGCGCCCTTAGTTTTGAATCTGTGGAGGTCTCAATTCAAGACAGACAGTATCCACAGTAAGTTGAGCTCTTGATACAAGAACAAACATTCTGGGTTTTGCCTGAAGCACTATGCTCTTGATTCTAGAATGAGCAATCATGGATTTGCTTACGTTTAGCACTTGATTCAGGAAATGGTCTACTTGATTTGAGCATGTTTTGTACATGGCTTAAGTATTTAAGTTCTTAGATCAGGAAAAACGGTATCAAAAATTCAGAAATTTTCGTTCTTAATCCAAGTATGATATGCTCTATTTAAGAGTTTTTTGTAAATATTTATGGAAGCTGCAATTTTTAGGGTACTTTCATCTTTCAAAAAGTAAAAACCGAAACCAAATAACATTGATTTAGAGCAGAGGTGCCCGCAGGCTATACGCATAGGCCGCATTCGTTTCATAGCAATACTGTTCTAGCTTAAAAAATGAGTTTGGAAACCAAATTTTATACCCTTTCCAATGAAATTGGCAAAAATTCTATAAAAATTGGCAGAAAATTTAGAAACAAAGTCTAAATATTCTTTGAAGCAAGCAAAATTGGTTCAGTAATGAGCTGGATAAAATATCAAAGGTCTTCAAGAAAAACCAGACTGCAACTACTTTTCAAACCCAAGAAACTTCAGTGTCCGTCCGGGGCTGTCTTACCCATTTCGACCTTCATCCCATTTTCGTTACGCTCTCGAAATCCAATTTTGTATAATTAAAGACTAACTGTAACATCAACCAGCAGCAGCAGCAGCAGCAGCAGCGGCGGGCCTCATCGATCAGTTGAAATTAATAAAATACTCAATAAATGCGCTCGAGAAGAAAGCTCATAAAAACGTGTGCAAACAATCGATCAATCAACATTTGACAGCAGCGCAAATCTGAGGGCAAGTCGGCAACCGAATCGCGAGCTGCCGCCGCTGCTGCTGCTGCTGCTGCTGTCAGTTGGCCCGCTGTTGCTACCAATCTTTGAGTCAGACTTCAAAACAATTACACAGCAACATTTCCAGGCAGCGACAGGGACGGACGGACGGACGGAGAACAGAACGCTTCAGAACGTTCTGTTGACTCAAGCGATTAATCGATAACAAATAAAAACATTTCGACAACTACTTCCCAAGAACGGCAGATCTCAGCCGCAGCTCTCAACTCCATTCGATGTCTTCGGCTGTCAGCAAGTCGACATTGTGTTTATGAGTGGCGTGGTACGCATAAATGCCATGGAAATTTTCTTTTTAATCAATTACGAGAGTTTGGTGTGTGTGTGTGTGCGGTGTGAGGCAGATAAAAATCGCAAAAATTCTTTATTGAATGCTGTGGATGCCACCACATGCTCACATGCTCGGATGCTGCCGCTGCCGCTGCTGCTTATCGTCGAGTATATATTATACAAGTGTAATCTGCGTGTGGAGTAGCACTTTGCTTCTCTGCGCCTCAACTTCTCAAGTACGAGTAGCAATGGCAACGCAACGAACAGGAAAGAAAGCCACCAGAAGAACTTCCAGCTTCCAGAGTCGAGGCTCAGACGGTGACTTAGAGGGAGAAAGAGAGGGGGAGTGGATGCTTTAGCCTTGGTTGGCTACCAGAATGAGCTTTTTCGGGGGCACCCAACTGGCCTGTTATACAAATGTGATCCTCACTCTCAAGAAACAATTTTGAACAAATTTTCTTGAATTTATAAGGTTTCAATCTAGAATTGAGTAAGAATGTATCATTGAAACAACTTAAAATAGACATAAACAATTCTTGAAACAAGAAAAATGTATTTCAAATTAAGATGTCTTCGTTCTGAAAGTAAAAATAAGCTCTTACTTTTGGTACAAATCGTTCGTAGATTGCGAATATAAAGCTGAGATAGTGCTGTCTCCAAGAGTAAAACTTCTACATGCAAGAACAACTCGAGATGGATTCAAGTATCAATTGGGATTGATCTAAGAGCACAACAGCCTAGACCTAAGTTCAATAAGGCGACTTATTGTCATTAGCTTCAATTCTCAGTTGTACAAAGAAGATTTTCCGCTTATTTTCCTGCTTTAGTTTCAAAGTACTTTGAGAGTCAGCTTTATTCCTGCTTAAACTGGGCACATAAAGTACTCAATTTGGCTTAAGAAAGCCTAATATTGAGCTCTAAAAGTTCTAAAATCAAACAGTTTTTGAAACCATGATTTAGGCAACTTTGGAAAACCCTCCGAACTCATAAATACCATATTTGAATTGTGAATTTTCTACCTCACTTAAGTTTTTGTAGCAGAAAATTCTGGATTGAAGTCTTCTTTCTTGAGTTTTCTCTTAAATTTAGAATTTCCTGTCTTATTGAACTTTTGAAACTCAAAATTCTTGATTAAGGTAAGAAAATTTCTTGATTTATCTTTTAAATAAAGAATTGCTTTACTTATTGAACTTTTAAGGCTGAAAATTCTTGATTCAAGCATAAAATTTCTTGATTTTGCTTTTCAAAAAAGAACTTTTTGGAACATTGAGAGAATGACATATGATTCAAGCTAGAAATTTCTAGATTTTTACCTTAAATAAAGAATTTCACGGCTCATTGATCTTTTGAAACTGAAAACTGTTGATTGAAGTAAGAAACTGATTAAATTTTCTTTTAAACTAACAATTTCCAGGCTTATTAAGATTTGGGATCTGAAAATTCTTGATTCAAGAAAGAGTTTTCTGGATTTTTTAGTCATACATAAACAATATCCTGCCTCATTGAGCCATAAAATTCTTGATTCAAGCATGAAACTTTTTGATTTATTGTTTAAATTAAGAATTTTCAGGCTTCTAAAGCTTTTAAAACTAAAAACTCTTGATTAAAGTACGAAATTTCTTGATTTTTCTCTTAAATTAAGCATTTCCAGGCTCCTAAAGCTTTTAAAACTAAAAATTCTTGATTAAAGTACGAAATTTCTTGAATTTTTCACTTAAGTCAAGCATATTCTGGCTCGTTTAGCTTTTAAAACTAATAATTCTTAAAGGAAGTACGAAATTTCTTGAGTTTTTTTCCATTCTTATTGAACTTCTAAAACTGAAAACTCTTGATTCAAGTACGAAATGACTTGATTTTTCTCTCAAGTAAAGAAATTTGCGGCCCATTAAACTTTTAAAACTCAAAAATTCTTGATTCAAGTACCGAATTTCTTGATTTTTCTTTTTAAACCAAGAATTTCCTGTCTCATTATGATTTTGAAGCTGAAAATTCTTGTTTCAAGTACCAAATGTCTTTGTTTTTTTCTTAAACCAAGAAATTCCTTTCTTATTGAACTTTAAAAAGCTGAAAATTCTTGAGTCAAGCACAGCATTTTGTGTTTTATCTCTTACTTCGAGAGATTCAAATGCAAAATTTCTAGATTTTTGTCTTATATCTAAAATTGAACCTTTGAAGCCGACAATTCTTGATACCAGTACGGAATCTCTTAATTTTTTTGCCATGCATGACCTCTCCTCGCAGTTTGTTGCACGGTTAGGCCCACAAAAAGTGGCTAATTTGCTCTCCCCAGTCCACTAGCTCGAGCTACTAATGCCTGCCAAGCTCTCTGGCTGCACCCATAAGCCCCAACTCCGGTCAACAGCTGTAGCGCATGTGGCAGCAGCATCACCAGCATCAGCACAAGGCACAATCAAACAAATCATAATCGGTGGATGGCCAACGGTAGACAGTAGCTGCATACGCTTCAAACGGTCGACAGTTTGTCTGTCAAATTGACATTACACGCAGCGACGCGACGGCCAAGTCAAGTGGCAGCGTCGGCAGCGCCCAACAAGTTGCATTTACATGACACTTCGGGCCTGGCCGGGCGCAGGCTCTGGCTCTGGCACTGGCTCTTCACAAGGAAGTCGCCTACTCCGGGCGTAGGCTGAGCGAACTGACTGATGCGCCGACTGCTGTTGGCCCTGCTGCTGCTGCTGCTGCTGTTGGCTTCTGTTTGCGGCGCTGACTCAGCATTACCCCGGGCCCACGGATCTGCTGATTTTCTGCTTGGCTTCGCCTGGCAACCTGTTGGCAACTCATTAAATAATGCCGATGACTGGACAAATTTGAGTCTCGGTCTTTTTTTTTTGCTCCCTGCCTCTGTGCCTTTTAAATGAAAAGTGATTAAACAAGCCTTGAGGCCGCAGGCCAGTCTCAAAATTTATAATCCTTGTTGTGCCGTGGAATTGCATTTTGCATTCTGCATTCTGGCCGCCGGTCAACGTTGGCGTTATAATTCTACTCGGCTGCTCCGCCAGCTCCTGCTGCTCTGTGTGTGCCAAAGTGACACTTGTACAGATTTTCTTAATGCGCCAAAGTGCCACTTGTCGTCTGTTGGGGCTGCCGCTGCCGGATCGAAGCTTTTCTGTACGTGTCTGGCCAAGAAAATTTTGTTAAATCAGCGCTAAATGTCCCAAGACCAAGTCCAAGACCAAAGACAAGAAGCCTGAAAACTTGTCTGTTCGACTTGAGTTCTAATTGCTGGCCAACGCATAATTTGTCACATGCCAAATTAATAAACGAGCTGAGAATGTTCGGGGGCTGCACAGTAGCCACCGATTTGGCTTCAAGTTGAGGGAGCGCAGAGCGGACATTTGATTGAGTGGTTAAAGGGAGGCGCGGCCCCCTGGCGACCCCGGCGGCGGCTTGGGCACGAATGAGCGCAAAGGTGGTCAGTCAAGATGGTGTGGCCAAATGAAGGCAACAATGAACAGAAATATTAGGTTCAGTTAGAGATTGGAAATAGGTTTCTAGCTGGAAGGCAGGTGAACCACGAAGGGCAAAGATTGGTAGACCAGAGGCAACAGCTGTATTCCACATTTGGTTGTCTACATAAAACTAAATCCAAGTTCCTCACGCAGTACTAGCTGATTAAGGCAACTGATACTCACTTGTTACGGACAAGCTTTACTTTGGCTCAAAATGTATACCCAAATCGTTAGTTAGTTTCTTTAAATGGCCACGAATGGCCCATTTTAGTGTGACCATAGTCAGTTTCTCCCATACATCGTTTCTAAAAACATCGATATGTTTGACTATCGGCACCAAAAATGTCATCTCAAACAAAAATATCGATAAAAATTATCACAAATATTGAGGGTTGTCACACAATTCTATCAATCTGTCAGAGAAACATCTAACGAGAAGCTAGTTCTAGCAAGAACTAGTTCAATGGCACACTGAAAAAAGTTATAATAATAAAAAAAAAATTTTTTAATTTTTATAAATTTAAAAATATTTGAAAATTTTTTTAAAGGTTGCCTTTAAATGTAGAAATTCGATTTGAAAAAAAGGGCCATACATTTAACAAAAATATTTTCTTATATGTCCCACTCAGCTTTCTAAAATTAAGAAAATATTTTCTAGATTTTAGAAAAAACCCAAAAAAAAAACGAGAAAGCTAAGCTAACTTCGTCAGTGCCAAAGTTTTTATACCCTTGCAAGTGCTCGCTTAAATATTTTCAAAAAATAATCTTTTTTTCCATTTTCCGAACGATCGTTCGTATGGCAGCTATATGATATAGTCATCCGATTTGGCCAAAAATTTGTAAAACTATGTGAAAGCAGGTGAAACAAACAAATACAAAATTCCAGGCTGCTACCATTAAAAACAAAAAAGTTTTTCTAACTAAAACTGTTTTTCAGACCTATCTTTTGTATGGCAGCTATACCATATAGTTGTCCGATTTTGTACAAAACTTGGTAGAATTGTAAAAGAACATAGAAAACCTATGAGTACAAAGTTTGGACAGGTTTCCATGGAAAAGAAAAAAGTTTTTCATACTAAAACTAGTTTCCGACCGATTGTTCCTATGGGAGCCATGAGATATAGTTATCCGATCCGGTCGGTTCCGACATATTAGTAGTGTGCAGCAAAAAGAAGACTCTGTGCAAAATTTCAGCTCGATAGCTTCAAAACTGAGAGACTAGTTCGCTTAGAAACAGACAGACAGACGGACGTACAAAGCTCACTCAGCTCGTCACCCTGATCAAGAATATATATAGTTTATGGGGTCGGAAATGAATATTTCTATGCGTTGCAAACTTCTGGGTAAAATTATAATACCCTTTGCAAGGGTATAAAAAGATTTTCAAACAGCAGAGAGAGATTACACTAAAACGTGTATAACCCTCTTTTACATCTTATATTTAGAGGATATTTTCCATTTGTTGGTTTCACTAAAGACGTCATCCTGAAAATCACATTAATATGAGTAATCAATATATTAGTTACTAACTACACCTTGTCTGGGACTTGAACTGGGAAACCGGGACAAACTTCAACACGAAAGGCATCTTATCGCATGCGACTGAATCACAGTAAAGAACCCAGTCAAATGCTCAGCACTCAGCTTCCTTTTTTTATATTCCTAGAGCGGGTCATTCGAACTTGAGAATTCCAAGCGGTCTGTTTTTTTATGTTTTCTAAATTATAAGGACATTTCCTACACAATTTTTACTATATTTTAGGGCAAAGTCCTCAGCAAGCCGAATATCAGTTGCCTCTTTTGTATACCGAAAGCAGGGAATTCTTACTTCAGAAGTTTTAAAGTCTCGATTTTTTCCAATTAGAGACTTTTTAGCAGCTTTCTTTTTGGCCACACTGTTTTTGACATTTTTATGTCACATGTTACTGTCAAACATGTTCACTTTGGTCTATAATTCAACCATGAATCGACTTACAAACGAACAACGCTTGCAGATGGTTAAATTTTATAATCAAAATTACACTTTTTTATTGGAAAATTGTGTTCAGTAATGAAGCTCATTTCCGGTTGAATGCACATATTCATTCCACAAACAAAATTTGAACACCAGAAGCCAAAGGGTATTATAAAATTGTTCAGAAGTTTGTAAACACACAGAAGGAAGCATCTTCGATCACATAAAGTATAGATATTCTTGATCAGCATGAGGATCTAAGTTGATTTAGACAGGTCAGTCTGTTTCTAGACCATCTCCTCCATCAGTTTTAAAGCTATAGCAACCAAACTTTGCACCAAGTCTTTTAGCACAAATACCGGGCACATTTGTCGGATCCGGCCAGATCGCATACTATATAGCTGTCATATGAACTATCGTTGGAAAAACCAGTTTTAGTGAGAAAAACTTTTTTGTTTTTTATGAAAACGCCGCCAAACTTTGTATTTCTTAGTTTACTATGCTTTTCCATGATTTCACTTAATTTGGTCGAAATCGGTCATCTATATAGTATAGCTCCCATAGAAAAGTAGAGTCTGAAAAGTAGTCTTAGTGATAAAAACTTTTTTATTTTCAATAGAAATGTGTTTAAAATTGGCATTTATTTATTTCATATGCTTTCATACAATTCTACAATAGTTTTGTCAAAATCGGTTGACTATAGCATATAGCTGCAGTACGCATGTTGGGTCGTAAAAGAAGTTCTATTGAGAAAAACTTTTTTGTTTTTAATAGAATCGACTCTAAATTTCTTACATGTTTGTTTGTTATTCTTTTGCATGATTCCACCAAGTTTGGTTGAAATCGGACATCTTTTTGGTATAGCTGTCATGGAAAAGTTAGGTTTAAAAGGTAGTCTTAGTTAGAAAAAGGTTGCTGCATGGATATATAAATTGAGGCCTAGCTGAAGTGAACTTTCCTCCAATTGTATACTCTGTTCCAGAGGTATACAGAGTATTATAAGTTTTAGAGTATTATATGCACCTGAGAAAGTACAGGGTGCGCCATCTAAAGTGTCGGTATGGCAACACTGAATAGATATAAAAACAAACAACCGATTACTATATGTTGATCTTGTTCCTTTAATTTGGTCCTGTACAATTTATTTCGACTACTTTTTGAACACAACATCAATCAAGTGGCCGCCTTTATTGGCCACAACAAAATGTGCCCTTTTTGCGGCATTTTCCATCACTTTTTCGAGCGTCTCAGTCGATAAAGTGGCGATTTCAGCACAAATGTTGGCCTTAAGCTCTTCAATGGTCTGTGGATCGCTGGCGTAAACCTTGCTTTTTAAATAGCCCCACAAAAAGAAGTCTGGGGCGCTCAAATCTGGAGATCTGGGTGGCCAGTATCTCCTCTTTTTGATACCGGCCCAAACAGTCACTTTTTGGTCGTGTAAAGGTATTTCATGGATGCGGTGTGGATTTTCCGCGACAATTTTGCTTATTAACACCACCAGAAAGCGTGAAATGGGCCTCATCGGTCATCAAAATTTGCTAGCACAATTGAACGATTATTTTCGATGAACAGCGTCACTATTTCGGCACGTTGCTTTGGTGTGAAGCGTTCCATGGACAAAATTGTACTAGATTGATGTTTCCAAAACATGTCTAACAAAAGCAATCGGTTGGTAAATGTCAAAGTTATTCAGTGTTGCCATACCGACACTTTATATGGCGCACCCTGTATGTATATTCAAGCTATGTACGTCTGTCTGTCTGTCTGTATAAACGCACAGATCTCCGAGTTGTTAAAAACAACCTACTTATACTTGCAGGCAGATTATGTTTATTTTCAATTTTGGCCACGCCCCCTACCGCCCCTGCAATTTGGAAATAATGGCATATCTTGCATAGTTTTCAAGATAAATGGTTCGTACCTTCTAGACATATTTAGTAATTCGGATTACTTATCGTTCCGCCAAAGGATTGGTCAGGATGGGATGAACGGTTGTCGTGTTATGATTAAGAGACGGTATGCTACTGCAGTGCAGTAGCCGCGCTGCTACTGCAGCATCCAAAACTTATGCTGCGCGTATAAAAAAAATGATTAAACTTGCTTCTTGGAAGCAGCGAAAGGCTAGAACCTTCTCCGAATTCGTTTGTTAACTAGTGTAATCAAAGATTAAGAACCAGCAAACAAGAGCATAACGTGACTCTGTCACGAAGACCTCCACCTCTTTCCTTTCCCTACACAAACTTTCAAGTTGTTACACCCTTGGAGGAGTTACGTCTACCAAATGACAATGCTTCGATTTGTCTGCCCGGCCAGGCGTTTCACTGTCATTGCCACCGACTTCTGGTCTAGCCCCCTGCCTGACGGACCGACTGACGACTGACGACAGTGCATCGAAGTCGACAGTCGTTGCCGTTTGTCGTTTATCAATTATGACAAATCTTTGCGCATGCGTGGCCCCAGCTATTTTTAAACTTTTGTAAAACTTTTGCCCCCTTCTGCAAAAACCTATTCGTGTCTCATTTTAATTCGTAATTATTTCTTGAGCGTTTTTTTCTTGCTCCGCACACAGAAGCGAGTCCACTGCATGGCGGTGGTGCCTCCTTTTCGAACTTCATTTGCGCTTCGGTTCGGTGACAAATAAATTAAGTAGCTGCCTCAAGCAGAGAGCAGAGAGAGAGAGAGAGAAAAAAGCTGCCCCGCGGCTACAGAAACTAGCTGCAATTAAGAAGACGCGCAAGACTTCTGGAGTAACGCCCCTTTTTTTCTTTGCTGTAGATTTATTAAATGTTTGGTGATTGGAAGCAGTCAACGCGACATAAGCCAGTTTTTTGTTCGGTTTTGTTTTTAATTATGGTTAGTGGTTACTTGTAAATGGCGTCCAGAAAGAGTTGCTGGATCTAGTATTCAATCGTTAATGGTCTCGTCTAGCTCCTGCAACTCCTGCAGGTCCAACTCATTCAATTGTTGCTCCAGTGTGTTCACAGTTTCCAGCTCACCTGCCGCCGCCGCCACCGCCGCCGTCTGCTGCTCATCAAAGATATAAGCAAAGTCCTCACTGTCGGTGAAGAGAGGACTGCCATCGTAGTCCTCCAAATTGTAGTCCTCTGGTGTTAGCACAATCCGAACGCGACTCACCTCTTGACTGGTGCAGGGTGTATGCCTGGGTGAGGTTTGTGTTTGCACATCATTGGCACGCTTATACTCAGCCATCATTTTTGGCTTTTTTTTGGATGGACAAGACAAGTCCAAGGGTTGACAATCATCTGTAGAGTCCTGGGCTTTGTGTTTGAGTGCAGCAGAGCTGCCTGGGTTCTTGACCAACAGGAATGAGGGATAGGGCAAACCACACGGACAGGCAAAAGCAGTGGGTTCGCCAATGGCTGGTGAAGGTGTCTGTGAGTATTCCTGGTTTAGTCCTGCTGCCGGCTGCTGCTGGTTCTTAGAGTTCATTGCGGAAGTCGAAGCTTGTGGAGGCGGCGTCTGGCACTGGCTGGAAGTGGTTGGAACTGCATTTGCAATGTTCTTGGCTGGCCTTTCCGGTTGATCAGTGGCAGCTCTCTTCTGTCCTGGCTTGGTTAGGGTAACCTCTTGCTGCTCCTTTTGGGCTACTTCAGGCTGCACTTCTGGGCAGTGAGTTGACTTCCTGTCGGCCCCGCTAGTGAAGGCTTCCTTTGGTCCTAACTGCTTGGCATAAGAAGAAGAAAAGGGGAGATTTGATAGGTGAATCTTTTAAGGTGACTTCAACAAGTGACTTACTTTAGGCTGCTGTTTGGTGGCATCTGCTCCGGCTGAAGCCAGCTTCTTGGCATTCTCCTGTGTAACCGTAGAGCTGGTTGCTGCCTGCTTGAAGCCAAAAGGCTTTTCCTGATTGCCCTTGAACAATAATTCATTGCCTGTGATAATTACTTTTGGCCTTCCACTGGTTGAAGAGGAGTTGGTCTCTGGCTTCTGCATTTTCTTGGGAGAAGCAGCCGCCGCAGCATCTGGTTTGTGTGTTTTTTTGGCCACGGCCACATCCTTGCTTGGTGTAGCCTCTTTGGTTGTAATTTGTTGTACTTTCTTGGTTAGATCAGGTGATGACTTTTTCACATCCTTCCTAGATTGGTGGTCGGTGGTCTCTTTTTTGGTTGTGGTGGTGGCAGATTTATGGCCTTTGTGCTTGGGTGATGGAGACAAGTTACTGCCATTGCCGCCTTTTGACTGTTCCTTGGTTTCCCCTCTGGATTGGGCCTTAGTGGTTGGAGTATCCTTTGCCTTGCTGCTCCTGCTTGAGCTCTTGGAACTAGCTGTTGATGTACGCTCTTTGCTCGAGGACTTTGTAGTTGTTTCATGACGAGCTTTAGATTTCGATTTGTCCCTGGACTCAGACTTTGGCTCTTCCCTTGGTATATCAGCTTTGCTGTGCGGCTTGGAGTTGTTGTTCTTCCTGGTCTCAGAGCTAGTAGATTCTGCTCTCTGCGTGGTTCTGCTTGAAGAGGGTTTTTGGTTAGCCACTTTATGGTTTCCACTGACTTCAGCTTTCGTGTCCTTGGTTGAACCCCTGGAGCTGCTGCCAGTGCCTTCCTTTTGCATTTCCCCAGAATCACGAGTTTGGGTTGTGGCTTTTTTTGGTATCTGGTAACCGGCTGCGAATTTGCGCTGCTTACCCATGGCCATTGGATCTATGATGGGTATATTAAAGTGCGGCAGATCTATTATAGATTGAGTTGGATCCTCGTAGCTGTGTGGCACTATTCTTGTTCTGGGCGAGGGAGGCCTCTTGGGCTTCATTTGTAGTTGCTTGGTGGGCGATTTGGTTTTCGGCTTGAACTCTGTCTTGGCATACTTTCTGGCAGTTTGGGAACTAGTTGAGGATCGCTCATTGACAAAGCTATGTGGCTTTGTTTCCTTCTTGGCGTTCTTCTCACATTTGTCCATGGCCTTCGGTTTGGGTTTGGGTGAAGCCTTTGTGTCATCCTTGGGCGACAGCAACAAGTTACTCATATCCTGCATGCCGTTGGCAACTACTTTCTGCTCTTGGGCGACTGGAGCTTTTGTTGGTTTGGCTGGCTCGGGTTCTTTCTTTGGTGTATTGGCACTAGCAGGATTGCCTTTCTGCATCACCTGAGCTGCAGTTGTTGTCTTCATTAGCTTACTCAATTCCTGTAATGCCCCCGATATGGGACGTATTTTGGGCAAAGCTTTTGGGCCAGCTTCGCCCCTGGCTGAGGCGGTTGATGATGTTGTAGCAGCTCTGTTGCCTCTCTTGTTCTCCCTGCTCAGCGACGAGCAGGCTATGGAGTTTCTTCTTCTGGGACAACTTGAATTCGAGTCCTTGATATCGCTCTTGGCAATCACTTCTGCATTTTTAGCCTGCGGTTCAGGATATGCCGAGGCACGTCGTTGTTTAGTTGAGGAGCTGCTTTTGCTTTGATTGGCCTTGCTTGATGCTGACTCTTTGGTGTCCTTCGTTGAGGTGCCATTTTTATTGGCAGTAGGTGCTCCCATTGTAGGTTTCGCTGTCGGCTTGTAATTCTCCTTGTTCTTATCCAACTCTTCATTGGTTGGCCTAGCCTTAGAGCTGGAGCTTCTACCCAGATTGTGCTTAGTCTCACGGGATGACTGCTCCACATGGCTAAGTTCTTTCAGGGCGGTTTTCTTAGGGTCTTCTGGTTTTTTAACCACTGGAGATGAATTGGTCGTGGGCTTGGCTGAAGTTTTTGGAGTGCTTTTGAACGGATTGGCTTTATGACCTCCAGACTTTTCGCTAGCCTGAGTCCCGGGTGCAGCTGAACGCTCTACTTGAGTAGATTCTCTCACCGAATTTCTTCTCTGATTATAGGATGAGCCTTGAGTGGCCTTCTTCTTAGTCTCATGCTGCTTTTGTTGACCCATCACGTGCTGACGAGTCGATTCTGTGGTATTTCCAGAGGAATCTTTCTTAACCGCATTGCTAGCAGAGGGCTCCTCAGAGTCCTGCGTTAAAATTGGACTTGTGCTTCTCCCCGAGGGAGATTTCTTGGACGCCTTACTAAAAGAAGGCTCTTCAGTCTCCGGTGACAAGCTCGGTAGGCTTGGACCTGGGGTACTCCCCGAGTGAAATTTCTTGGCCGCCTTACTAAAAGAAGGCTCGTCAGTCTCCGGTGACAAGCTCGGTAGGCTTGGACCTGGGGTACTCCCCGAGGGAGATTTCTTGGACGCCTTACTAAAAGAAGGCTCTTCAGTCTCCGGTGACAAGTTCGGTAGGCTTGGACCTGGGGTACTCCCCGAGGGAGATTTCTTGGCCGTCTTACTAAAAGAAGGCTCGTCAGTATCCGGTGACAAGCTCGGTAGGCTTGGACCTGCGGTACTCCCCGAGGGAGATTTCTTGGCCGCCTTACTAAAAGAAGGCTCGTCAGTATCCGGTGACAAGCTCGGTAGGCTTGGACCTGGGGTACTCCCCGAGGGAGATTTCTTGGCCGCCTTACTAAAAGAAGACTGTTCAGTTATCTGTGCCGGTGTCTGTAGGATTGGTCCTCTGGTATTCCCAGGAGAAGCTTTCTTGGCCGCCTTACTAAAAGAAGGCTCTTCAGTCATCTGTGCCGGCGACTGTAGGATTGGTCCTCTGGTATTCCCAGGAGAAGCTTTCTTGGCCGCATTTCTAGTAGGTGGCTCTTCAGTTGGTGGAATTGGGCCTGCGGTATTCCCAGAGGGAACTTTTTTGGCTGCATTGCTAGTAGATGTCTCTTCAGTCTTCTGTGCCATCTTGGGTAGAATTGGACCTGTGTTACTCCCTGATGAATCTTTCTTAGTGGTAGCCTCTTCAGTCTTCTGCGCCGTCTGCGGTACGTTTGGACCTGCGGTATTCCCAGAGAGATATTTTTTAGCCGCTTGGCTGGTACAAGGTTCTTCAGTCTCCTGTGCCACCTGTGACGGTAGGTTAGGATCTGGTGCTGTTTCCATTCACTGCGTCATTCATAGCCGCCAAGGTGGCAGTTTCATGTGCCTTTGCCAACAGATCATTGGTACTTGAAGGGACCCAACAAGAAGCATATTTGGACAGAATTTCAGTTTTTTTTTTCACGTAGGCTCTGCGCTCAGCCGGAATCCGCACTGCTGTGGGGTTCTTGGTCGAAACGTTACAATTCCGCGCCACTTCGGCGGAGCCAGACTGAACCCTAAGCGACGAGGTCTTTGAACAGGATGGGCCGTACAAAACTGATGAGATCATCAGCCTCATCCGTTCTTGGACTGTTGAAGCTGATGTGACATGCGATAGTTCCCCAATAGAGGGTGCTCCTCCTTGAAGTAGCCCTCTTAATTGCGGAACTATCGTATGTCACTTTGATGGTAGAGTCTACCACTTTAGGTTTAGCTATATTAATCTTACTCTGGACTGGTGCTTCCTCTTCCTCCTCCGTAGAGCTGCTGCTTACAAAAGGTTCAACTTCAGGCCGTTCGATGAAGACTTTGCCTCGGTGTGGGGGTCGCAGCAGCGAGAATACTTGACGCGCAGCAGGCCGCGTTGATGTTGAAGCTTCCTCGTCCGAGGAGCTTGAACTAGAACTTGAGCCCTTGCCCGTGCCCGAGCCCGAGCCCGAACCCGAAGAAGAGGACGAGGAGCTGCTGCCGGAACCACTTGAGTCCGAGTCAGAGCTAGAGTCATCAGTCGGAGGGCTTGCATCATACAGAGAAATATCCGGCTTGCCGTAATGACCCGTTATGGAATTATCTAGGGCCAACTCGAAAGTTAGTTTTAGTTGATTGTCGAATGGAAAACAAAGCGAGAACTTACGTGGCACGTTGTCCACGGGCTTACCCTCGACGGGCTTCTTGCCAAGCGACGATTTCAACACTCGCATATTGGCAATTGGTATTGAAAACGCGTGGCTAACTTTTTTCCTTCACAGCTATTGATTTTTATATGTTTCACGTTGCTGGATCTGCTGGCGACTGTAGGTAATACTGGAATGGCTGGTGGTTGGTGAAAAATGTGCCAAATTGTAAAATCATGACATACTTGAAGAAACCGAAAATGATGCAGCAGAAAATTCTAGCAAAAGGAAAGAGTTCGTTTTCTTGGCCTACTCAGATGTGTCAGTTTATGTCGCCACAAATTGAACTAGTTCGGAGTTGAAGTACAGAAATGAATGAAGCCCTGTTAAGTGGTGTGTTTTTTAACTGTTTGTTGTGGCTCTTGAGAATCGGATGATAATAGTTTATTTTGTTTTGCAATCTTTAAGAGGGGAATTCTAGACAGACAAGATTTTCTCACAAAGACTACTTTTCTGACTCAACTTTTCTATGACAGCTATACTATATACATGTCCGATTTCAACCAAACTTGGTGGAAACATGGGAAAGCATAGCAAAGTAGGAAATACAAAAGTTGAAGGCGTTTTCTTTAGAAACAAAAAAGTTTTTCTTACTAAAACTAGTTTTTCGACCGATCCTTCCTATGACAGCTATAACCCATAGTCAACCGATTTTGACAAAACCTTTTCGAATTGTGTGAAAGCTTACAAATTAAATATATGCCAATTTTAAACAGGTTTACATTGAAAACAAACAAGTTTTTCCTACTAAGACTGTTTTTCTAACCTTACTTTTCTATGGCAGCTATACTATATAGATGTCCGATTTCGACCAAATTTGGCAGAATTATAAAGAAGCATTGAAAACGAAGAAATACGGAGTTTGGAGGCGTTTCCTTTGAAAACAAAAAAGTTTTTCCTACTACAACTAGTTTTTCCGCCGATTGTTCCTATGACAGCTATATGCTATGGTCATACGATTTTGACCAAACCTTGTTGAATTGTGTGAAAGCATCTATAATGAATAACTGCCAATTTAAAGGACATTTCCATTAAAAACAAAAAAGTTTTTCTTACTAAGCCATTTTTCCAATGGCAGCTATACTATATAGATGTCCTATTTTGACCAAACTTGGTAAAATCATGGAAAAGCATAGCAAACTAAGACATACGGAGTTTGGGGACGTTTGCATTCAAAACAAAAAAGTGTTTCTCACTAGAACTAGATTTTCGACCGATCGTTCCTATGGCAGCTATTTGTTATAGTCATCCGATACAGCCGGTTCCTATAAATGGGCAGCGTATTTGTACCAGAAGACTTCGTGCAAAGTTTGGTAGCGATGGCTTTCAAACTGACGGAGGAGATGGCATAGAAACAGACGGACGGACAGACGAACATGGCTATATCGACTCAGCTCGTCATGCTGATCAAGCATATATATACTTTATGTTGTCGGAAAAGCTTTCTTCTATGCCTTAAAAACATCTAGACTATTTCACTATACCCTCTGCTAGGGTATAACAAGAAACTTCTCCAATTTGAAACAAAAGAAGACTCGACAATGACTTTTTCCAAGCTCGAAAGGTGGATTCTTGAAAATTAACTCTTAAATGACTTGAAAATGAGTTGAAACTGAGAAGAAGAGCGGGCTTAAAACGATTCTTCAGGAAGAGTCGTGGCTAGAATGTCATTTTCTTCTGACATGGGTATCACCAACCAAACATTTGGATCATCATTTTATGGAAATCACCTTGACGAGTGTTTCCGAGTCTCGAAAATGACTTTTTCTAAGCTCAGCTGAGCTGAGATGTACGGAAAGTCGACTCGAAATTGAATCGAATCTAATCAGAAGCACGGCTAAAAACAACTCTTCAAGAAGGTTGGCAGCTAGGATTCCATTTTCTTCTGACAAAGGTATCTTCAATCAACATTTGAAATATCATTTCAACATAAATCACCATGATGAGTTCTTTTTCAAGACCTTTTAATGATTGAAAAGAGATTTCTTTAATAAGAGACTTAAAGAAGACTCGAAAATTACTTATTTTATGCTCAAATTGGTAATTGACTCTCAAATGACTCTTAAATGACTCTCATATCATTTATGATCATAAAACGAACTCATTTATGACTATTTTAATCAAAAGACTCAAATTTGATTCTAAATTTCATTAAATCTTAACTCAGTGCTTTCTTCTGCCTATTTCTTACATTTGGCACGACTTAAGTATACCCTTTTCACTCTACTAGTAACAGGTATACAAATTTCTTGAACTTATATTCACCATAGTTGGCCTTATAACACTCACGGATCACTCTGTCAGAGGTCTTGGTTGTCTATTCTTTACAGCTGTCTTTTCTCTCGTTTATATTGTGTACGAATCTCAGAAGGTGTGTTGATTTACAAATGGATTTTGCTAACTGAAACTTAAGCAATGACAAAAACTCAAGTGCAAGGCTTAAACCTCTAACCGAAGTTGAAAAACTCTCAAACTGTAACTAAAAGGACTGCAAAACGGTTAATTTTTCAGCTTCAGGGGTCGAATAAAGTACCACCAGCTTTTTAACTAAGGCATTCTGCGCTCTATGCTGAGATGCAGTGGCCAAAATCTTGGAAAACTTCCCATTTCTTAAGGCAATTTTCTCGAAAGTTAAGAAAACTTTTGAAAATCAGCTGAAAATTCAAGGATTATTTCTTTGTGAATGTAGGAAAACCACAGATCTTGCTACCCAGGTACATTTCAGATGGAATTTAAGTATCAGGGGAAGTCAGAACTCAGAATCGATTAAAGCAAGCTACCTGTGCCCACCTGTCTGCCTCAACTCACACAAACTGGGTTAAGGAACTGACCTACAAAACGTTCAAGTATGCCCATCGCTCGCTCTCACTCGCTCATTCAACTTGGCTCATCCCCAGCGATTCGATAGATTTTTGACATATTTTTGATTGGGCATTGAACTTCGCCCAGTGCGGCTCATTTCACACGCTCGGCTCAGCGACTGCGGCCCGTGGGAGAAAAATGCGATGCTGCGCGATCCTTGGGCCCCGAAAAAAAAACAAACAAACAAAAACAAAAAATTGCACTGATTGGGGCTCAGCGTTTTTGGTACGTTTGGCACATCGTTCGCTCCGCCGGACTTAAACAAATCAATACGAAAACGATGCAAATGGGAAAAGGCATGTCAACAATGCTGGCGAGTAATTGGCAGTGCAGCAGGAGCAGGAGCAGAGCCAGCGGCTGATGAGGCTCACTTGTGATGTTGATGATTGCGTCTCTCAGGTGTCCGTGTGTGTGTGTGTGATTGCCATCGCTTTTGCGCTCTGGCCAAAGTGAAGCTAAACATCTGGAGCAGCACCGACCCATCACTGATCTTTGCCGACTGCCGCTCCAAGGTGCGCATTCGTGAGCTTTTGTTTGATCTGTCACCGCGGCTCACCCAATCGAATCACAGCAGAAGCGCGAGGCAGGCGGATAAAATTATTGAAATTACATTTGGCCAGACGCCGCGCCGTCGTCGACTCGATCGGCCAACACTTACACAATGCAGCCGGGCAATAATTATCGCTTTTAGTTTCAACGCGGCCTGTCAATGTAATTCCAAATATGTCGTCAGTGTCGCGCACTCGGCTACTCGCTCATCCCAGATTTCATTCGATTTCGTGCCACGGAGCCTCGTCTTGTTGGTTTTTAAAATGTAATCATCATTAAAATATTTATGGGTTTATCGCGGACCCCGCCGAAGAGTGGACGGCTTGTAATGACCATACATAGCAATTGGTTCTCACGTTTGAGTGAAAAAAAGGCAACAAACAAAAAACAACTGGACAAAAAAAAAACGCCAATTTGGCGTCATCGTTTGGTGGACAGTTGGCAACGACGACGACGAAGAAGAAGAAGAAGTTGGATGTTGTCATTGTTGTCATTGCTGTCAGGTTGTGGACAGTGTCATTGTCACTTCGATACGTTGAGGAAGAAGGAAGAAGTTGGGGGCTGGTGCTGGTGGAATCAATCGGTTGGAGGTGGAAATTATTGAATGGAATGTGGTTACACAAATTGCAAAGGGGAAGGGGCCCTCAAAACTTTGTGGGTTCAGTTTCACAATGTTAAATATTTTCATAAATTAATTGAAAAACATTTTTTTTTAGTTTTTGTGTTCCGGCTGAGGTTTGGTTAAGCTTTGGTTCGAACTTTACATGAACTCAGCAGCAGTTTTACTCCGGAATAAATCCCGAAGCGGTTCGTCTACAGAGCGTTTGACTCCGAAAAGTTTAGAATCCAAAGCGGTTCTAGCACAGAGCGTTTCCACTCAGGAACGGTTCGACTATGGAGTTGCTCGACTTGTTAGCTGTTCGACTTCAGAGGTATTCTACTCCGAAGCGGTTCGGCTCCACAGGGGTTTGACTCCAAAAAAATATTTCACTCCAAAACGGTTCGAGGACAGAGCGGTTCGAGTACGAAGTTGTTGGACTCTGGAGAGGTTCGACTCCGAAGAGGTTCTTTTTTGAATAGGTTAGACTCTGCAGCGGTAAGACTTCAGCTCGGATTGACTTTGACTTCTGAGAGATGTTTCACTTCGAAAAGGTTTGTCTCCGCAGTAGTTTGATTTCAGGGGTGCCCGACTCTGAAGTGGTCCGACTAGGCAACGGTTGAACTTTGGAAAGTTTTGACTCTGAAAAGGTTCGACTCCTTAGCGGTAGGACTTCAGCGTGGTTTGACTGGGTAGCAGTTTGACTCCGGAGACGTTTAACTCGGAAAAGCTACGATTCCGAAGCAGTTTGACTCTAGATTGGTTCGACTAGGGAGCGGTTCAACTCCAATAAGGTTCGAGTTCGAAAAAGGTTCGACTCCAAACTTAGTAAATATCGTGGAATACCATAGCAAACTGAGAAATGCAAAATTTGAAGGCGTTTCCTTAGAAAACAAAAAAGTTTTTCTCATAAAAACTAGTTTTTCGACCGATCGTTCCTATGACAGCTATATGTTATAGTCATCCGATTTTGACAAAACTTTAAAGAATTGTGTAAAAGCATATCAGATAATTGATTGCCAATTTTGAGGACATTTCGGTTGAAAACAAAAAAGTTTTTATCACTTGGACTACTTTTCAGACTGTACTTTTCTATGACAGCCATACCATATAGATGTCCGATTTCGACCAAACTTAAAAAAATCGTGACTTAGCATAGCAAACTTAGAAATACAAAGTTTGGAGTCGTTTCAATTGAAATTACTAAAGTTTTTCTCACTAAGACTACTTTTCAGACTCTACTTTTCTATGACAGCCATACCATATAAATGTCCGATTTCGACCAATCTTGGTGGAATCATTGAAAAGCATAATAAACTAAGAAATGCAAAGTTTGGAGACGTTTCCTTAGAAAACAAACAAGTTTTTCTTACTAAATCTAGTTTTTCGACCCAATGTACCTATGACAGCTATAGGCTATGCTCATTCGATCCGGCCGGTTCCGACAAATGTGCCGGGTATTTGTGCTAACAGACTTGGTGCAAAGTTTGGTTGCGATAGCTTTAAAACTGTTGGAGGAGATGACATAGAAACAGACGGACGATTCTCTGTTATAGTTGCTTTCCTCTGTAAACTTTAAGAAGTTTGCATTTCCTCAAAGAAAAAAAGATAGAGTTGAGTTCTAAAAACACTTTCTGGTGAAAGTCCAAGTCAAAAGTGTTACCTAATTTATCCACAAAGTGAACTTGGAAACCGACAAAAAAAAGAATACCAAACCAAATTAAAATTCGTTGCTGAAAACATGCTAATGGAAATTGGCCAAGCCTAATATATGGTTCCATTTCACATGGACACAACTGCTCAAACATTTTCCCACAACAATTGGCGGGGGTGCACCCCCAACCCTCCCCTCACCGCTCACCCCACCACCAACGCCGCCAGCAGCAGCAGCAGCAGCAGCACTCCCAATCAATTTCGCATTTGTAATTCCATAAGCGTTTCGGTTCAAACATAAAATAAATAAAAATCAGTACAATTCGAAGAGCTGTTGTCGCCTTTGAGCTTTTGCGACAATCACTCACTGCTGTTCCGTCCCCCGCCCCTCGGCGAATGTCTTTGACGTTGTCCGTTGCCTTCGTTAAAACGTTAAACGTTCTGCGTATTGAAATTAAATTTGTGTCGCTCGACACGATGACTTATTCAATTATTCGATAACACGTGATTGAATTATTGAAATAACTGAATCGCAGCAGTCGCCGATTGTTTTGCCAACATTCTTGCCAAGTATTGTTGTGCACAAAACAAACAAACACATGGATCCACTGAAGGATGAGTTTGGCCTCGACGACGATGACGACGAGGAGGAGGAGGAGGAGGAGTCGAGTGCCAACAGTGAGGACGAGCTAGAGAATAGTCGCCATCGTCGCAATGCGGTGCATTTCTCTTCAATTGGTGAATTTCTCTCCAGTCTGAATATATCCAACACCGCGTTGGCCTCACTCCAGGGTCTACGCACTTTGAGTTTGGAACACTATCAGAAGTGTATGCAGAATCAGGGGACGTTGGTGGTGTTGGTGGGAGATGGTTGTAAAGAGGAGAAATCACCGCCTAAGAAGAAGTGAAAATGGCGTTTTAACTCTCATCCATAAATTGTGAGTAGCCAAAAGGAGGAGCTCAACTTTCTGACTAAGCATTTCCTACCTTAGGCAAGTGATTCCTGACCAAATGTCCTTAGACTTGTGTTCATTTATTCGAAATGCATAGAATAAGTACGTTAAGGGTAGCCAATTAGTGTCTCATTTCAGTCCGATTTGGTTTATTTGATTTAAAATTAACAATTAGTTGCAGTTCAGTTAAAAAAGTGTATAAAAATGCCAGCGATTTCAACCAAAATGTTAATAATTTGCAATTGTTTTGATGAGAAGAGTTCAGGGTGAACTTTCAGTTGTTCAGCTGTATAAAAATATTCATTAGTCGGAAAGTACCAAAGAAAGTGTATGCACAGTATTTATATTGATGCTGTGAACATTCTTTTGCTCATAACTTGCATATCGCTCATCTGAACTTTATCAATCCTGTGGCGGATCGATTAATAATATCGATTACTAAATATGTCTAGAAGGTATGAACCTTCTATCTATAAAACTGTGGAAGATATAACGTTTTTACTAAATTAAGGGGGCGTGGCAAAATTTAAATATAATCTTTATCTACCTGTATGCAATAAACGCTTATGTCCAGTACATGTTGAGCTTCTAACTCTTATAATTTCTGAGTTCTATGCGTTCATAAGCACAGAGAGATGGAAATGGCTATATTGAGTCGATTTTTGATGCTGTTCAAGAATATATATAATCTTTATAGGGTCGGAAATGTTTTCTTCTCCCCGATACATACATTTGCACAACTTCATGATCCTTTTTTAGCCATTTTTAATGAAAACAAGGCATTAAAAGTCAAACATCTGCCATACATGTGTGAACACCTGCCAATATACTTTTGTCCTATATGTACACAGAAATGTGTAAGTTGGTATTACCTTCTAGAATCATATACCCAAGAACTAGAGCCCAAAAACTTAACTATAGCCAATAAGAGATGAACTTTATGTGTTTTTTCTTAAATGACAGATGGCGCTACGCCTTTTTTAAGTAGTTGAAATATAAAAACACTAAAATTGGTATGGGAAAATGAAAAAGTGTTGGCAGGAGGGTGAAAAATTAGGGTTATGAGTATTTTTTCAATGCCAAATTATGGAACAAACATGAAATAAATATGAAACATGCCCTAAGAGATACACTCACACCTACCAAATATATAATACAGCAAGCGTTTTCCTTAATTTACAACGGTTTTCTCTAAAGAACCAGTTTAAGCAAACTTAATTATTGGTTGAAAGATTCAAGTTGGTTATCGGCAAAAATCCAACTTACAGGTTAGCCTATCGATAAGTTTTAGAAAGTATTTGCAGCCCTGGGCTTCGATTGTATCCTGGGGTTCAAAAATATTAAATTTCTAAAAGAAAATGTCCATCCGAATTCCAAGCTGGTCACACTAAAAGTGGTTTGTTTTCGATTAATAGAGGGAAGGTCTTTAAATAGTGATTTTTGGTGCTCGTTGTTCACCGCAAGAGCTTTACCTCGTCTATGTAACCCTGACCTGAGTTGAGGTCTTTAAGAAATGGTTTTTCAAACTCGTTGTTCACCGCAAGAGCTATACCTCGTCCATGTAACCCAGTGCTGAGTTCCATTTCCCAACTTTTCTCAGTTACTGCATCATATTTTTCAACATATTTAAGCTTAATTTGTTGAAATTCCTTTTCCAGGGAATAATAATAAATAATCGCTTCACTTCAAAAGCTAAAAGCCCGTGTGACTTGAGCTTCCCCCTTAGCCTCTCCTCTCCTCTCCCCATTCACTCACACCAGCAGTTCTCGCAGTTTAGTCAATTGGAATGAACAAAACTTCCCAACTGTCAATTTCCAAGTTTGACAGCTCATTTTGCATAATTGTGCGGCTTGACGACAAACGCATACAAATTTCTTTATTGATCTGAATAAATATTTGTATAAGTAAATACTTTTGTACTTTTTATGGTTTGATTTATGGTTTGAACCCTTCAATTGTCATGACAATTGTGCGGCCACAGAAAATGCTAATTGAGCTGTTTATCGATTTGTCAACAGCAATAAAATGTTGTTTGTTTGTTTATGGAACCACCAATAAGTTGGTTGGTGGAGCAGCAGTTCGTGGAACCAAAAAAAAAAAAGCTGGCCACAACTAATTAAAAATCGAAAACTTTCAAAAGCAACCAGGCAGCTGCCTGCCTTCAGTTTTGAGTAATGAGGCCTGCTGGCTTCTTCCTCTTCCACAGCGGACTGACTGACTGGCTGGCTGACTGACAGAACTCCTGACTGACATTTGATTATTGGCTTCCAATTTGTTGCAGATTTTATTTTTTTCGCGCAAATTGCGTGCCCAGGCCAGGCCAGGCAGGAGGCCGCAATCACGGATCGCAAATTTGCAAAAAAACAGAAAGAGAGGAGAACGAACAGAAGTCAAATTGTGGCCAACATGGAAATTAATGGAGCGGCGATCGAAGCAGCCACGAGATCACGGCTGCTGCTGATGCCAAATCGGCGGCAGGAAAGGAGTTATTAGGAGAGACAGAGAGCTTGAGCGGGAGCGAGAGGGAACTGCTGGGCTCTGACACAGATTGGGGGAGATGAAGGCAGTTCGATCGATTTGGCTGGCTACAGAGAGTCGCAGTCGTGGCCGTGCCAAGCCACCGCCTGTCAGGGCAAACTATTCAAGCTCCAAAGCTCCAGTTTGGCTCAGTGGCTCAGCTGCAGTTGCAGGCAGAAAGTGTTGGGGATGGCAAACTGTTTAGCGTGACACGAGGCGGTTTCTTATTAGCATCAAAAACACTGCTTGCCCCAGCAGCACAATTGTTTGTGTAGTTTAATATTTTTTTTTTGGTTTTTTTTCTCTTTTCAAACCGCTGCCATCTCTAGCTGCAACAGTTCGAACCGTCCGACCAGTCCTCGGCACAATTTCAGTTGTTGCTGTTGTTGGACTGGACTTGGACTGGCTGGCTCTGTGGCAGCATTTTCGATCTGTCTGTCAGTCAGCTGCCATTTTTGCTTGGCTCGGGCAGCCAACCAAGTCAGCCAACCAATTGATTGACATTGCCCACAACGCCCTTTTGCTCTGCCCGTTTAGGTGGTGGTGGTGGTGGAGGGGGGGCAGCAGAAGAGCTGGGTCTGAAACTGAAACTGGGGCGGTCTTCAAGCCAAAGCTGGCACTTACAAAGCCAACACAACTGTACCGGAAACCCAACGCCGCTCCATTCATAAGTACATTTGTCGCTTCTGGTGAATTATGCTCACACAGCAACAATAACAAATTATACAACAATAATTAATTAAGCCAGTGAAGAAGGCTAAGAAACCAGTTGCCAGTTGGCCAGTTACCAAAAGCCGAAGTTCATTCAAGAAACCAAAAAACAGTTACTACACACACACACATTTGGAAAGAAGGGGCGAGAGTGGGGGGGGGGGCTAAGTCAGTCGTTGAGCGGTCAAAGCCGTGTAATTATGAAA
The DNA here is from genome assembly GCA_035044985.1 of Lordiphosa fenestrarum. NCBI lineage: Eukaryota > Metazoa > Arthropoda > Insecta > Diptera > Drosophilidae > Lordiphosa > Lordiphosa fenestrarum. Next base: position 671,503 of record JAWNNO010004396.1, read on the forward strand.
TTCAAAGAAAAACTACAAAATAACACATATGATCACACACAAGTACGCAAAAGTTTATAACTTAATTTTTGGTTGCCTTTGGAACGCCCATTGATAAAGTTCACAAATGACTTTTAGTAATTGTTGATACGAATTTGGTCTTATTTTCTAGTTAGGACTCTATCAAAGCATAAAGTACCTCGAACCAAGCTTTCTTAGGGCCAAAATTTCGTTACCTAACTGCATCCTAATTGAAATAGGCACTGTAGTTCATTTTAAGTTAGGTTGAGCATGTGGCGCAGTAGGCGGTCCTGCGTTTTTTGACAGTTTAATGCATGTTCTTAGCGATTTGATTTGTTTTATCAATTGATTTTCACTTTATCATTTATTTTTGTTTATTTTGTCTTTTCAAATTTCAATTTTAGATCAGTGAAAACTTTAAGTAAGAGTTATACAAAGATCAAAACTTGTAACGTTGTCATGGTAAAATTGGTCGGCGTTCTCATTGCTACTGAAAGGAAATTCAGCTCGATTTAGATATGTTTGAAAATCGGAGGAGACATTCAGAACAGATCAGAGAAGCTTACAAAGATAAATAGGGTTTCAGAAGCAGAAAAACGAGTACCATTTTGTAACTACAGTTAGTGAAATATCAATTGTTGTTGTTGATAATAATTTGGAATCATTTGACTTGAAATATACCAAGTTCTCATATAAGCAGGTTATAAAAAACAGTTCCAGAAATCGCAAAATTTGCTAAATCTTAAATTGAGATGGATTTCTTGACCATTTGATAGATGACAATTGTAGACGTTTAAATAGAAGTTCTGAGGAGAAAATAGGTACAAAACAAGCGTTCAAAAAAATCGCAAAATTTGCTACAAATAAGCCTCTATTTCTGGCTTTGCATGCCAAATTACACGTCCAAGTGATAAAATAATATCACAAATCTTGCGATTCGGAACTGATATGATGCTGACCCAATACATCTTCACCGAAACTACTTAGAAGTTACACTTAGGTACCGAGTTCCTTACTTTCTTACGAAAAACATATCGGGGTTGGATTTTTGATCGCATAAGCGACTTGAATTGGCAGCGATTTGCTTTGGATTACCTTAAATGCACCGGAGTCACAATGATCCACATGTGCCACACTAAAAGAAACAGGACTACACTTCTTTGCATGACTTTAATTCACTAAGTCTGACCATTTTATAGTCATGTTGAAAAACGAAGCTCTGTGACACACCGTGACACCGCGTCACAGGTGCTCCTCTAAGCTGCAGCTTTCTCAAAACTTCGCACTAACTCAGTCCTTTAAGTTTTCGTTTCCCAGCGACTTATCAGCGTATACAAGCTTCGTTTTGACCCTTCCTTTCCTTTAGTTTTAGTTTTAGTTTTAGTTTTTATTTTCAGTCTTTAAATTGTTGACAAATTAATATAAAAGACTTTGAGGTTGGCCGACAAACCTGTGGCCACTTTTCAACTACCTACAAGTAATTTCTGTGTGTGTGTGTGGTTTTTTTTTCTTCTTTGGTAATTTGATTGCTACCAAAAAGCAGCATTTTCTCACCGTAGTTAAATAGTTGGCTCTTCTTGCTTGTTTTACAATTTCCAACGAAATAATAAATAGACCCCGAACAAATTTCATACTCATAAACACAAACAGACGGCATACGAAAACCAAAAATTTATTGTCATTCAAGTTTGAGTTATGTCTTTATGAATCGTAAGTGTGTGACAAAATTTGGTTAACTGAAATGTTTGAGAAACTAACTGGAAGTAAGCCCAGGCAGAGGTTTAATTAATCACATTGAGACTTACAACTGTTGCACGTGTTTTAAATGAAAAACGTTTTTGGTTTTTTGCGAATTGAGATGGCAAAAACCGAGTGTCACAATTTGCGGTGAAATGTGCAAGGCATCTCTTTAGCTCAATATCAGGGGTAGGCATTGGCAGAATTACAGCAGAAAATGGCACTTAATGTATTGAGCTCATTCAGGCATCTGTAATTTCTGCTGCTGCTGAACATAAAAATCCAAGCAATACTTTGAAAGAAGGTTTTGGAAGCTCTCTGTCTGTTTTATGTACAAGCAAGTTGCCGACCCCTGTTCTACAGCTTAGAAACTCTTTGTTGTTTGCATAGGCCTAAGAATTCAAGCCAAAAGAGATGCTTTCTGCCCTTTTTCTGTATATTTGTTTGAGTTTTTTCTCTGTTGCCAGTAACAATGTCTCTGCTCTCATTGCCGACCCCTGTTATACATCATTATAAGACTCAAATCTCTCTATTTTCTACAGCGGGCCTAAGATTCAAGCAAAAAGTGAAGCTCTCTGCTCGTTTTCTGTATATGTGTATGAGTTTTTTTCTCTGCTGCCAGTGGCAACGACTCTGCTCTCATTGCCGACCCCTGCTCTACAGCTATTATGAGCAGCTGTCTAAGAATTCAAGCAAAAAGAGAAACTATTTGCCCTTTTTCTGTATATACATATGTGTACAACTTTTACCTCTGTTGCCTCTGGCAACATCCCTGCTCATATTGCCGACCCCAGTTTAAGGACCATAAGAGCTTTAAAGCTCTTTTTTGAGCTTTTAAAAGCGCTCTGCCTGATTTCTCTAAATTTTTGCATGCATTTCCTTTCTGTTGCCAGTGGCAAAGTCTCTGCTCACATAGCCGATACCTGTTTTTAAGCAATATGAGCTTGAAAGCTCTCTAGTTTCTGCAGCGGCAGATCATTTAGGTAAAAATCTAAGCAACAAGTGATGTCGGTGTATATATAATGATGCTATTTCAGCAACTTCTCTGCCTACATTGCCGAACAAACCCAAAAAGATAAGTTTCTGAAAAGCATTCTTCCCTTCTGCTGTTGCCAGTGGCAACTTCTATGTTAACTATGCCGACCTCTACTTCAAAATTTTGTAATTCAATTTTATCTCTGCTCTCTACCGTCCACTCACTCCATCCATTGCCTTGACTATCAAATTATCCAACTTGCAAGTATCTGAATCTTTGAATTCGTTTTGCATATTCTCCACATCCTTTCACTTTTGATTCTTTCTTCGGCTGCTTCTCACATCTGCCGTCAGCTTAAACAATTAGCAACGAAATCCTAGAAAAAAATCAACTTTGCCTCGTTCTCATCGCTTCAATTGAGCAATCTGTTGGCGTCCCAAAGGCTTTTCCCATTTTCCCAGGCATTTCTAATTAAATTTTCCCCCCTGCACAGCCCATCCCTTTTGGCTGGCCATTTTGCCATTTTTTGATAGGCATTTTACATTAATGTCGGAGAGAGAGGGAGCGACTGAGCCTGCAAGTTTGCCACGTTGAAATTGATCAATTTCACATAATTTCAAGGCAAGTCGACGCGGTAATGCAAATCCGACAGCTGCGCCTGCGCGTTAGAAGTTGGCTTAGATCGCTGGCGAGCAGAGCCAGAGAGAGAGAGCCACTGACACAGACAGAGAGAGCGAGAGGTAGCTTATGATTGACAACGGGCGAATTGAGCTGCGCTGTAAGTCCATTGGCCTCCGCTCCAGCCAACTGACACGACGAGACGCGCTTTGGGCGCTTTAAACGTTTCCTTTTAATTGCTCGCCGTCTGTTGGACTTCTTCAGCTTCTTTCACAATTCTCATTGATCTTTTTCGAATGTGCGCAACTGTCGGATTTGGTGAGATGTCTGACTCCTCATCCAACTCCGACTGCGGCGTGGCATATCTTTGATTTGCTAATTAACGGTTTGTCGGTTCGGTTTGACATTTGAACATGAGTTCTTGACATTTTGGCATTGCCTCTTTGTGGGGACCTGACCTTGAATGTGTGGCATCTTGGTATCGAAACTCTGAGAAGATTCTACAAATCATGCACAAACAATCCAAAACACACAATTTCTTGCTTTAAGTACGTGAATTTCTTATAATGTTCTTTGAACTTAAACTGTTGTACATCTTAGCCTAGATTTGTTTATGAGAGGTGTTTTTGGTAACAAACTTACACTCCCAGTCACCTTCGCTAGCTATTGGAGCCAGTTTTAGTGTGTTTTTTTTTTAAATTGGGGTGTTTTCAACTGACAAGTCATTGGAAATTACCATATTTGAAAATAGGGTATTGATTTTAACCTTGGAGTTATCCGGCTTGAAGGACCAGGGATTATGTGGGGGAAATATCGATATTTTCTCAATTCTGGGTCCTTTTTTCACAAATCTTTGATAATCAACATATTTGAAAGGTATAAGACGCATCGTCAATTGGTTGCAACCACGGATTGATAACCGGCTCGAAGGACCAAAGCTAATGTAGGGCTAATGGCGATCTTATCTCAATTTGAGTGATTTCTTGTCACAAATCTTTGATAATCACAACATTTGAAAAGGATAAGTCGCATCAGCAGTTGATTTCAACCATGGAATGATATCCGGCCCGAAGGACCAAGGTTAATGTAGGTGAAACGGCAATCTTTCTTCAATTTGGTGATTTTTTTTTATATAAATCTTCGAAAATCACCAAATTTGAAAAGGATAAGACGCATCGGCAGATGATTTCAACTAAGGAGTGATATCCGGCTCGAAGGACCATTGTTAATGCAGAGGAAATGGCCATCTTCTCTCAATTCTAGGATTTTTTTATAATAATTAGTTAAGAAACACAACATTTGGAAGGGGTGAGACGCATCAGCAGTTGGTTTCAACCAGGGAGTAATATCCGGCTCGAAGGACCAAGGCTATTGTGGAGGAAACGAAAACCTTCTCTCAATTCTGGAGACTTTTTGTCACAAATCTTTGAAAATCCTAATATTTGATAAGGTTAAGACTTATCAGCAGTTGGTTTCAACCAGGGAGTGATATCCGGCTCGAAGGACCAAGGTAAATGCAGGGGAAATGGCAATCTTTAAATCTTAAATCTTTAAAGATCCCAACATTTGAAAAGGGACAGATTTATTGGCAGTTGGTTTCAACTAGGGAGGGATATCCGGCTCAAAGGACCAAGGAAAATGCAGGAGATATGGCAATCTTCCCTCAATTCTGCATATTGTTCTTAACGTTAAGGCAGTTTCAATTCACAAATCATTAGAAATCCCAACATTTGGAATATAGGGATATCCGGCTCGAAGGGCCAAGGTTATTGTAGGGGAAATGGCAAACTTCTCTCAATGTGGGAGATTTTTGGGTGATTTTTGCTGTTGGAGCTTATATCCAGCTTATTTAGCCAGGTTGTTTTAAGTAACTTGCAGTAGTTTCAACTCAAAATACGATGATACGTCTTCTTTTCTTTAGGTTAGACTGGATGGGAACTGTACTGAGAATATCCTAAACAATTTTGCTTCAATATTTTTGACATCAACTGTGGTTTTGACAAAACAATCTTCAATCTTTTGCGGCCTAAATTCCAATCCTCCAATGCATTTCTTTTTTTTTGTACCCCAACTGTGTCTAATTGATGGAGGTCAGTTGGTTGGCCAACACCTCCTTGCGTTTTATTAATGATGATGCGGTGTTGATGTTAAGTGCAGTTTAATAAATGAATTGTCTCTCTTTCTCTCCACGTTGTCCATTTCCCGTTGGCCGTAATCCATCACTGGACTGCGGTCCACTCCACACACCACTCCACGCCACGCCACACCACACCACACCACACCAACTTCCTGCATTTGCATTCCTACTTCATTTTCGACACCCCTCAGGCTTGAACATTTCATTGGCTTTGGCACCACAGTGGTTTGCAGCAAAAGCTCATTTGTCTACCCTCTCAGGTTCACACACCTCATCACTTGGTGTTCGGGACAAGCCTACGATTTCTTACAACTTCTTCAAACAACCAGCAACAACAACAACAAGTGAGGTATCATAAACAACAACAACAGCAACAGCATTGCTCTTGCACTTGGCTTGGTCTGTGAACCTTTTGGGCCTGAGCTGAGCTGAAAATTGAGAGCTGCGAGCTGAGCTGGCCTCAGACTCTAACAAGACCAAGAAAAATGGGCCCAACGAAAACTTTTGGCCAAAGCGCAAACACATTAAAAATGCTTCTTGCAAAAATACTCTAACCTTTGGCTCGGGGTAGCTGGAATCTGTGGCCCGGCCATGCTCAAGTGTGACCAGAGCAACGCTAGGGTATTCCAATTTCAGCTTGACGACTTCGTCTAAGCGCGCGCATTCGCCGGAGGCCTCAAATGCACTTTGCGAAAAATGCATTTCCTCCAAACTTGTCTCGATTTTGGGCTGTGAGCCGCGGGCTTTAGTGCGAAATAACTGCAGCAACGGCAACAACAGCGATTTATCTCTCCGCCTGGCAAGTTAATGTGGCAATTGTATGCTAAGCAGCAGCAGCAGGCGGACTTGTCCGTCCAGCAACGGTTTTCATGAATGAATTAGGCGGCGGCCAAAGTTTGGCGAGCGGCGAAAAGGGCAACAACTCAATTTACAGTTGGTGGGGGCGGCCCCCATTCCCCTTGCCCAACGCCCCCTGCTGCTCATCATAGGCTCGTCAGCTCCTTTGGGTGTGATTTTAATTTCATACACAAATGAACGCCAATCATGGCGGAGCGATGCACGCGTCCAATTGTTGTTTGGCCCAAATATAAATTCCGGGGAGCAATAACTCCCACGAAGATTAATAACACACACACACCACACACCCGCACTCACACTCGTAAATAAATAACACACAAAAACAAGAAAAGAAATACAAAATGCAAAAAATGAACAATAAGCAGAGAGCAGAAAATGAAATTTATGCATAATGCCGCCAAAAGCCCATCAAAAAGCGGCAAATAAAAAACAAAAAAACAGCAGCAGCAGCAGCAGCAGCAGAACAACAACGGAAAAATGCCAAACTAGGAAGAGCAATTTGAATGAGTTCTTGTAATTTTTTTGAGGGGTGGCCGCGGTTGCTGGTCTAAGAGATGATACGAGGGGCACATCAACGAATTTTTTATGCCCTTAGTTCAAGTTTTTGGTAGGCAAGACTGCCCAATGAATCCCCATCCTAGGTTTAACAGGTCAATTGGCTTGCAGTGTTGGCGCATTAACAGGTGGTGGGAATGCAAGCTATCAGTTAAGAGGTTGGTTGGAGAGGTTTCTGTTCGTCTTCTGCCTTGAACGTGCTTGAACTTTCTTACTGATATCATTTCCGTTCCAATAAACTACTAAACAGTCAGTTTCTACACAACCTCGTCTCTCAGTTTTCAAGCTAACGAGCTGAAATTTTGCACTGGCTACTAATATGTTGGGCACCGACTGGATCGGTTGACTATATCTCATAGCTCCCATAGGAATAGTCGGTCGGAAAACTAGTTTTAGTTTGAGAAACTTTTTTCTTTTCCGTGGAAACCTGTCCAAACTTTGTATTCCTAGGTTTTCCAAGCTTCTTTATAATACTGCCCAGTTTGATGAGAATCGGACAACTATATGGCATGGCTGCCTTACAAAAGATGGGTCTGAAAACCAGACTTGGTTGGAGAAACTTTTTTGTTTTGAATGGTAGCATCTTGAAATTTTGTTATTGTTTGTTTTACATGCTTTCACCTAATTGTACAAAATTTTGTACAAATTGGTTGACTATATCATATAGCTGCCATACGAACGATCGGTCGGAAAAAGGGGTCGTTGTGGGAAAAAAGATTATTTTTGGAAAATATTTAAGCGAGCACTTGCAAGTGTATAAAAACGTCGGCACAGACGAAGTTAGCTTAGCTTTTTCGTTTAAATATCTCTTATATTCTATAGTATCCTCAATGTTCTATAGTATCTTCTGTCATCTAGCTTCTATAATTTTCCATCTACAGCTTTCTTTTATCTTTAATCTTAAACTTTTGTCTACTATCTTCTATCTCTTATCTATTATCTCAATCATTTATGGCATCTGGCATCTAGATCATCTATCCTCTATTCTCTATCCTCTATTCTCCATCCTCTATCTTCTGTTTTATTCTGCTCTATTCTTCTGTCTTCTATTTATCTTTTATGCTTTAACTTTTATCTTCCATTTTCTTACATCCATCTTCAGTTTTCCATATTTTATCATCTATTTGTATCTGGTATTTCTATCTTCTATTTGTATCTCTATTTCTTTCTTATATTATAAATTTTCTATCTTCTATCTGCTTTTTTCTGTCTTCTATCTTCTTTTTTCTGTCTTTTATCTTCTTTTTTCTGTCTTTTATCTTCTTTTTTCCATCTTCTTTGTTCTATTTTCTTTCTTCCATCTTTTTTTTTCTTCTTCTTTTACCCGTTCTTCTTTTTTACCTTCCTTTTTTTGCTCTACCTCTTCTTTTTTGTTCCTTTCCTTCTAAATTCTTACTTCCTTGGGGCTTTTTGAAGCTTCTAGAGTTATTTCAATGTCTTTTATTTGGGGTGTTCTATCTCTATCCTCTGTCTTCTAATATTTCTATTCTATTTTCTATTTTATATCTACTAACTTCTATCTGCTTTTTCAATCTTCTGTCTTCTATTTCCTATCTTCCATTTCCTATCTTCCAATTTCCTATCTTCCATTTCCTATCTTCTATTTCCTATCTTCTATTTCCCATCTTCTATCTTCAAGCCTGTTTCTTCCATTTTATATTTCCTATCTTCCATTTTCTATCTTCTATTTCCTATTTCATTCTATTCTTGTTTTTCGAATCTTTTATCTTCTCTTTCCTATGTTCTACTTCCTATCTTCTATTTCCTACCTCCAATTTCTATCTTCTATTTCCTATCTTCTGTTTTCTATCTTCCATTTCCTATATTCCATTTCCTAATTTCTGTTTAATATCTTCCATTTCCCATCTTCCATTTCCTATCGTCCATTTCCTATCTTCTATTTCCTATCTTCTATTTCCCATCTTCTATTTCTTATCTTCTATTTCCTAACTTCCATTTCCTATCTTCTATTTCCCATCTTCCATCTTCAAGCCTGTTTCTTTCATCTTATATTTCCTATCTTCCATTTTCTATCTTCTATTTCCTATTTCATTCTATTCTAGTTTTTTGAATCTTTTATCTTCTCTTTCCTATGTTCTACTTCCTATCTTCTATTTCCTACCTCCAATTTCTATCTTCTATTTCCTATCTTCTATTTCCTATCTTCTGTTTCCTATCTTCCATTTCCTATATTCCATTTCCTAATTTCTGTTTAATATCTTCCATTTCCCATCTTCCATTTCCTATCTTCTACTTCCCATCTTTCTACTTCCTATCTTCTATTTCCTATCTTCTACTTTCTATCTTCTATTTCCTATCTTCTCTTTCCTATCTTCCATTTCCTATCTTCTATTAAGTGTCTTCCATTTCCTATCTTTTATCTTTTAGCCTGTTTCTTCCATCTTCTTTTTTCTAACTTCTTTCTCTCATCCTCCATTTTCTGTTTGTATTTTCTATTTTCTATCTTTTAACTACTTTCTTTCATCTTCATTTTTTTGCTTCTTTCCTCTTTCTTTTACATCCCTTCTTTTTTCTCTTCCCTTTTCCCTTCTTCCTTCTAAATTCCTTCTTGGAACTTTTTGAAGATTCTAGAATTATTTCCAGTTCTTTGTATCTTGTGGGTATTTTTCTATTGGCGCGACTTTACACTCGGTTGGTCGCACACACAAACATCGTCTTGCCATCGAAATGCCCGAAATCCTGCATATAATTCACAAGAGCATTCATCAAGGATCAATGGCACGTACCAGCACTAAAGTTATTAAAGTCATAAGAAACAGCCAGGCGGACGGGCGCCCGCAATCCAATCCAACGTCCATATGCGACACATATACAAGTGGAGTACATACACACACACACACACACATGTACGATATATACGCTACATTGACGCACACCCCTCCTGTCAGACACGACTTTAAACCCATCAAACCATTAACATCAACAGCAACAGCAACTGCCTACCTCCCGCCTGGCCATGTGAGTAAAAATTTGCGTATGAGTCAACAGCCAGCGGTTATCTTTCAACCACCCAACGGTACACGGTACAGGGTACAGGGTACACAGGTATGCACCCCTCCCCATCCACTCCACCCACTTGATATGTATCGCCCGGCGTTGTCTACAGTTATAAAATATATATGAGTTGGGGGCGACAAACGACAAACGCTTTGCTTAAGAAAAATCGACATGGCAAACGTGCCGGAAACGTGTCACAAATTTGTCCATGGAGCGGAATAAAAACACGTTGCGTTGCCTACTTTTTAGGATTAAGGGGTTTGCCGCTCTGCTTGGAATGTGTCTGTGTCATTCCTTCTCCTTTTTTTTCTGTATTTCGTTGGTATATTTCTTGTAAGTGGGGTTAATATGTGGTAACAAATGACTGGGGGTTTAGTTTTAAACTAGTCGCGGATGGCTAAAAGTTCACCCGCCTTCTGGACCTGCATTGGTATTGATAAATCAACTCAAAGTGCTGGCTCGCTTCCACTCATTTGTCGATAATATCAACAATTTTTCACTTTCGGCAACCACTTAACGAGCATTTTACTATTCCGCAGCACGGCAAACGGCTTTGATCCCAGCGAAAGCCATTAGGTAAAAGGGAGCCAGGGATGTGTGTGTGTGTGTGTGGTGGCCCATTCAAATGGCGACACATTTGGGAGACAACACACACACTCGTACACACACGACAGCAACATGAAACAATGGCCCTGTCCCCCCCGGCGGACAGCAACTCGAACCTTGAAGCCGAACCGAAAAACTTGTTTCATAAATTTTCTATTCAAAATGTAATTAAACCCTTTGCATTTGCTGCCCGACTCAGATGCTCATCTAATTACAACAAAAAGGCACATTCTCAGATACCAGGCACAAAGCTGGCCCGGAGGGGGGATGTTAGGTGGTGGCGAAGTGGGCTATACTCGATAATTGCAAACGAAAATGGTCCAGACTCCACGACGCCAACATCGTCGTCGTCTATTTCCATAAATATCTTCAAAGTCATTAAATTTCACACATGTTGGCGGCACGCCGAATGGTTTTAATTTTAAAATTATTGTCATTAATTGATTTTTGATACAGACTGCATAAATCTCCTCCCGGCGTCTTTTGTGGCACAAAAAAAGAAAATAATTAAGGGGTAGGCCATTACTAGGCAAGGGGGTGGGGTTGGCGGTAGAGCTGTTCGCTTTTATGGCTTCTCTCTGATTATTGAGACCATTATTTTTGCTTAATTACGTTACGGGTGTTAAAAAGCTAACGTGTGGTGTCTCCCCAGCACTTTGAATACATTTTATAGAGCACAACTATTGCCACCCTTAACCCAATTATAGAAGCTTCTCTTTGCACCCTGTGTCTAAGCCCACAAAAAGCAAACAATTTTTGTACTATTTAGTGACCAGAAATGAATTGAAACTCTTTTCAGAGGTTGTTGAAAACCCTTTTTGTGAAAATATGTAGAACAATCAATGATAAGATGAGCTTTCTTGAATCCTTTATTAAGTCTCACGCATTTTCTCGCCTAACACTTTATAGGAAGCAACTGAAGAGAATATTGAACCTTCAGCTGGAGATAAGCCTTTCTGAAGATCCACCATTTCAGTATCTTCTGACAACAGGTGCTTGCTGTAGAGACAGTAAATCACTCAGAAAGCACACACCTACAGGTTCGACAACCTCACTCTTGCTGTACTCCTCATCAAAAGAAGGCTAGGGTATACCTATATATTTGGTTATATGATGTAAAAAATATCCCAGCTGAACATGCCGCTTGTGGTGCAGCGGGTAGTGTGTGTGCCTGCCATGCCAAGAGTTCTTGAGTTCGAACCCGTCCTCGGACATATGAAAAAGTTTTCTATTCACAAATCTTACAAACCGGTCACCTTCGATGGCTATTTACGCCATCTAGACATAAGTAAATAGACATAAGAAAGCTTCTCAAAGTTTTGCCGTGACAGTGACCGAAAACGTGACCAAATTAGTAAAGAAACTATGACCAAAACAGTGACCAACCAGTGACCACCCAGAGACTAATTTAGTGAACAAAGAGCGACCAAAACAGTGACCAAACCAGAGACCAAAACACTACCCACAACAGTGTCCAGTGACTAGCACAGTGACCAAAGCAGTGAACAGAGAGTGACCAAAACAACAGTGACCAAGTAATGACTAAAACAGTCAACAAACAACACTTCAAACCAGGGATGCAAACCACTCGAATATAAAGACTGGTTCGGTTCAGTGGTTCAGACAGTTTCTGAACCGCCGGTTCGGTTCATTATATGGTTTTTTGAGCTGACTGAACCGCGGTTCCGGTTCGGTTCAGTGGTTCACAAAGGTACATTATGATTTCGATTGTCATTTGACTTTTGCACACTTTCAAATTGAATTCCTATTTGAATATCTTTAAAATCCTTAGAAGATTGTCCCAAATATATTATGTCCGGATTCAAAGGATTCGTCTATATGTTCCTTGAGGAACGATCTTCGAAAACAGAGAATGTCGGCTAGAAAAGATTAGAATAGAAAAGTGTAAAAACTCCCCAGAAAATTCTAAATATTGTTTACTAGATGAAAGAATGTAGATTGATGGTATGTATATTAAAAGATAGGAGGGCAATTACAGAAGAATTGCAAGATTACTTGTTCTTACATTTTCGTCAAGTCATCCTTAAAAGTTCCGGCATCGGTAAGAATTTAGAGAGTCGAACGAAATGTAGAAAAATGATCTTAGGGAAACGATTCAAATTCAAATCCCCAAATTAATAAGTATCATTGGCTAGAGGAATGCGAGTCCCGTCTTAAAACTCGTCAGAGAACTGAACCGAACCGAACCGTTTTTATTTGTGGTTTTCGGTTTGGTTCAGCAATTCTTAAAGGAAGCCGGTTCGGTTTGCGGGTCGGTTCACCAGCTGGAATAAGCGGTTCGGTTCGGTTCAAAACCGGTTCAGTCCAGAACCGGTTTGCATCCCTGCTTCAAACAGTGACCAAAACAGTGACCTAGTCAGTAAACCACTAGTGAACATAGCTGTGACCAAATTAGTAATCAAAACAGTGACCAAAACAGTGCCTAAAACAGTGCCCAAAACAGTGATCAAAACATTGAACAAACAGTGACCAAACAGAGACCACCCGGTGACTAAGTTAGTGAACAAGAAGTGACCAAAACAGTGACCAAATCAGACACCAAAACTGTGATCAAAACAGAGACTAAAACAGTAACCAAAACAGTGACCAGTGTCCAAATCGGAAACCAAAACTGTGATCAAAACAGAGACTAAAACAGTAACCAAAACAGTGACCAGTGACTAAAACAGTGACCAACCAGGGACCAACACAGTGACCAAGTCAGTAAACAAAACAATGACCGAAACAGTTACCAAATCTGTAAGCAAAGTGTGACCAAAACAACAGTGACAACCGTGCCTAAAACAGTGACCAAATAGCGAACAAAACAGTGACAACCGTGCCTAAAACAGTGACCAAATAGCGAACAAAACAGTGACCAAGTCATTGAACCAACAGTGACTAAAGCAGTGACTTATTCAGTGAACAAAGAGTGACCAAAGCAGTGACCAAGTCAGTGAACAAATAGTGATCAAAACAGTAACCAAGTCAATGAACCAAGAGTGACCAAGGCAGTGACTAATTCAGTGAAGGAGGAGTGGCCAAAAACGTGACCAAATCAGTAATCAAACAGTGACCAAAACAGTGACCAAACAGAGACCAAAACAGGGAATTGTAGAAGGAACAAATTCCGTTTAAATAGTACAGCTTAAAACACAATGAATAAAGAGTAGGCTTCCCTAAAATACCACTTCCACTTCCAACACCATTAAATGGTTCGAAAGAATCCAAATGTAATACCTATGCTTAGAAAAATCGTAAAATTATGTGGAAACATTTATTTTAAAGCTAAGAAATAGTTTGATCTCAAAATATTCAAAGCTTGACCACTATGGATTTTCACAACTGTCAAAATGTGCTCACTATGGATGCTTAGATTCTCTTTAATGCTCTTACTTTTACAATTGAAAATGTAGATAACAATTGAAATGAAATTCATACGGGTGTATCTCAAAGAACAAAATGAAGTGCTTGGCTAATGTATGCTTAAACATTGGCTGACAATTGGTCAAAGAAGCCTGCCATCTTAAACATACATCAAAGACAGAAACAAAATGAAGCAAAATGGGAATATTGTAAGAAAATTACTGTGGATTTTCAATCAATTGCTTGTGAAACCGTAAGGAATTTGTGTTCTTTTTATGCTGTGGTGTAGTGTGAGCGGGGAGAAGCATCAGAGGTAGATTTGAGCAATACATCTTCAACATATCCACATCCAAGTGGAAGATCATCTAAAAGTGTTGAGCTACCAAAGCTAAAACTGTCAATAAGTGAATTTGAAACCTATTTAAGGCTACTCTTTGAACTAAGTAATGAGATTCTATACCTTTCAATCTGTATTTAATTGCATTATACCAATCAGTGCAGAACCTTTTTTGCCAATTGCCAATTAACAACAACAACGACGACGATAACTGTTTGTTTAATATTTTCTTTTTTGTGTAAAAACAAAACAATGTTGTGTATATTGAAAGAGCCGCAAGCTGATCCAGCGGAACTTCTCGAACCGCCTACCACCCCTCCTGCCGAGGCAGATGGCACTGGCCTGGCAAATTGTGGCCCGCGGGGGGATTGGTAGAAGACAAAAGTTTATGATGTACGTATGTATACGTTTGCAGGCATGTGTGTGTGTGTGTATATATATATGATATATGTAATTACACGCAAATATGCCGCTAACGTTGAAATTTTCCTCAAATTGAGTTGAGGCTGAGAGTTCGTGTGTGTGTGTGTGTGTGTGTGCGTGTGTGTGTCTGTCGAATGTTGTTCAATTAACGTGGCGCAATGTTTTTGTTTTTGCTGTCTGCGCGGCGGCCCACTGCCAAAATTGACACCGCGAGCGTTTTCCGCGAACCAAAACCAGAAAGTGTACTGCAATCGCGATTGCGGCGGGGCAACCAACAAGAGGCATCAACATGTTGCACAAATATAAACATAAATCAATTAACAATTTTCGACGATGCAGGGTGAAAATGGAGAACGACAGGCGAGGTTGCCTGCCGGCCGCTGCCATTTTCCAAATTCGACAATTTGCGGCAGCTGCTGCCTACTTTTGGGCGAGTGCAGGCATTTACTTAAAGAGCGCCACTTGAAGTGCAGCGTGGAATTCTACCAAAAACTTTCTCACCAAATATGCCACTCTGCACTGCAGTCCACTGTCTCCATCTCCATCTCCTCCAATGACCACGTAAAACCAAACATCGGTGTGAACAGCAACAAATGGCCAAATAACATTGACTTGGGGGCGACGACGCATTAAAAATTCCGTTTAATGATGCAATTGGAATTTGATGAGTTGGAAAACTGACTCGTTGCTGATGAAACGCAATCAATGCGTTGCCACTTTGCTTTCAGTGTCGTCCTGTCGTCCGTCGCCGGCAGGTAAATTGCAACCAATAATAATGAATAATTGAAAATCCAATCAAACACCAAATGAAAACGGAGGCGCACATGCCCCGGCCCGGCCACCATATAACCCATATCCATCCATGGCCGGGTGTTGATTTTGCCGGCTTTATCGAAGGACATTAGCAAACGGTCGTTCGTTCGTTCGCCGGTTCGTGCAAATGCAATCAAAAGTGTGGGTCCGCACGAAACGAACGGCAAGGACAAACCAAAGCCATGGCACAACCTGCATAGATGACACCCCAGGGACATGGCAAAAGTCAATGAATGGTAATAGGTGTCGACATGGCGTTTGTTTGGGGGCGTGGCAGCCGCCCCAAGCTGCCCAGCCTCAACGGTTTGTTGTTGTTGGTGCTGCCGCTGCTGCTGCTGCTGCGGCTTTATTGGTGTTGTTTTTGCTGATTGCCACTTTTGGCCAGGGATCGAATGCGTGTGTGTGTGGCCCAGACTCCTGGACACGGTCAATATGCATTAATTGTCAGTTAAATTGAGTTTGACTAGAGATGCTTACTGCCAGCGAAGGGTAACCACAAACATTTCTAAGCTTCGCCCTTTCCAAACGCCCAAACAAAACGGAAACATTCTCAAATCAAAAATCGAAGTCAATATCAATCAAGAACTTTTCATTTTTAAACAAAATATTTCGTATTGAGCACCTAAAAGCATGCAACAGCAGATAGCAAATCTGTGCCTCAAATTCCCAACTGGTTCTAACATTTTTATCATGGAGTAAAGTAACTTATTTTAAGTGTTAAAGGGGCTTGAGTTAAGAACCAAACAATCTAAGAGTATGATTAAAAAGTATTTTCAAATAGTTTGAAACGTAATGAATATATTCAAGTATTAGAAAATTATAGAAATCAAACTTTAAATACGATTTTTGTACTTGAATCAAGAATTGTTGTGTTTACCGTACTATCGACACTGTTTGTACTTAATTCAAGTACAAAGTTCTTGATTTTATAAATGGGTTATAGCGAACTGTTGGGATTCGAAGTCAAAGTGGTTGTTAATCGTCTCAAGATCAAGGATTGATGATAGTTCCAGCATCAAAAAACTATCACTCCTGTTCATATCAAACAGTCGGAGAATAAAAACTAAAGGATCGTGAGAATGCAAGCTATATTATACTCTATTTGTATACAGTGCCCTGGGTTATCGAAATCAAACCACAGACGGGAAAGGATGAAATTAAGAAAAGACATTCTAATAAGTTTAACAGAAACAAGTCTATTCAGCCATACACTTTCTCAATTCAATATACATATTTCGTAATCATAACGGACATATTCAATAGTAGCCCACTCGAGAACATGCCACGTATCATTGTGAACAAGAAAGAAAGTCGGTCAAGCCCGACTATAACATACTCTGTACCAAGAAACAGTTTTTTGATCATAACTCGAATATTGTTCAACCAATCTTCTCCATTCCTTTGGCGGATCGATAAGTTATCCTGGTATCTAAATATGTCCAGAAGGAACAAGCCATATATCTTTAAAACTGTGGGAGATATGACGAACATCTTTAGGTCTTGCGACTTATCGATTGTCATTGCGAATGAGCTTGATTGAATTGCTAACTGGAAGCAGCAAAACCTTTTCGGCTATGAGTTTGCGCTTCAAAATGATACGGTTTTTCATCATTTTGTAGACGCTTAAAAGGTGATTTATAATTTATAACATCTGCATAGAGGAGGCTTGCTTTCTCGTTGTAATGAACAATTGCATGGCAAGGCATCGCCTTAGATCCAACTTTCAGTCTTAGAACTTGTGACTTGCCTGTGAAAATTCAGTGAGTTTACACACTGAATATGAAACAATTTACAGCCTCGTTGTCATCGAAAACTCTATATTACCAACTCGCCTATCAACTACCGCTGTATCTTGATGCTGAAGTACTCAAAGTACACAGTTTTTGCAACCAAAATGGCTCTTTTTTATTAGCCACGCATGATTTATGTATTGTGCGGGAAGTAGGCGATCATTGAGAGCAAATTGTGGAACAATTTTAGGCTTCCAGAAAGTTTTCTCTTGTAAATGATTCAATATAAAGTCCGCGAATGGTTGGCATTTTCAACATTACGCCACAGTGGCGATGATTGAAGTTGGAATAGGGGAAAGTGATTGAGTGAAATCGGCTGAAAGAAGTAACAGAGCGTTAACTTGTTTCATCGGCTGCTTCCATACAAGATGGCTATAAGAATGCCAATTGGTTCAATGAAAGGTTAATTTCATAAAAGAAGAAACAGAAACACAAATCGACCTCCAAATCAAAGCCATAAAATGTCTGAATTTAAAGCTGGCTCTTTGCCTAATTTTGTTTGTGATATTTTTTTGGCAATACCTATACATGTTGCCCCTGCCCCGCATCATCCTTCTCCCTCCTCCTACTCGCCGGGAGAGAACAGCACAGCAGATCAAGTCATAAAGATAAAACAACAAACAAGCTACGGTTCGGTCCGACAAAGTGTATTGTGGCAGATTTTTATTTCGAGAGGCCAATTTGATTTTACGAGCATTTCGGTTTTGGATTTTTGTACCAAAAATCGCGGCTACTTGTCTTTGTGCTTTGTCTTTGACAATAAATTAAGTCAAGTGTAGCATTTAATTGATTTTAATCATAGATTAAATATCGTAAAAACAACACAAATTCACACACACACACACAAACAGAGGGTTGGGGCCGCTTGACCAATAAAGTCAACAATCAAATCAAACAGCAGAGCTTGCCCCAGAAAACAGGGGCGGGGGCGGGGGCGGTGACGGTGGCGGGTGCTGGGATGCTGGGCAAACAAACCAATTTGTAGTACAATAAGTTGTCGTTAGCATCGCTCGATGCTGTTGTAATCGTTGTTTACCAATATGTAATCCTTAGAAACAACAAGAGCTCGTGTCCGTGTCCGTGGCCTGGCCTCTGCTTTGAATTTCAATTACCCTTGACTCAGCCCACAAACCGACCGAACTGCTGGGACTGTGGATTTTTGGGTAATTTCTGGCCTTTTGACTTTAAGCTCTCCTGTTTGCCTAGATAGCATTGCCGCTGCGCGCTAACGAATCAAATAAATTTGTTGGTCAATTAAAAAACTGCAAAACGCGCACAATTTCCGCATGTGTGCAGCAGCAGCAGCAGCAGCCACACCAACCCCCCACCCACCCTTCAGATTCTGCTGCTGATTTTTGCTCTAATGGCTGCCCGCTGCCAAATGAAAAGCTCTAAGCGAAGCTCGAAAAAATTGCATTGCAAAACCGTGTTTTTTTTCCCTGCACACGTTTTCCACTCTGACTAGCTTTTGACCAAATTTTCTTTATTTCTGTTTTTTTTTTTTAATTTTTTACGAGTACAAAAAAAGTACGGGGTTTTTTTTTCGCTGTTGAACTTTGGCCGTAAACTAACTTTGTTGGGTGGGGTGGGGTGGGGAGATAGTGTCTGGGGGAGAATTGATGTGGAATATGGAAGGGATGCGCTAGCAGCGTCAGTTATTAGTCCAGTCGCTGGAGTCTCGCTGTGCGAGGCTTGAGTAAGCATAAGAGCAGCGATAAATGTTTAGATTTGGGACGGGTGGCGGGGGCTTGAGGGGTTGGCGGTAGTATTTAAACATCAAATGTGGTTTTTATTCCTATAAAACAAGCCGGAGTACCATACATTTAACTGCAATGTAAACGGCATTGTCATATGTCAGTTTGTAAATGATAATTTTCACTTTCAAATGTTATATTAGTTTTTAACTATTATATCAACTCCAATGTAAACGGTGTTGTCATGTGTCAGTTTGGAAATGTTCATTTTTTTAGTCTATCACTTTATTTATATCTTTGTTTATACCTACAAATCATTTTGCTTTTTTAAAATACGATTTTTTGGTCTCCAATGTAAACGGTATTGTCATGTGTCAGTTTGTGAATGATAATTTTTCCAGTCTATCACTTTAAAATGATATTCTTAGTTGCTCTTGTTTATACCCATTAAACACATTGGTCCTTCAAGCCGGACTATCATAAATTGAACTCGAATGTAAACGGTTTTGACATTTGTCAGTTTGGAAACGGTAATTTTTTCAGTCTACAACTTCAATAAGATATTCTAAGCAGTTCCTGTATATCCCTATAAAGCACCTTGGCACCTTGCCATTATATAGACTCTAATGTGAACGATAATGTCATGAGTCAGTTTGGAAACAATAATTTCAACTTTAAAATGATATTCTTAGTTTTTCCCGTCTATTACAATAAAACACTTTGGTTCTACAAGCTAGAGTACCATTTTGTGAACTGCAATGTGAACGGTATTGTCATGTGTCAGTTTGGAAATGATCTTATTTGAAAACTACAGCTTTAATATTAGAAAACCTGCAAGAAAGTTGTACAAGTTTGGAAATCAGCTGTTGGTTTATCGTTGAAAATATCTTTAGTTCTATGGGACTTAATCTAGAGATTAAAATTTAGCCTGATTATGAAGGCTGCAATTAGTTTGTTGCTTGGTTTATGTTAAACTCAGCACAAGACTCTCAAATTCGACTAACCGGAGGTTAGTTGACTAACCGCATATAGAGAAATCCAGCCTAAAGCAGCTTTTTTCTGGCAGTTTAGTGGATTGAGCTTAAAGAAAGAAACTTTAGGTAACTCTAAGCAGCCTAACTTGACCATTTTACTACAGATTTGGAACAGAAACTCCAGTTAAACCCTTTTTTGTGCTGGCTACGCCACTGCCTTTCATTTTTATTATTTTGTCCGACCAAAATTGACACTGGCTGGCTGACCAGCGAAAACGAAAACTATATAAAAATGGCTAGCAATTTACGGTCGGCGGTGGTGTCGGTACTTCCCGGTTCGGTTCGGTTCAGTTCAGTCCGGTCCGCCATCCGCCTTCATCTCGCCTGCCAATTTCATGCTACGCTTTGCAGTTGTTCGTCCGTTGTCCTTTTTTTTTTTTGTATGGAGATTTTTTCTCTATGTTTCACTTGGATTTTTTGTTGATTAAAAAAGTCGGGTGGGAGCAGCAACGCCTTCGGGTGGCTACTGCGCCTGTCCAGAGTCGTGCTACAACATTCACACACACTCAGACACACACACACACAGTTCCGATAACCAATAACCAATTTGTATTGATTGTAGGCGGGGCCGATTGGTAACGGTATGCCGAACGCTGACCAGCCCGGCTCACCCGACGATCCCTACGACCAGTATATAATACATCGTCTGGAGCACGACCTGTACGAGCTGTTTGAGGAGCAGGAGTTGCTGTTTCATTTGGTGGAGCGTCAACAGGAGCGTTTGGAGCGACACTTGGAATTGCAACGTCTGCTGAGTCCTTTGCCCACGCCCTCACCCTCGCCCCTACTTTTGGTCTCAGTGCCCACACCGGAGGAGGAGGAACAATTTGAGGAGATGCAGCTGAAGGAGTTACCTTCAAAGGAGCAGCCAAAGGAGCAGGAGCAGGAGGAGGAGCCCGAACTGGTCTCCATAGCCGAGGAGGAGGAAAATCAGACCTCCACTTTGACGGACGAGCTGCCACTGTTGCCGCCACGTCGTTGCTTCTGTGCTGAACGTCGTCCGCAGCGTCGTCAGTTGCCCATCAATTGCATCAAGCCTCATCTCACCGGACAGGGCTATGATGCACCCTTTGCCTATCCCAAGCTGCTACCCAAATCTAGTGAACAGCGTTCCCAGTGTAAGTTTTACTTTTGCCAGACCAAAACTGGCTAAGCTTTCCATTTTCTTTAGATATTTTCTCTCTGGTGGACGATCTGGTGGTACAACTCCAACGTTATCAAAACCTAGCAAACACTCCAGATTCGGATTCGATATTAAAGCCAGTCAAGCAACCGACTGGAACTGTGCCCAAACCCAGGCGCCTAGACATTAACGTCAAGTGTTCGTCGGACACCAAACGACACTTCAGTAAGAGAAACAACACTTCCAATTTGTTCACTGCCTGAGAAACACACATTTCAGAGCAGCAACATCCAAATAAACTGAATAAGTTTCCAATATTTCAACCACAACGTGAATTCTATCATCCAACCGAGTTGGATCTGGATTTAGATTGCGAATTCGGCATGGAGCATATACAAAAGTTTCGCACGGATACGGTAAGAGAAGAGGTTGTGCTGGAGGCAGGAGGAGGAGGAGGAGCAGCAGCAGGAGTAGACTCTCCACCGCTTACACCTACCCCACAGACAGTCATGATGGACAACCATCCAGGAAATTTATCAGCCATGTCGCCACAGAGTAAGTTGGAAAAGAAAGACGTTCTCTAGGTAACTTTCCACGCTATTTACAAGATATTAGATCTATTACTACTGAGAATGAAGTCCTGAAGCTTCTGTTGAAGGCTCACTTCAGCTGGTATTGCATTTACCTCTACCAGTCAAATTTTCTCCTGCTCTCATTTGACAGTTTTTTATATAGTACACAGTTCAAATGTCAATCTTTTCTGGAGTTATTATGCTCTTCAAGCGCTTAGCTTATACCAGTGTATGTCAAGAAGTCACAAAGAGTGTATAAAGCGACTTAAATTAGCTCTGACCTGTACCCGTCGAACGATGGGCCTGCGTCTGAAAGCAAAGAAAGCGCCGTTTTACCTACCAAACTTGATAAAATCATGAAAAAGCATCGCAAACTAAGAAATACAAAGTTTGGAGGCGTTTCTATTCAAAACAAGAAAGTTTTTCTCACTAAAACGTAGTTTTTCGACCGTTCATTCCTCTGATCCTCATCTAATACGGCCGATTTGTTGCGCCAGCCAGGTTTTCTAATCGAATGCCTCACACTTTGGTATCAAAAGCAAGAGGAATGTCTGTGCTTACTAGATCAGGTTGTCTCTCTTTGACGAATTGAGTCTTTATATTAAACCAGATCTATCAAAGTAGCCCCTGACATCATTTAACATTAACCATAGAGCAGACTCAAACTTTAGTATACTTCATTCACTCACAGTCGTGCCATCGTCAGCACCTTCCTACTGGTATCAGGCAAATGCCACAGCTGTACCGCAGTTGCTACCGGAGGAAATGAATCCCACACGTCCCTGTACCCCAGAGGATATTAAGATCAACAACAGTGATGGCAGCCTGTTTGACAATCAAATGATGCCGAGTACCTCGGCTCAGGCCAGATCTATGCTACAGTGTGGTGGTCAACATATACGGCCAGGAGCACCACCACCACCACCACCACCACCAATGGCTGGCTCACCATCGCCGTCTATGACTTCGCTGATGTCTCAGTTCCAGCAACCGTTATCGGCCAATCAGCTGTATGCCTCGGCAGCTCAGCAAGCACAATTTATGACTGGATCGCACATGCAAGCTGCTGCACCTCATATGTATGCAGCGCCACCAATTGGAGGAGAGTTGCGAGCTGCAGTGAGTCAGGAGTATGTCACAGCTTCAACTGCACCACCGGGTATGTAACAGAGAGAGCTCTTCCTCTTGGATCTTCCTTCTGGATTATAACAACACTTTTTAACAGAAAACCACATGCATGCCACCGGGAGTCAGGAGTATTTTTATGCAGCTCAACAGTCTAACTTACAGCCTATGCAGTTTCCACAGCAACCTGCTCCTCAGCAGACTAACTTACAGCCTATGCAGTTTCCACAGCAACCTGCTCCTCAGCAGACTAACCTACTACCTATGCAGTTTCCACAGCAGTCCTACTATCCGGCAGCAGCCGCCTTCCATTTGGGCCAACAGACCGCCTTTATGCAGTCAGCTCAGCAGAATTTCCCCACAGCTTTTCAGCCTTGCCAGCAATCGGCCGCATTCCCTCATGCTTTCCAACCAGTTCAGCAGACAGGCCAGTCGTCCACCCACCATCCAGGTAAGTCAGTTGTCAATATGGGAATTACTAGATTAAGCTGACGCCATTGAATAGCCCTGGCAGGTTCAGAATTTATGTTCTCGGCATTCATGAAGCAACAACAGCAACTGCAGACAGCTCTGGCCATGTTGTCAGGAGAACAGGCAGCTCACGTGTTTGGTTTAATGAGTTCGCCGTTGCAGACTTTTCAACAGCAAACAGCAGCAGCTCCCAGACAGCCCATGAATTTTCCACCAAATTTGCCTCAAAGTGTGTCGCAATGCTCTCTTCAAAGCGTTCCACAAAGCGTGCCTCAAAGCGTTCTACAAAGCGTTCCCCAATGCCTGCCTCAAAGCCTGCCTCAAAGCGTTCCCCAATGCCTGCCTCAAAGCCTGCCTCAAAGCGTTCCCCAATGCCTGCCTCAAAGCCTGCCTCAAAGCGTTCCCCAATGCCTGCCTCAAAGTCTGCCTCAAAGCGTTCCCCAATACCTGCCTCAAAGCCTGCCTCAAAGTTCTCCTCAAACCATGTCACAAAGCTCTCTTCAAAGCGTTCCTCAAGTGCAATCTGAAACCTCGCTACCGATGTCTATTGTGCCTCAAAACATGCCCATGAGCCAGCCTCAAATGCATACTCTAAGCCAGTCACAAATCCAGCGTCATGCCGAGTCTAGGATTCCAGTGTCTCAAAGCTCACCTCAAATATCGTTTCCATGCTTGCCTTTGAAGCAGCCTCTTATCGAACATCCAAGCCAGCCCCTGGTACAATCTACGCTGGAGTCTTCAAACCATTTTTCCAAGCAGACGCAACCTGTAGCTGAGACTCTTGGCCAGCGTCATACCGAGTCCAGGATTCCAGTGTCTCAAAGCTCACCTCAAATATCGTTTCCATGCTTGCCTTTGAAGCAGCCTTTAGTCGAAGCTCAAAGCCAGCCCCTGACACAGTCAGCAATGGAGTCTTCAAACCAATTTCCCATGCAGCAGCCAGAGAAGTCGCAGAAGCAGTGTCTTTCCGATTCCAGGAACCTGAATCAATATCAAAATTTGCCAGAAAGCCAACCTCTGGACCATGTTCCAGTTGAGATGCCAAGCCAGCATCTAGCAGTGCAGCACAACCACTACGTCAGCAGCAGACTAGCAGACTTGCCTCAAAGACTGCCCCACAACTTGCCCGTGAATCAGCCTCTTGTGGAGTCTCTGGAGGAGCCTTCAAACCAGCTGAAGCAACCTTTAGATGAGATACGGAACCAGCATCAAGCAGAGTCGCAGAACCAGTGTGAAACAATTGATGTCGCCTCTACAGTGGAGCAAAGTCCAGAAGTAAACCAACACAATACAACATACAACACACTAGATGTTACCAATGCGGTGTCTGCAACTTCGATATCTTCAGGCTCATCACAGACATCTTTAGGATCTTCATCTTTGAGTTCCACAACTTCACTTAACACATCAGATTCGGTTGTGTCAGTCATATTCAGTACTAACGATAACTTTGAGGCAAGAAGTTCAGAGGGGGAAGGTTCTGTTAGTGTTACAAACTCAACAGATTCTGAGACTACACCACCGACTGTTGATCCTTACCAAAACAACACAGACTCTAAGCCCCAAGACTCCGCATCCTTAAGCGATCCTACACCAACTAGTACAGAGACTACCCACAAGCTTTGCGAAACTACAGCAGAGACCACGACTAAGAACCTCGAAACCCTATCGATTAGTCAGTCCACACCACAGACTGGAACTACTTTCTTGACTCCTACACACCCAGCTTACGAAAACCGTACAGAATCTACCGCCAAGACATTCGTAAGCCTTACAGATCAGACAACCAGGGTCTATGGTCTGTCCTTAACAGAATCTACACACGCTAATCCTGAAGTGCACACAGCTTACGCAAATGCATTTCCTACACCGCAAGGTTCGACAACCTTCGCGGGACTTACTCCCATGTCTTACCCTAACCTAACAAATTATACGCCAAATGTCTATGCATCCTCAATAGTTTCTACACCCACAAACCCTGAAGCTGTCGCATATGCCACACACACTTTCGCATATCCCACACCGCAAGCTTCTGGCACTTTTACGGGTAATATACCCCAGAACTTTGCACCTTACACATTTCCCACACACATGACTTCTGGACATGACTCGGGCTTTTCAAGTGTGAGTTCTTATGCACCCTACGCGGCGACTATAAGTATGCAACAACCCGTTGGAGGATATTACAATCAGTCTTCTGCAGACGACTGCCAGCAGAAAGTGAACAAAGAAGCTGAACAATCAGTTCCTGTCAAGGCGAATGTCATCCCGGAAGCTTCTTGCGCAACCCACACAAGACCTGCTTCCACTTATGTAATGTCTGCACCCTTGAAGAGCATGGAACCTTCAGTTACTTGTGGCGCTACGAACGAGTCTCTCTTTAATGTAGCCTCCGCACCCTTGGGGAACATGGAACCTCCAGCAACTTATCGCGCTACGAACGAGTCTTTCATTAATAGAGCTGCTGCACCCTTGACTATCATGGAACCACCAGCAACTTATCGCGCTACGAACGAGTCTTTCATTAATGGAGCTGCTTCACCCTTCGGGAACATGGAACCTCCAGCAAATTATCGCCCTACGAACGAATCATTCGTTAATGTAGCCTCTACACCCTTGGGGAATATGGGACCTCCAGCAACTTATCGCGCTACGAACGAGTCTTTCATTAATGGAGCTGCTGCACCTTTCGGGAACATGGAACCTCCAGCAAATTATCGCGCTGCGAACCTGACTTCTGCACCCTTAAAGAACATGGAACCTCCAGCAACATATCGCCCTACGAACGAGTCTTTGAATACTGGAGCTGCTGCACCCTTGACTAACATGGAACTTCCAGCAATTTATCGCCCTACGAACGAGTCTTTCATTAATGGAGCTGCTGCACCCTTGACTACCATGGAACCTCCAGCTACTTATCGCGCTGCGAACGAGTCTTTCATTAATGGAGCTGCTTCACCCTTCGGGAACATGGAACCTCCAGCAAATTATCGCGCTGCGAACGTGACTTCTGCACCCTTGCAGAACATGGAACCTCCAGCAACATATCGTCCTACGAACGAGTCTTTGAATACTGGAGCTGCTGCACCCTTGACTAACATGGAACCTCCAGCAATGTATCGCCCTACGAACGAGTCTTTCATTAATGGAGCTTCTGCACCCTTGACTACCATGGAACCTCCAGCTACTTATCGCGCTACGAACAAGGCTTTCACAAATATAGCTGCTGCACCCTTGGGAAACATGGAACCTTTAGTTACTTTTGGCGCTACGATGGAGACTACTGCACCCTTGAGGAACATAGAACCACCGGCAACTTCTCGTGCTACGAACGAGTTTTCCATAGTTTTAACGTCTGCATCCTTAAACAGTCTGGAACCTCCACAAGCTACTCCTACTCCGAACGAGTCTTCGAAGATGATGAACTCTACTTCAGTTGCGCCTACCATTTCACCTACAGAAGCTTCTGCCGTAGCAGTTGCACCTTCTCTCCAGGCTGTTACTGAAGAACCTGCCGTTGCTGCCGTTTCTTCAGCCATTAAAAAGAAAAAGAAAAACAAGAAAAAAGCTTCCGTCGCACCAAGGGAAACAATAAAATCTATGAAAATTGTAAAATTGCATCGAATGCAGTTAGAGAACTTGAGCCAAGAACAGGAAACCAACCAAGCTGAACCTGTGGAAGCCCCCTTGACCTTTTATGACTACACTGTAACAGCGCATCGTGTGTACAACAATCGTTTGGTGCCGCTTTTACGCGTTAAAACCTTTACGCCAATTGTACCAGCACCCTTACCAGCACCACCGGCCGAGCCGCCTCGCATCACTGAGACGAAGTTGTTTAACACCCAACCCAAGACGTTGTCGCATCAGCAGTGGTCTTGTTTGAGATTGAAATATTTGCTTTTAGATTTGAGTAAGTTGCGCAAGGGTCCAGAGATGCCAACCTTGGTGGCCCCCAAGAATCCATTGGTAGCGGTGTATTTGCCACGTGAAGAGTTGAGAACTGCAGAGGCTAAGCAGTTGAGTGTGCTGCCTGCTCCTGCGAATAGCTTGCCCGATACCGAGGGCAATTTGAGTCTAACCCAACAAAGCACCGCGCCCGTGATTGACGAGAGCAATTACGAAATGTGTGAGTCGGTCGTCATTATCAATGGCGTTCGAGTTAGAGTGAAAAATAAACGTCTCAAATCGGTTGAAAAGCCAACGCGGCGTGAGCGAGTTGGACTGCAGGTGCCGGCGATAACAATGAAGCCACCGGACTTGCCCCTAAAAGGAGACTTTCGCAGTTACTTTGAGGTGGACATTGTGTCCATACGGATGCTGGAACGTGTGGCATACACGAAGTATCGGGGCGAGGCAACCATTCAACAGGAAATCAAAAACTATCTGATTCACTTTTATCGCTCACGACACGTGGAGGACATCACCTGCTTTCATTGGTATGTCTTGGAGGGCTTCTTTGCCGCTCACATGCTTACCGAACAGCCGGACTTCAGTTGCGAAGGACTTTCGCTGCTGGAGATGGACAAGCGTCTCGTCACCTATGTGAAGCAACGCAATCGTCGCGGTGAGCCCCATCTGGAGCTGACTCCGCTCATGGCCTACTACATGGTCACCGGATATTGTCGCGTACTCTTTGACAACGCTAGGGAGCTGGAACTATCCTTTGAGGAGCGCAAATTGCTGAGGACACGCTTTGCAGTGACAAATATAGAAACTTTCATGGCCGAACGCCGGCTGGATGTGATGGTGGACGACCTGAACTGTTTTGATCTGCTGAACTGGAGTGCCAAGCATGAGTGTCGGTTGAAGGAGTTGTACAACGAGGCCCTGAACTATGCGGCTGAGCGAGCCACCATCAGCAATAAGGCTGGTTTTGTGATGCGCACGCCCAATCTGGAGGCTTTTTATGATTTTTATGTGCACGGGCAATTGCCCAAGCCGGACGCCCTGGCCGTTAATTCACTGCCCCACACCATTAGGCGCTATCAGTTGCCTCAGTTGCAGCTTAAGCCTGAGTATGTGTGTCCCGTGCAGGGTTGTGGTATGGAATTGTGCTCCCGCACTGTCATGGCTCATTTCCTGACCGATCATTGTCGCCGAATGGAGGAGTTGTGGCTGATGGATCGCATGGTCCTGATGTTCTATCCAGCCTGTTATCCACCCCGGAATGTTTATTGCATTATAGTTTTGGCCCTGCTGGCCCGAGATACACCCAAGAAAATGCCCACACCGCGGTGTATACTCAATCAGGAGCTGGCGCCACGTTTGCTCTATTTTGCCGAGCATTTGCCTTGTTTTGTGATGTTTAGTCAAATTTCGCTAGATCAACTTTTGACTCCCGCAGAGGAGTTGCCTTTTAATCTGGAGCGCTCCATTTATGTGTTTTGGCTGGCCAGCGTGGATGAGCATGCGCCCAATCTTGGCTGCCGCATGTATATCTATAGCCAGGAGCATAGCATTTCGAATGATGCGCTGCTGCCCTTTGTTAGGATGTCCAAATTTCGCAGTGTTCCTCACTTGATGAAGAAGCACGAGAAGAGCTATTTGGCCATAGATCATGCCACCATGTCCCTGTTGACTAACAATTTTCAGGAGTTGATCTACATTGATGTGCGTTATGTGGATAAGGAAATTTTTAATCCAGAGGATTCGGGCGATGAGGATCTGTGGGATTACTAGTGGTAGAATGTGTGTGTGTGTGGGTGTGTGAGGTATATTGTACGAAGTTTTAACTATATATATTTTTGGGTTTTCTTTTCTTACAGATGCCTGCTGAATCCGTATATTTTGTACCCGATTCTTACTTATCTACTTGGAATTATATACATATATATTTTTATATTTCGAAGAATATTGTAACAAAATTGTATGAATTGTGTTAGCAGTTCGTGTGGGAACTGAATAAATATATATGTAGTTATCGTTGGAAATGAAGGGAATTTTCATTTGCAGCAGAGATCTTAACAGAAGTTTCACAGTGACTGCCGTACTAAAACTGTTAAGCCACCTGTGTAAGTCGAGTGTTTCTGAAACTGTAGGCTCTCAAACCCTTAGAACCAGCTGCAGGCTGCCGAAAGATAATGTTTAACAAGAAAGCCAATAAGCAAATGGCACTCTCCTTAAATTTAATTTATTTGATATGCCCAAGTTCTTGGTTTGAAATGCACTGGTAAGATCCGCAGCAACAAGTGGAACTACAAACAGCAGTTTGAGCTGCACTCAGCCAGCCGTTTCGAAGGTTTCACATGCACTCGCTGGGTATGTTGAAGGAACATATTTTCTTTGGCGAGTAGACACAGGCGTAAAACACATTAAAAAACAAAAACAAATATGGCACACTTTTGATTTTACTTTATAACTTTTAACCAATGCAGCCAATGGAGAGACGAACAGCAAGAAGAAGCACAACTGCAACAACAACGAATACCAACAAACGGGACACTCGTCGCTCTATTTTTGGCAGTCGACACAGGCGTAAAACACATTAAAAAAAACAACAAAAAATTAGCAAACTTTTGCTATCATTTCATAACTGTGAACAATTGGAACTGCACTGATCACTATGGACGCGAGCCAAGGCAGAGACGAAGAGCAAGGACCTCCTCGCTCTCCTATTTTGGCACTCGACACAGGCGTAAGACACAATAAAAAGAACAACAAAAGATTAATTAATTTGCTTTCATTTCATAACTGTGCACAGTTGTAACTGCACTGATCACAATAGAATGGCGAAGAATAGAACAGCAGGAAACACACAGGCACGGCTGGCCCGGCACTCGCTCGCTCTCTCAGTCGCACTCCTACAGCAGCTTTGTTCTTTGATTTGCTTACGCAATTCTTTAATAACTTGGTTTTAGCACCGAATTTGTCTATAACTCACTTGATTATAATTAACTTGCACTTTGGTTTAGGCAATTTTGTTACAAATTTAACAATTAAAGCTGGGGAGGATTTGCACAGGCGGCCAGTTCGCCGCCAGCAACAAAACAACTTTGTCGACACCTCTGGACCTCCTCCAGTTTGATTTGCTGGCCGCTGCTTGGGCATTTTGTTTAACTAAAACATTATTTATTGATTTGCACTTTGTTTAATTAAATTTGGCAACATTTTTAACCTTTTTTTCTCCCGATCTTCAATTCCGCCGCACACCGAACGCCATTCACACGCACACTAACTAAGCCTGCGCTGGTTCTGCCGCTCCCACAGGCTTTAGCAGAGCAGCGGAGATTACAGTTCGATAACATTCTAGTCGATATTAGCAGGAGGCGCCCAAATTGATGTGAAATTGAAAGTTATTTTAAATGCGTTTGAACAAAATACAATACTATTTAGACTGATTTTAGAAGAAACTTTTTTCGAAGTATTATATTTAATACAAGGAGTCCATAACGTACAATTTTACTAACCTATTTAAACATTTGTGGGAGTAAAGGTCAGTTTCTGGTTTTTAAAGTTTTTATTTGAATTGGTATTTCCTCTTAAGGACCCTTAAGGAGTACGTTATGGCCTAATGTTTGGAAAGTTGGCTTGTAGAATCATTATAGAGGTTCAAAGGAAATTATATCGTTCCGTTTTCAGTAACCAAGGTGGATATTTGATAGATTTATGAGCCAATTCTTATCTTCTAAGGCGGGTATTTCCCTCCTACGGCCTGAAAATGGTACTTTTTAGCCTGGTTTTAGAATAACTGTGTCTTAGAAGTGTTATGTTTGTTTCAAGGAATCCATAACATCCAGGTTTATTTACCTATGTCAACATTTGTGGGAGTTAAGTGCAGTTTCAGGCTTTTAAAGTGTTTTTTGGAGTAGGTACTTCCTCTTAAGGTCCCTAAAAGGGTTCTTTATGTGCTGATTTTTGGTAAGTTGGCTCGTCAAAGCATTATACAGGTTCTAAGGAAATCCTTTTCACCATTTTCCCTAACATAGGTCAATATTTGCTAGATTTGTGGGCAAATTCTTGGCTTTTATGAATGGTATTTCCCTCCTACGGCCTGAAAAAATGTACTTTTCAGCCTGATTTTAGCACAATGGTTTCTTAAAAGTGTTATGTTATGTTCAAGGAATACACAGCGTCCAATTTGATTAACCTGTGTCAACATTTGTGGGATTTAAGAGCAGTTTTAGGTTTTTAAAGTGTTTTTTTCAGTTGGTACTTCTTTTTAGGGTCCCTTAAAGGGTTCCAAATGTGCTGATTTTTAGAAAATTGACTTGTAGAATCATTATGCAGGTGCTAAGGAAATCGTATACACCATTTTCCCTAACATAGGTCAAGATTTGCTGGATTTATGAGCCTATACTTGGCTTTAATGGTTGGTATATCCCTCCTTAAGTCTTCCCAGCTACTTGAGATGTTGTAAAATGTAATCTTCTTTGCAAATATTTTGTATATTCAATGAAAGATTGTTCTAGATTTCAACTTAGTAGGCCAAACGCTTCCATTCGTAGCCTGTGTGGCTGACAAAACTTGAAATTTCATTCCGCATTGAATCAAAGCCAAGCAAACAGCTCAACTACAACTGAAAATAAGTTTGTATATATAGTATATATTTTACTTAATAAATTACTTTTTTCCAAAGAGAAACAATGGTTAGGGCACAACATAATCGAAAGTCCTTTGCCCTGCGCAAGGCTCGCTCAAGCGCACACAACAACTATGTTAATAATCCAACTAGTGAGGAGGAACACTCGCCAAAGATGATTGCAAGCTGCAGCCTTGACTCGTCCCCCTCACAACCGGCCCCGGTGGTTCCTTGTGCCACCAATGAGGAGATCAAGGTGTTGCCCAGAGCCGAGTGGATGGCCAAAATAATGCAAGATTTCAGAAAGGTTCCACCCACTAAGATATTTCAACCCATCGAACGTCCGAAGTTGCCTTTGAGTGTCAAACCCTTACTTGAGAATGGCTTGCCTTTGGCCGGGGAGCGAGAACAAAAGAAAAAAACCAAGCCGGATCCGGCTGCTGTGGCCGCTGTGCTTAAAAAGATGAAGATGCTGATAAAAGCCAACACTGAGCTGATCTCCAGGCGCGGAGGCAAGTGTAAAACCAAATATCCAACGGATGCAACGAAGCCCTCCATGAACCAAGAGCGCTTGCGCAAATGCACACGTCGCCACCTACCCAACTGCACGCCCAGCCAGTTGGGAACAGCACCCCCATGTTCGAAAGTCAAACGTATGGCCAGACCATGTCCCTTGGCCCGTCCCCGGTCCGGCAGAAGCATCAATTTACAGCTGGGCTTGTTGGAGCACAACACTAAACCGGAGGAGGGCGAACTTGAGACCGAACCAGTGGTTGGCCCTGAAGAGTGTGAACAGCCAGACGAAGGCGAGGTGGTTAAGGTAAGCTCAGCTCAGCTGGTCAAAGTTTAGACACACTAACCTCATTTCATCTCCACCCACCAAACAGTTGGACTCCAATGAATCCCCCTAAGTCGCAAGCTGAGAATCAACAGAGACTTGAAAGGAGAAACGCATAGACCTATTGAATCCCATAAACCGAAATTTTACCAACAAATGTTCTAAATTGAAAGAAAATATGTAACTTTTTAGCTGATTTTTGTGGAAAATTATAAGAAATTTAGACAAATTTAAAGACAAATCTCCAAAGTTGGTATTTTGCATTGAAAAGCAGTATCGTGGGGCTTGTAGAGACTACAAAATCTTCAATTTCAATTGAATTTGCTAATATCGATTAGAATGTTATCGAACTGTAGTCACAGCTACTCTGCAAAGCTACTGAGACGGCGAGAGAGAGAGAGACAATCAATATGTCAGCCAGTGCTGCCACTTCCACACTCTGGCCACACTGTAGAGCACCTGCGGCCTTGCCAGATTGATAATTCAAACAGTTTGATTTGGCACTCAACTTAGTTGGCCAACAGCTTCAACTCTCAGCAGTTTTGAGATCAGAAAACGTTTCAGTTTCAGTAGACAAGTTGCAATTGACCGAAAGCAACCCCCTGAAATTGCTCTACTTTAACTGAACAATTTGATATTCCCCCCAAGTCAAAAATGGGTCGCTATCGCATTGAACGCAAGTCAGTCGCCCGGCGTAAGCTTTGTCCCTACCAGAACGAACCAGAGGAGAAGGATGTGGTGGAACTCTCAGAGAAGATAGAACGCTGTCACCTGGACTCACCTTCTCCAAGCCGGGAAGCCTGCCCCAGTGCCAATTCACAGCCGTTCAACAATTCCACCGAGTATAAGAATGATTTGGAGAAAGCTCCAGTTCCCAAAACGGTTTCATCTCCAGAGTTTCTTTTCAATCCCAAGTCCTGGGAACTGCTCAATCGTTCCAGTTTTGAACCAAAGAAGAACTCTGAGAAGGAGTGGGTTGCCAATGCCAGACCCTTGCTTAAGCGTTCCAGATCGCTGCCTTCGCTCAACACCACCACCAAGGAGACTTTCTGGCCAGGTGGAAGGCAGTCACCGATGTTTGGTTCGCTACGGCAAGGACACACCTGCGGGCCCCTCAAATTGGCAGCAGACGCCAGACGTTACAAGGCCAAGTGCCTAACTCGGCCATATCCGTTGCGCCGTATCCGTGGTATGTACAAGCTTGGGCTAAGATGCTTGGACAGTGAACAGGAAGAGAAAGCTTACGAGGCTGAGTCCGACCCCGAGACAGAGCTAAGGGCCGAACTGGTCATGCAGAAGAAAGCCGACGAGCATGAGGTAAGCTGGGTCAGCTGGAGGGAGAGGTTTAGAGCATACAACTTAACTCTCTACTCCCAAACAGGTCACTTCCAAGGACTCCCAGTCTTAGTTAAGGCTGCCAATTTCACAATATTGGCCGAATCCAAGATTTTAAATAGGCCACATTTCAAATTAACACTTACACCTCACAAGTTAGCCACAATTGCACTTTGTTCAAACGCACTTCAAATAACTTTCAATTTCACTTCAATTTGGGCGCCTTCTGCTAATATCGACTACAATGTTATCGAACTGTAATCTCTGCTGCTCTGCTAAAGCCTGTGGGAGCGGCAGAACCAGCGCAGGCTTAGTTAGTGTGCGTGTGAATGGCGTTCGGTGTGCGGCGGAATTGAAGATCGGGTGAAAAAAAGGTTAAAAATGTTGCCAAATTTAATTAAACAAAGTGCAAATCAATAAATAATGTTTTAGTTAAACAAAATGCCCAAGCAGCGGCCAGCAAATCAAACTGGAGGAGGTCCAGAGGTGTCGACAAAGGCTGGCGGCGAACTGGCCGCCTGTGCAAATCCTCCCCAGCTTTAATTGTTAAATTTGTAACAAAATTGCCTAAACCAAAGTGCAAGTTAATTATAATCAAGTGAGTTATAGACAAATTCGGTGCTAAAACCAAGTTATTAAAGAATTGCGTAAGCAAATCAAAGAACAAAGCTGCTGTAGGAGTGCGACTGAGAGAGCGAGCGAGTGCCGGGCCAGCCGTGCCTGTGTGTTTCCTGCTGTTCTGTTCTTCGCCATTCTATTGTGATCAGTGCAGTTACAACTGTGCACAGTTATGAAATGAAAGCAAATTAATTAAATTTTTGTTCTTTTTTTGTTATAAAATTTAAAGAAATTTTGTGTGTTTCCTTGTACATACATATGTACATATTTATACATTTTTAACGCCTGTGCCAAAAGTAAAAAGTTTCATAAAAATTTCAAGCGAGTGCATGTTAAACTTGGGCAATGGCCGGCTTAGTGCAGCTGAAACTGCAGGTATAGATTCTATTTGTGGCTGCGCATTTTACCAGTGCATTCAAAAACCAAGCGCTTGGGCATATCAAATAAATTAAATTTAAGTTTAGCTATTCTTGTTCAACATTATCTTCTGGCAGCTAGCAGCTGGTTCTAAGTGGCTTACAGCCTACAGTTTCAGCTTAAGTACAGCTATGGCTGTAAAACTTCTGTTAAAACATCGATGCATCAAAGGTTACTCCAGCTCCTTTTCAAACTGACCCCCAAAACAGAAAAAAATCCATAAAATCAGACAAAATCGCAGGACCCTTCTCCCATGACCTCCACCTCCTCCTACCACCCTCCCATTCGGTTCACTGCCAACAAAAAAAAAGAGCCCAAGTGGCAGATAAAAACAACAAGAAGATGTCACAAGGCAAAAACGCAAACCAAAATGAAAATAAAAAGCGTAGCATCAAATCAAAAAACAATTACGCGGCAAATGACATTATCAAATGTCAAATGTCATGTTTTGGAAAACGTCCCCCCCCCACCCCCCGCCCCTGCACCAGCCCCCTGGTAAACCCAACCCCCCAGCCTGCGCTGCTCCAAAAAGACAACCAAAATGCAAAGCAGCAAACGGCGGGCGCATCAAATTTGTTCAAGGCAATTTTTCAATTCATTGAAGTGGAATTCATAAGAAGTTACCAACGGAAAAAAACAAAACACTGGAAACTGAGGAACTAAGCGCCACTTGACTTATGCCTCGACCCCGGGCCACCCAACCAATCTTAAATCAAAATCTAGATTTTTGATTCCTTTACAAACCCACCCACCCCATCCCTCCCCCCTCCTGCCAGTTTGTTTGTTTGCCGGGGCTTCTCTCTCAGTTCTTTTGAAACGACGCTTTAAGCTCGTTTGTTGTAAATAAATCTGTGCCGCTTTTGTATGGCTGCCCCCACCCCCCCTCCATCCAACTTTCCTGGCATCTAATGAGACCAAGTACCTGGGTGTCATCTCATATTGATGGTCGGCCATAAATCTAGGATATAGTGAAAAATTACAAAATAGGGGAAGGTGCGTAATGAAAGTCAACACGCAGGACCTGCGGTCAAAGGAGGGCGTGGTCAAGTGTAATCAATTGCCGAACAGAAAACTATTAGAACTCCCCACCCAGTGTTGTGGCCCGGCGCATATGTTGGCCGCCGCTCCACCAAATTACAAAAAATAAGAACAGAAAATGAAAAATGATCTCCTGGAAAAACTGCATGATGAGTCCAATTGCCATAATTTATCTGTCACATGTCGAATGTGTGTCAACGTCAACTCCAACCACCACCACCACCCACTGTTCCTGGGTATGGGTGGGTCGGTCAGTGGTCATTAATATTTATTATGTCACATGCAAGGCAGTCTAGCGTTTCTTTTGGGCTAAGGAACTGAGAATATCAAATGAGGATGATGGCTTAAGAAGCTCAGAAACGAATACGAAGTGGAACCTTAAAGTTTGCAACAATGGGGGAATGAAACAAGATCAGAAAGGCCTAAGAGAAACGCTGGTAGAGTGACACATTGGCTGTATTTTTGGTATAAATCTTAATAAGGTAGCCTTGGATAAGCTAAAAATCTCAAAAGCACTTAAAAAGTAAGAAAAAATTGAACAGAAACGAATGGAAAATGGAACATTTGGGAATGATTGGGGTAAAGTTCTTCTAAGTGGCCTTGGAAAAGCTGTATATCTACCAAAAATAGTAAAGTTCAATGCAGAAATGGTAAGAAAGTTACAGAAAAACAAACGGAATGTGAATAGTTTAACCTTGCCAGGCTGAAAATTGGCTTCAATTCAAAATTTGTCCCTTAAAACTCAAAATAAGAGTCAGAGAAACGAATGGGAAAGGTACAAATCTTGGATTTTGATAAAAATCCATATAATGTGACCCAAAAAGAGCTGTTTAAATGTTTCAATTAAAAATGTCACCCATAAAAGTGCAAATATTTGCAGAAAAACGAACGAAAAGTCCAACATTTGGAAAATATTGACCTAAGCTCTAATAATTTAGTCGAAAAGTAGGTTAAACTCAAAAAACCAGGCAGGAAAACGAATGGGAAAGTAACCAATCATTGATTTTGTTGAAAATCCGCATAATGTGGCCTAAATAAAAGCTGTTTATATGTTTTACGGGAATGTAAAATGAAATTTTTCCCTTGAAACTAATAAAGGAGCGAGAGAAACTAATGCAAAAGGAAAGAATCAAGTATTTCTATATAAACTCAAACTATGTGTCCCAATAAAAGCGAATTTGCACTAAACTTTTTGAAAAATTCTAGTTTTGAAACAAATGAACACTGGAACATGTAGTTTTAAGGCTATAAGATGAATTTAGAAACTAATGGACACTAAAACATGTAGTTTTTAGGCTAAAAAATTAATTTAGAAACGAATGGGCACTGGAACAGGCAGATTTTTAGGCTACAAGATGAATTTAGAAGCGAATGGACACTAAAACATTTAGTTTTAAGGCTACAAAATGAATTTAGAAACGAATGGACACTGAAACATGCAGATTTGTAGACTACAAGATGAATTTAGAAACGAATGGACACTGAAACATGCAGTTTTTAGGCTACAAAATGAATTTAGAAACGAATGGACACTAAAACATGTAGTTTTTAGGCTAAAAAATTAATTTAGAAACGAATGGGCACTGGAACATGCAGATTTTTAGGCTACAAGATGAATTTAGAAACGAATGGACACTGAAACATGCAGTTTTTAGGCTACAATATGAATTTAGAAACGAATGGAAACTGCAACATTTAGTTTTAAGGCTACAAGATGAATTTAGAAACGCATAGGCACCGGAACATGTACATTTTTAGGCTAAAAAAAAAATTAGAAACGAATGGACACTGAAACATAGTTTTTTTTGGCTACAAGATGAAATTAAGGCAACTTATTTAAAACAGAACGACTGAAAAATGAAACATTGAGACTTTTAAGGCTTGAAAACTTACATGAGACTGCAGATTTCAAGCTTGAATTGGTTGAAAGCGGAAAGTTTAGTAATTTATTTACAGAAAGGGAAACGAAACGAGTGGAAAATGACACATAGAGTATCTACCATAAGCTTTATAGCCTAAAAATAGTCTGTCGAATGAAAATTTAGTTGCAATCGGCTTACTTGGTGTGAAAACTGGAACTGGTGTGGAAGATTTTATAGTTTCTGTAGCAAAAACGAAACAAATGAAAACTGAAATACTAAAGTTTGCTGAGAACTGCTTTGATTTTGCATGTCGCCTTGAAAGACGACCATTGTCAACCGAAACTGAGGTGATTCAATCTGTATACTGACTTCTGATTAGTTTCAAGGCTTAGACTATATTCTATTAATGATTCTATATTCCAAGAATGAGAACCTTGATAGACGGCTATTGCCAAGCAAAACAGAATTGCATTTCAATCAATTCGAGTTTTACTTTATCTAGTTAAAATTTGCCAATAATTTCACCTAAATTTGGCATATGAAACGAAGCGATTGAGCCTGAACAAAGGAAATGAAACTCAATACGTCGTCGGGGTCACCAGCCGCACCTACTGTACCTCTCATTTCACCTTCGATCACCTTGTACTGTCGCCCCCCCCATACCAATTGCCTACTCCAACTAGCTTCTAAGTACCTGGATACTGCATCACGCCTACAGCCAGCCTGCTCCTGGTCGCACACACACACACACACACACAATGGACTCATTAGGCATTTAATGGAATATGTAATGTCCTGGCCCAGTTTGATAAAGTGACGAGTGGGTGGGTCGTCGTTGTCGGAACTACAGTTCTTGTGGGTTTGGTGGTTGTCTCTGCCAGCGCACCCAACAAAAACTAACAAACTAATCCAATATTTTTATTACGAAATGCCATTAAGGGTCATTGAATATTGTGGCATAATAAATAAATGGCAGACAGACGCACATGGAGTGTAATCCCAGCTATCAACGGCATCATTATTCAAAGACGGATTTGCGCGACGATACAGCGGGAGAGAGCAGGAGTGGGAGCGGGGGGCAGAACTCCTGACACACATACATCAAAGCATCTTAAGCTCTCACATTTTTCTCTACACCGCCAACATTTCCATTTGCAATTTAGTAGGGAAACTGAATTACCTTTAAATGAAACAGCACCCCCAGCCACCCCATCCACCCGCTAATCAGCCAGTTCACACCTGACCCAGGCCTGGAGGCACTCAAGCACCCAACGGCCAACGTGCGCTTAATTAGTCCGTTTTGTTTAAAATGATTTTTGATGACGATGGAGCAGAGATTCTCCTGGTCACTTTTTTCCAGTGCTTCCTGTTGGCGCAATTCAATTTGCTGGTCGTGTGAGTTTTTCCCCATGTTCTTTTTTTTTTGTGAGTTGAGCCACTCCCACATGGTCGCTTCGGTGTTTGCGTATGTTAATCGAAATGTTTGGCGGCTGCCCGCCTGGCTTTTTTTTGCACTCTGTGTGTGTGTGTGTGTGTGTGTGTAACGCGGCTTTGTTTAACATTAAATGGAGGTTAATACCTGGCAGCACGTCCTCAGTGCAGTGGCGCCGCGCCCGCTCCCCTTCCTTTTTTTGCATGCTGCTGGTGCAAGGACACGGATATGGACATGGACATGGACATGGACATGGACTCAGACTCAGGGTGAATTGTTGGAGGAATGGAGCGGGAGCTAATGTTATTGCCAGCACATTTGATTGTTTGGCCGGGCAATGGCCGGCAGGTCTCTCTGTGTCTCGATTGTTGTTGCAAAATAGGCGAGTGATTTTACGGTTAATTGATTTTAAAGCGATTTCGCTTAAATGTTATCGCGGCATGTTATTGCCGCTCTTATGTGTGTGTGTGTGTGTGTGTGTGAGGGGCGCAGGTTTATGGATTTCATCTAGGTTTGAGTAAGTGGCAGGAACTGTGCTAAAATTTAATACTTGTAAGCACTTGTAAGCTGCTTCTGAAGGTGGTGACCCCGACCAGCTAGCCGTTAGATGTTTCATTTGCCAATTTGTTTCTTTACAAAAAAAGCTAAGCTTATAATTAATATTGATAGGGCCTAGTATATGTTCCCATATCCAACTATCTCTCTATTCAGAGCTCAAAAAATGAAATCCAAACACTTTTTCGGCTTAAAATCTCAATTAATCTTAATGCTCCAGTTACCAATTGTTCCTTTTCAGCAGTTTTGGCCCCACTTAGAACAAACTCCCACTTAAATCTAAGACCTAAATCAGTTTCACCACTAGGAGTCTTATACCAAAAGCAACCCATTCTTGATCTTAACAAAAACATAGCAAATTGGAGTTCTAAAACGAAATCCAAACATATTTCATTACCATTTGTTTCTTTATCTTAAGTTCTACATCTTGACTGTACTATTTACTGTTAAAACTATAAACTTAAGCTGGGTTTCTTATAAAATAGATCAGGTCAAGTCCATTTTTCAGACTTCCAAAGTCATGTACTCTTTTCCATACGTTTCTTCCTTAGATTTTCAACACTCACATTAAGTTCAGTTCTTACCAACATAAATTTTACTACAGTTGTTTACTTTGTTCCATTTTTCAAGCGTTTCTATGTTATATATTCCTTAACATGCTTACCAGCTTCCATATTCCAGCATTGTAATTAGCTGTTTCGTTTCAATTTGTTTCATTCGAAAAGTTTTCACTAAATGCTCACAATTTTAGGCAAAATGTTGAAAAACTACAGCTTGAAAATGCTTAGCAAGTACAAATTTCAGGCAGTTTATTACCATGTTTCATTTCCACTCGTTTCTCTTAGACAATATGCTTTAAACTCAAAACAATTATTATTGTTAATCAAAAAATATATATATAAACAGTTCAAGTATGTTTAACTGCCACCAATTTTATGCTTTAAACTACTTTGTTTCATTTCTCAGGCAGTTTCTTACCATATTTCATTTCCACTCGTTTCTCTTCGACAATATGCTTTAAACTCAAGCCAAATATTATTGTTAATCAAAAAATATATATATAAACAGTTCAAGTATGTTTGTCTGCCACCAAGTTTATGCCTTAAATTACTTTGTTTCATTTCTCATACGTATCTCTAGAGCTTCTTTGACTCAACTTGAGCTAAATTTACAATTTTAAACAAA
Source organism: Lordiphosa fenestrarum (assembly GCA_035044985.1). Taxonomy (NCBI): domain Eukaryota; kingdom Metazoa; phylum Arthropoda; class Insecta; order Diptera; family Drosophilidae; genus Lordiphosa; species Lordiphosa fenestrarum. Next base: position 712,557 of record JAWNNO010004396.1, read on the forward strand.
AATTCAAGAAGGTATAGCTGAAGTAAATGAACTATCTTCACTTTTGCATCATTTTACCATCACGATTCACTTCTCATTCGTTTCTCTTTGAGAATTAATCTACATTTATAGCCTAAATAATTGTAAATGATGCAATTTAAAGCAAAAATGCTAGGGGATTGTATAAAAAGGGTGGAACAATCCCCGATTTCCACCATTTCATTGTCCTGTTTCATTTCTCATTCGTTTCTTGGTGAGAAATTTCATTTAAAGCCAGCTATAAAGGCCTAGCAAAGCATTAACTCAGTTAAAACAACTTAATTTACGGTGTGCCAATTCCATTTTGTTCCCTCAAGGCTTTTTTGCCTCTTAAACAGCAGCTGTTTTGCTTAGATGGCTTACCCAGGCCCAGACAAAACTGAAATTGTTTCATATCGACAAGGAAACATCAGATCAACTCCCACCCCTTTTGGTGAACTAGTCTAACCACCCCCAATGGCCGTTGCCAGTGCCCAGCAAAAATTGCACTCATGTGTTCATTAAAACAATAAAAAGCACACACACACAAACACACACCCACACATGCAAACCTAAGCCTAATTATGATTTTTCCAACTGACAGTGGTCAAGCAGCAGCCTTTGGGATATTATTGGGGGGTGATATGGTACGGTACGGTCCAGTCCACGGTCCACAGTCCATTCCAGTACCGTCCTGGCCCATCCGCCTATCTGTGCGTAACGTAACGTAATTACACAACATTTTTACTTAGGCATTTCGCTTTCGCTTTGGCTATTTGCTCATTGGTTTTACGAGCGTGTTGCACTTTGGCGGCCATCCATCCGTCCGTCCAACCCCCGCAACCGTAACCGAACCAGGAGCAGGAGCAGGAGCCACCTGTACCAAGAACAACGTTATTAGCAGCTTGCGTGCAAAAGCATTTATGAAATTCCCAACCCCAATTGGAGCCGCCTGCCTCCTGTAACATTTATGTGACGACGCAAAATGATACGAAAACGTTTCGTCATAAACTTCAATAATCGTAAATATAGATTTCTCTCGCTGTCGCCTCCCCCCGCCTCGTTTGGGTTGAAATTAATAGTTTTAGGCTTGCGTGGTGAGCGTCGCATTTCATTTTCATCTGGCCTGGTCAGTTATATGGTCCACTCGAGGAGGTGGAGTTGGTAATGCACATTTATGTGCGGCCGACGCGCTCCAACAACAACAACAACAACAACTGACTAACATTTTTATCGTTTCGTCAATGTCATAAATTCTGATCTAGTAGCTGAAATTGAAACTTAATGCCATGTGGACACACGAGCAGAGCAGACGACTTTGGGCACGTATGGGCGGAAGGTATGCGTAGCATTGATTGAGCACAGAGTACAGGAGGGGGGAGTACAGTTGTGTGCAAAAGGGAAAACTAGAACTGGAGAAAGTTGGTAGGGGGAAATTGATCCAAGGGATCTTTGACTTGGCGACATCAAACTAGCACAAATTATATCAAGTACTAAGTATTGAGTACTCTGAGAAACGAGTAATGGGTAGGCTGTACTGAGTATCGAGAAACGAGCCCTGAATACTCGATGCTTAGGACTACTGAGTATAGAGAATTGGATATCCGATTACTGAATTAGAGTAAGGAGCTTCAAGTACAGGTATTCAGTCTCGGTTGCAGAGTTTCGAGTACAGAGAATCGAGTACTCTGTATGAAAAACTGCTTATGGAGTACTTAGTATCGAAAACTGGGAATGGAGTGGCGAATATTGAGTACTGAGAAGCGAATACAGAGTATTGCGAATGGGGCTTGAGTGTTAAGTATCAAGTATTCAGTATCTCGATAACATAGTATCGAGAACTGACTATAGAGAGCAGAGAATCGAGTACTTGATATGAAAAACTGTTTATGGAGTACTTCAGTATCGAAAACTGGGAATGGAGTGGTGAATATTGAGTACCGAGAATATAATACTAAGTATTGAGAACAGGGCTGCAAACCCATACATTGTTTTGGATCTCCGGAACGCTGGTTCGAACCAAAATTTACCAATGGTTAGGGTTCAAAAATTTCAGGTTCGCGGTTTTTGGGAGAAGGTTTTGGTTCGAACCTTGGTTCAGTCCATGCTGGACTCTCAAAATTAATATAAAACAAAGCAACAATTTATTTAGATACAAAACATTGCTAAAACTTAGAAGTTAATTTAATCATAAGTGTTTTAATAATCGCGTTCGTTCTAAAAGAAACCCAAATCGTATAGAAATCGGTTTGTTTTTGGGTCGAAAATGATTTGTGGAACACATTGATATATTGGATATTATAAATAAAATTAACTTTTAGGTAAAACACCATTTCGTAGTTTTTGTAGAAAAATGTTTCACATGCGAATCATTGACAAGCCTTGAAGTCAAGGATCTTGAAATCACATGCCACTAGAGATGGGGATATTGTAAGTAGTTCAGAACTAGCTTAGTTTTAGCTTAGTTTAGCTTTAGTTGTTTTTATACTCTGTACCGTAGGTACATAGAGTATTATAAGTTTGTGCAAAAGTATGTAACATCCAGAAGGAAGCATCTCCGACCCCATGAAGTATATATATTCTTGATCAGCATAAACAGCCGAGTCGATATAGCCATGTCTGTCTGTCCGTCCGTCTGTCTGTCCGTATGAACGCACAGATCTCAGAGATGGTAAGAGATAGAGGTTTGACATGTATGGGACATATGCTTCTTATGTCTGCAGGCAGATCAAGTTTATTTTCAATTTTGGCCACGCCCCCTCCCGCCCCCGCAATTTAGAAAAAGCGTCATATCTCCCACAGTTTTGAAGATAGATGACTTGTTCCTTCTGGACATATTTAGTTATTAGAATAACTTATCGATCCGCCAAAGGAATGAAGAAGATCGGACATCGTACGAGAGAGTATGTTATAGTCGGGCTTGACCGACTTTCTTTCTTGTTAAATTCACTTTGCTGCCCATTTTAAGACTGAGTTGCTCAATACCCACCAGATAACAGATGGAATCGCTAAACAGAAGGTAACATTTTTTGATGTCCCCCATTTTTGTTGAACCGAACCGATATTATAGGTTCGGAACAGGTTCGGGTTCAGCTTTTAATTTTAAAGAGGTTCGGTTCAAGGTTCGGTTCACAGTAAAATAAAATTTGGAATTCCGGGTTCGCACCGGTTGGGTTCAAAACCGGTTTGCAGCCCTGATTGAGAATGAGCTTTGAGTGTTGAGTATCGAGTATTCACTATCGATAACTGAGAATCGAATACTGAGTATTGTGAATGAGTTTTGAGTACTGGGTATCGAGTATTTGGTATCGAGTATTCAGTATCGACAACTAAGAACCGTATATTGAGTATTGTGAGTGAGTTCTGAGTACTGGGTATCGAGTATTTAGTATCGAGCACCAGTTTCGAGTGCAGAGAATCGAGTACTCGGTATGGAAAACTGACTGCTTAAGGAGTACTTAGTATCGAAAACTGGGAATAGAGCGGTGAATATCGTGATCTGAGAATCGAAAACTGAGTATTGAGATTGAGTTTTCAGTACTGGGTATGGAGTATTCAGTATAAATAACTGAGAATCGATTACTGGGTATTGTGAATGAGCTTTAAGTACTGGCAATCGAGTATTTAGTATCGAGTATTCAGTATCGATAATTAAGAACCGAATATTGAGTACAGTGAATGAGTTTTGAGTACTGTGTATCGAGTATTTAGTATCGAGCATTCAGTATCGATAACTTAGTATCGATAACTGAGTTTCGAGAACAGAGAATTGAGTACTCGGTAAAAAAAGCTGTTTATAGACTACTTAAAATCGAAAACTGGGAATGGAATGGTGAATACGAGTACTGAGATTCGAAAACTGAGGCTTAAGAATTAGTTTTGAGTATTGGACATCGAGAATTTAGTATCTAGAATTCAGGATCGTTTACTGAGTATCGAAAACCAAGCTCAGAGAACAGATAATCGAGTACTTAGTACGAAAAACTTCGTATAGAAAACGGAGAATGGAGTGCTGGATATCGAGTACTCAGTATCGAATACCCAGAATTCATGATCGATAACTGAGTATCGAAAACTAAGCTCGGAGAACAGATAATCGAGTACTTAGTACGAAAAACTTCGTATAGAAAACGGAGAATGGAGTGCTGGATATCGAGTACTCAGTATCGAATACCCAGCATTGAGTAATGAATGGGTATCAAGTATTTAGTATAGAGTTCTGGGTATCAGGAACTGAGTACTGAATACTGAGTTTCAAGTACAGAGAACAGAGTAAAGAGTATCGAATACTAAAAACCAATTATTGGGTATTGAAAACTGAGCTTCTAGTGCAGAGAATCGAGTATACAGAATAGAGAAGCCAGTACTGAGTATTGTGTTCATAGTATTGAGTATAGAGAAGCGATTAAAGAGTCAATCGAATACTAAGTATTGAGTACTGAGTATCGAGTAATGGGTATGCAGTATTGGGTATCTAAAACAGAGAACCGAGAACTAAGTATACAAAATCAGGATAAGATGGGGTCTTAGTGTCAAATGTAAAGTAAATTTTGTGAACTAATCATAACAAAAGTTGAAAAAACCCATTTCTGACCAAAACAAAGTGCCCATCTCTCCCACTCGCTTTGAAAATGGCTTCCCAGTGTTCAGCTTCGATATAGAAAGAATATAGTTTAAATAGTGAAAGAACCAGAGTTTGACTTGGAAAAGAGTAAGTCCATAAATTGATAATCTGTAACCGTATCCCAGAAAATGTTCAGTATGCATCAAAATGTGTGTCTCTACTGATTGAAATTTTACTAAAATATATCACTTGACAAGGTAAAATGGTTTGCGCATCATGGACGATGCTCCAACTGGTTTGCCGCCACTCCTGCAGTTGAACCTATCCGGGCTTCATTATACTCGGGCCTTATCTGTGCCATACCCGCCGTTTCAGTCATCAATGCTCGCTGTTGATTCAAACGCTCGTGTCGCTCCATTCGTTCCTCTCGCTCTCTGCGGCGTATTTCATGATGTTGCTCCCTCTCCTCGTTCTCCAAACGTTCCCGCTCCACTCGCCGACTCAGCAATCGCTCTCGCTACTTCCATGCATATGATCGCCAGGCGGTATATACAGCATTTCGCTAAATACCATATAAAGTAAGTCAAAGGGTATGGTAAAAGTCACCCAAGTGGTTACTTACCCAAAATTTTGAGTGCGTTGACGCTGCAGTTGAATGTAGCGGGCCGTCCATTCCCTATTTTCTAATGGCTCCCAGACAAGATTCGCGATTTCGTTATAGGTACGCTGGTGATTAAGCTGGGTGGTTCTAATCATCATCTAAGGGGAACAATGAACCGAAAATGTATTGAAGGTTGAATGAAGAGAATACTGAACCTTGAACAAAGATTTTTTGAGGTCTTTTATAGCATTTCAGCTGACTCTGTATTCGTTTCCTTTCAACTCTGGATAGACATCAAGTTCTGAGTATTTGAATACTCAGTTTTAAGATTTAAATATCGATTACTGAGTATCGAGGTCTGAGTACAGTAATCGACCACTTAATATCGGCAGCTGACCCACGAATACAGAGTATCGAGTACTTAGTGTCAAGTACCAAATACTAAGTATCAAGTTCTGATAGTAAAGAGAACTTATTTTTAAAGTCTAAGTATCGAGATCTGAGTTTCTAGTTCTGAGTATTGAGATCTTAACATAGACTACTGAGCAACGAGGTTTGAGTAACGAGTACTATAATTCGGGGACATACTAACGAGTATCAACCATCGAATACCGAGTAACTAGTATCAAATTCTTTGTATCAAGTACTCAATCTCGAATACAGAGTATCAAGTACTTAGTTGACAAGTACCAAGTACTGAGTATTAAGGTATAAGTATCAAGTTTTGTTTATCAAGTACTGAGTATTAAACAATGATTTTAGAGAAATGAGCTAACAGTACATGGTATCAAGTACTGAGTATTGAGTACTCAGCTACTGAATATCAAATACTGAGTATCAAATATCATATTCAGTATCAAGTACTGTGGATTGAAAACTGAGTATCGAGTACTCAGCTACGAGCCCAGAGAATTCAGTTCTAAGTACCTATTCTATTTGAGTATAAAATATTGGGTATCGAGTTGATAATATCGAGTACTTAGCAACGATAACCAAGTACTGAGTATCGTGTCCTTAGTATTGAGTTTAGAATACTGTGATCGACTAGTTGATATCGAAAACTGGCTATCAAACACTGAGTATCGAGTAGAGAATATCGAATACTAAGCATCGAGAACCAAGTACTGAGTAACGTGTACTAAGTATTGAATATTTAGAGTAAGTACTGAGTACCTTGTCCTTAGTATTGAGTATTGAATACTGAGTATCGATTATCGACTTCTTAATATCGAACACTGAGTATAGAATACTAAGTTTGAAATACTGAGTATCGAGTATCTTATTTAGTATCAAGTATTGTGGATCAAGTACTGAGTATTGAGTACTCAGCTACGAGCACATAGAATTGAGTTCTGAGTACCGAATACTCGGTATCGAGTAGAGAGAATCGAGTACTTAGGATCGAGAACCAAGTACTGAGTATCGTGATCTTTGTATTGAGTATCGAGTACTGTGAACGACTACCTAATATCGAATACTGAGTATAGAATACTGAGTATTGAATTCTGAGTTTCGCGAACTGAGTTTCGAATAGAGGATCAAGTACTTAGTATCGCAAAACCAAGCACTGCGTATTGTGTACTTCGTATTGAGTATTGAAAACAAGTACCGAATGCCTTGACTTTAGTATTCAGTATCGAATACTGAGTATCTAGCATTAAGTTTCGAAAACTGGGTATAATGTACTTGGTAACGAGTACGGAGTATTAAGAACTGTGTATCAAGAACTGATGTTAGAATATAGAGTATCAAATACCAAGCTAGCCTTGGGTTTCGTTGTCTTACGTGTTGAGTACCGAGTATCATCGATTGAGTACTTAGTAACTAGAGTATGCAAGTATGTTTCATTCATGGTAATCGATGAAACAGCAGAAGAGTGTTTTTTAGAGAAGGTGAGTGAGTTTCTTTATATTGTACCTGTCATTTTGGTGAGCAGACAGTTTAGAAAAAAGTTCTTTGACCGTGTTTTGAGAGCAGACAGTATAGAAACAAGAAATAAAGTCGGTCAAGCTCGACTATAACATATTCTGTACCAAGAAAATTTGTCTTTTGATCATAACTCGAAAACCGTTCATCCGATCTTTTTCATTTTTTAGGCGGATCGATAAGTTATCCTGATAACTAAATATGTCCAGAAGCAACAAGCAATCTATCTTTAAAACTGTGGGAGATATGACGTATTTTCTAAATTTCGGGGGCGGTAGGGGGCGTGGCCAAAATTGAAAATAAATTTGATATGCCTGCAGACATAAGAAGCATATGTCCCATACTTGTCAAACCTCTATCTCTTACCATCTCTGAGATCTGTGCGTTCATACGGACAGACAGACGGACGGACGGACTGACGGACATGACTCGGCTGTTCATGCTGATCAAGAATATATATACTCTATGTACCTACGGTACAGAGTATAAAAAGTTGGTTGATCGTATATGAAGAGCTCTGTGGAGTAGCCATGATGTCTGTGATTTGACATTGAGCGTGTGTTGAAAGTTTTCAGTTTAGAGATTTGGTTTTGAAGTAGCTTAAAGCTATTTCTAACCGATTTGAAACCCATATCTACATGAAATAACATTTCATTAAACCACAAAACGAAGTGTTTGAGGAAGATGGCCTCGAATTGAGGTAACTAAGTTATGAAAAAACGAGATAGGGAAACATAACAAAGTCGGAAAGCGGGGGTCCTTTGGAGGATTTATGAACCTTTGATATAAGTAACCGTTTGAAACCAGAACTAATCTCCACTGGAATGGGGCAACAATTAAAGCCAACCTAAGCCATTCCTCTTTGTACTCCAACTCCACCAAACTGTGATATATGTTCAAACTTGTGTATCGACCATCTCTCTTTTTTTTTGCGCTTTTTGGCCATGAATGAGGCGGTAGGGGGGGCTCTCTGCTTGGGCTTATTATTTATGGGGGCAATTAGCAGCAGTGCATGCTTTTAGGTAGCGGGTCGAACCCATTTTTAATGACCATTTGAAGCGCATTTCGTTGTTGGCACATTTTTTTTTTCTCGTATTACTTATTTATTTATTTACCCCCCCCCCCCCTCCAAAAATAAGGCCCACAGCCCGGCGAATGTCCTCCGCTTATCAAGATGTTTGACTGTGGTCGGCCCGGTTCTAATTGATAGGGCGGTTACGCCCACCGCTGCCGTTCGATATTCGCGTGCTCATAATTTGCCAAGGCATTTGCCGAAGCCCCATGGAAAACCCACAAACACATTGTGTGCTAAATTACTAAATCAAAGGGTGACTCGCCGACATGGCGTGTCGATCGCTCATAATTCGCCGCGTTTTGCGTCGCGACATGCAAAAGCAAACAAAAATCGAAAATGCCACACGAACATTATCGATAAAATTGCCATTAAAGTTGTGCCTTATCGATAGTTAGCATCGCCCCAGCTTGATTGGACTCACCTCTCGCCGCCGAGTGACCCCGGCGACGCGTGCATACCAGCCGAATAGACGTCGCAGCAGGTACAGGCCCAGGGGCAATAGAAATACTAGACTCTGCCTGGGATTCTGGCAAACGAATGTATAGATTGAGCTGCAAACGGCGGGCAGTAGCTGGACAAGCCAACAGAGTGGAGCCATGAGCAGGCAAAATGTGCCCAATGGCTGTTCTTCGTCTTCTGCATCTTGGAAAGTTGCACAAGCACTGTGAAACATGTTGGAAATTTTGTTTTTCTTCTGACTCTCTGTTAATACACCGAAATACTGTTGTGAACTGAGGAATTCTATCAAGGCCCAAAAGGGGGTTAGCCAGCCTATTGGACGGCTGGAGCGGGGCCAACTATGTGTGTATGATGTAATTTTGGGTTTGGGTACAATTAAGTAAATTTACGTGCGCCACGCCATCTGCATACATAAATTTAGCGCTCCGCAGCGCCTGAAAGTATGCAAAAAATTCATAAAACGCAAATCAAATGAGTAACTCGAACGGCTCGCACTACTCGAACGCAATTCAATCAGGCAAAGTGCCATTCCATGACTAAATGTTGGCCCCAAAATGAAGTCATTTGCATGCATGACAACGATGAGATCGAACTACCCTTTTTTGTTTTCCTTTTTGTCAAATTTATGCCTTGCGGCAGCATAAAAAACTATAAACGTCTATGAACAAAAAATTGTGCCATAAAAATGAATTGGCGACAAAGAACGGATGTATGAAAATATGTTATCTATATGAGAGGCAAGAGGCAGACGGCAGGAAGAGGCAGATTTTACAGCATTTTGTGGCGGCTTCCCCTTGAACTGACAGAAATAACATTGATTTCCATGTCCTTTGTTTCCTTACTTACAAAACTTTTATCATATACTCAACCTTATGCATTTTTCTTTCGCTTACATTTTGAAATTCCCAAGCTGTTTTAGCTTCGCCCTCTTGGCAAGAGGCGCTGCCTTTGAGAGCAAGGGTAAGGGTATTAATTTTGCCCAGAAGTTTGCAACGCATACAAATATTCATTTCCAACCACATATATACTATATATATTCTTGATCAGGGTAAAGAGCCGAGTCGATTGAGCTTTGTCCGTCTGTCTGTCTGTTTCTACGCCGACTTGTCTCTCAGTTTTAAAGCTATCGAGCTGAAATACTAATATGTTAGCATCTACCGGATCGGATGACCATATCTCATAGCTCTCAAAGGAACAATCGGTCGAAAAACTAGTTTTAGTATGAGAAACTTTTTTCTTTTCCATGGAAACCTGTCCAAACTTTGTATTCATAGGTTTTCTATGCTTTTTTATAATTCTACCAAGTTTGATGAAAATCGGTCAACTATATGGTATAGCTGCCATACAAAAGATAGGTCTGAAAACTAGTTTTAGTTAGAAAAACTTTTTTGTTTTTAATGGTAGCATACTGAAATTTTGTATTTGTTTACTTCACATGCTTTTAACCAATTCTACAAATTTTGGTCCAAATCGCTTGACTATATCATATAGCTGCCATACGAACGATCGGTCGGAAAATGGGAAAAAGAGTTTTTTTTTGGAAAATATTTGAGGGAGCACTTGCAAGGGCATAAACACTTCGGCACAGACGAAGTTAACTTAGCTTTCTTGTTATAAGAAAGTTAATTCTTGATTTCAGTATGAAATTCTTGAATTAGGACTTGGATACGATGTTCTTAAACCAGGAAATTCTTCTTTAAGTACACAAATCTTGAGTCAGGAAGTTCTTAAGCCACAAAGTTCTTGATATAAGTACGAAATTCTTGAACCAAAATGTCATTGTTTTCATCACGCAATTCAAGAGCCTCTAAGTTCTAGATTAATGTACGAATTTCTTGATTTCAGTGGGAAATTCTTGTTTTAAGTAAGAAATTCTTGAGCCATGAAGTTCTTATTTAATACAAAAATCTTAAGCCAGAATCATTACATAATTACGAAACTCTTGACTTCCGTAGACAAAATGTTCTTGATTTAAGTACGAAATTCTTGATTAATGTGCAAATTTCTTGATGTAAATAGACCAGGAAATTCTTCACTTCAGTAAGATATTCTTGAGCCAGGAAACTCTTAATATATTCTTGATTTCAATACGAAGTTCCTGACTCTGGTAAATTCTGGATTTAAGTAAGAAATTTTGGATTTTAAAACGACATTTTTGACTCGAGATATTTTTGATCTTAGTACGCAATTCTCGAGCTAGCAAATTCTCGATTTAAGTACCAAATTCTTGATTTGTAAAGTTTCTACAAATAATATACAAATTTCTTGATTTCAGTGCGAAATTCTTGATGTAAGTATGAAAATCTTAAAATTCTTGACTTTTAGTACGAAGTCCGTGGGAAATTCCTGATTTAAGTATTTAAGTCTTAAGCTGGAGAATTCTCGATTATGTATGCAATTCTTTAAACATGAAATTTTTTATCTTAAGTACGAAATTATGGAGCCAATAAATTCTTGATTTCAATACAAAGATCATGATTTCAGAACGAAATTTCAGATAAGAAATACCTAATTCTTGAGCCAGGAGATACTCGTTTAGTAGGGAGCCAGGAAATTCTTGTTTTCAATACAAAGTTCATGATTTCAGTACGAAATTCTTGATATAAGTAAGATATTCTTGAGCAGTAAAATTCTTGATTTCACCACAAAACTCTTGAGCCTGGAATTTCTTGACTTTTAGTACGAAATTCTCGATTGTATTACGAACTTCTAGAGCTGAGAAATTCCTAATTTAAGTACCCAATTCTTGAGCCAGGAAATTCTTGATTTAAGTACGGAATTCTTGAGTCGGCTAAATTATACATTTCAGTATGAAATTCTAGTGCCAGGAAGTTCTTAATTTGAGTACAAAGTTTCTGACATCAGATAGAAAGTGTTGAGCCAGGAAACTCTTAACATTTCAGTACGCAATTCTTAACTTGAGTATGAAATTCTGGATTTTAGTATGAATTTCTTGGAAAAATACTGATTTCAGTACGAAATACTGGATTTTAGTATGAATTTCTTGAAAAATTCCTGATTTTTAGTACGAAATTCTTGAGCTAAGATATTTCTGATTTTCTTATGACATTCTTGTGCCGTTGAATATCTGGGAACTAGGAAATTCTAGATTTCAGTGTGAAATTCTAGTGCCAGATAGTTCTTAATTTAAGTACAAAGTTCTTGGCTTTAATACGACATTCTTGAGCCAGTAAATTCCTGAGATTTCAGTATGAAATACTTGAATTAAGTATGAAATTTTTGGAAAATTTCTGATTTCAGTAAGAAATACTAGACTAAAGTATGAAATTCTTGGAAAATATCTGATTTCAGTACGAAGCTCTAGACTTAAGTATGGAATTCTTGATTTAAGTACAAATTTCCTGAGCTGGAAAACTTTTTAGTCGATAAATTCTTAGTTTAAATACGAAATTCTAAGAAAAGGAAATTGTAGATTTCAGAAGAAAACTGCTAAGCCCGGGAATTCTTAATTTAAGTATTTATTAAGTGATTTAAGAGAGTCTTTCAACACTTTCGGCTTTATTTAGTAAACTATTTTTGGGTTTTAATGTATTAGTTTTTTTGTTGTTGTTTTTCTTATTTCGGTTTTTGGTTGGTGTTGCAGGGCGGGGCGGGGGCGTGTGAAGGCCAAAGCAGCTCAAAAAGGTGCAGTTGCTGGTCCGTTGACTTTGGCTTTGACATTTGATGAATTACACGCAGCAACAACAACAACTTGAACCAACATCAACTATCTAATTAGACTGGGGACACATTTTTATTGCACACACATCGAGTGAAAGGAGCGTTGGTTGGCGTTGAAGGGGGGTGGGGGGTCAGTGGAAGGAAGGAAGTACCTTTTTTTTTTGCCTTTTATGTGTGTCCTGGCGCTTTTCACACCAACTGATGTTTTGTTTCTAATTAATTAATTAGCTTGATGACAAAATAAACGCGCTTGATGAGTTCCAACAAAACTTACAGAAAAAAAAAATGGTAACAAAAAACAAAAATCAATAGATATATAGCTTTCCGGCATCACCACCCCCCGCCCCAACCTAAATGGCTGGGCCGTTTATCATTTGCGGCTCATAACTTTGTGCAATATGCAGAAAGCGAACCCCCCGCCCCCCTGTGGCGAGGCCAAGGCATGTGAAAATGCAAAGCTGTCAATGAGTTATGTTTGGCGCTATCATAAAATTTGACAGCGTTCCCCCACCCCCCAACCCACTCCAACAACAACTTCTTCCATATGCAAATGTAGCAGCCTACAGAGGGAGGGAAACAGGGTGGCTGGGCATAAGTTGAAGGGTGCGCAAAGCGGAAACGGAAGCGCACATTTAAGAAAGTCGAAAGGATTGAGTGTGTGTGTTTGTGTGTGTGTCTGAGTGTCTGTGTTTATTGTCTATCAAGTGAAAGAGTTGGGCGTTGAGTATTTTGGGGGTGAGTGCGACATCAGATGGCAAATCAATGACGTCAGCCAGAGAGAGAAAGATATTAGGTACTTGATTTAGTGTTTAAAATTTTGAACCAAACAGCAACAAGTCTGCAACTTGAACCGAAAAGTATGCAACAATTAAATGTAATGCACATGGCCAGCATGTGCCTGTGCTTGTGTGTGTTTCTCTGTGTGTGTGTGTGCAAATTTCGCACTTATTTTTGAGTATTATCGAAAAACTTTTCCCATCATCGAAACGTAAATGGCAATTGGCCAAACAGCGCACGTTTGCTGCTACGTGTTTGCTAGCCTCCGAGAGACGGGCAAATATGCAAAACGATTTCAAATGAAAAGTGTGGAAAATAAAACCACAAAATAAACATATCAACGAGTTGATGGTGCAATTTGCTGGTGTGTGTTTATTTTATGGCACAATTGCACCAAAAGACACTGAAATTTAATTACCTACCTAAAAACGCTTTGTTTTGCGTTGCCTACTTTTTGGGTGACTGAGAACTTTTACGTAAGATATTTAAAATGTTTGAAAAACTAGAAAAAGTTGTAGTATTTTCAGTACTTGACTAGAATCGAGTAATTAGTAGAGAACTTGAAATATTGATTACTAAGTATCGTCTTCTGAGTATCTAGCGCTTAGAATCGAGTATCAATTATGAAATACTGAGTATCGAGCACTACTAATCGCTGAATCAGAATCGAGTACTAAGTATAGAGTACTTAATATATAGTTTTGAGTACTTAGTACTCGGCATTGGTTAATGAATATCAAGTACTTGGTATCGAAAGCTTCTTTTAGAGTACCTAGAACCGCCTTTTGAGTATTAAATACTAAGTATCGAGTACCTAGTATCAAGTACTTAAAACCATTTGATTAGAATCGAGTTCTAAAGATACAATACTAAGTATTGAGTACTTGCTATCGAATACTATCGAGTACTTGGTATCGAATACTTAGAATCTCTTAATTATAATCGAGTTCCGAGTATCGTTTACTTAGTATCAAGTACTTTGAGTTAAACACTTATTATCTAGGGTTTAGAATCAATTACTGAGTATCAAAAAATTGAGTATCGAGTACTTAGACTCGCTTAAATAGAATACCTTCATAGAACACTCAATATAGAGTACTTAGTATCGCCTACTGAGCGTTAAAAACTGAGTATCGACTACTTAATATCAAGTACTTAGCATCAAATACTTGTTATCTAGTATTTAGATTCAAGTACTGAGTATCGAAAACTGAGTATCGAATACTTAAACTCGCTTTACTAGAACCGCTTCATAAAACACCTAATATAGATTACTTAGTATCGCTTACTGGGCTTAAAAAACTGAGTATTAAGTACTTAATATCAAGATTTTAGTATCGAGTACTCTAATAAAATTAATTAGAACCAAGTAACGAGTAGTTAGACATGTTTAAATAGATTCGCTTCTAAGTATAGAGTACTTAATATCAAGTATTTAGTATCGAGTACTTTAGTAAAATTAATGAGAACCGAGTTCTGAGTACCGAGCACTTAAAATCAAGTCCGACTATCATTTACTAAATATAGAGTATTTTATATTGAATACTGAGTATCCCCTACTTAGAATCGCTAATGAGAATCGAGTACTTAGCACTGAGTATCAAGTTATCTAGTACCTACATTCAAATAGTGAGTATTGAGTGCTTAAAACTGCTTAATTAGATTCTAGTTTTAAGTATAGGTTACTGAATATCAAAGACTAAGTACAGAGTACTTAGAATCGCTTACTGAGTACCAAATACTGATTATCGACTACTTAGTATGCAGTATTTAGTAAAGAGTACTTAGAACCGATTAATATAAACCGAATACTGTTTATTGTGCATTCAGAATTGAGTATTGAAAATCGAATACTGAGTATCGAGTACTAAGTATTGAATACTGAGTATTGAGTACTTAAAATCGCTTGTAATACTAGGAATTGAGTATCGAATTCTTCGTATTAAGTAGATTACTTATTATTCAGTACTTAGAATCGAGTACTCAATACCGAATACTGCATATTGAGTACCTTAATTATTTCGAGCACTGAGTATCGAGTACTAAGCATCTATTACTGAGTATAGAGTTCTTATAATCGCCTATTGAGTATCAAATACTGAATATGAGGTACTTAGTAACGAGTTTTTAGCATTGAGTACTTGGAACTTATTAGCTAGAATCGAGTACTAAGCATTGAATACTGAGTATCGAGTACTAAGTAGCGCGTTCTGAGTACCAAGTACTTGGTAGTGAGTATTTAGCGTAGAGTACTTACTATTCAGTACTTAGTATCGAGTACTAAGTATCGAATACTGAATATTCAGTGCTTAGAATAGCTTAATTAGAATTGAGTACTTACTGTGTATTGAATTTTAAGTATGAATTACTAAGTAAAGAGTTCTTACGGTCGCCTACGGAGTATCAGAAACTGGGTATCGAGTACTAAGTATCAAGTAATTAACAGCAATTGATTAGAATCGAGTACTCAATATCAAATACTGAGTATCAAGTACTTGGTATTAAAAACTGAGTAGGGAGTACTTAGAATCTGTTAATAAGAATCAAGTTCTAAGTATGGAGTACTTAGTATCAAGTACTTAGAATCAAGTACTTATAAACCAGTACTTAGCATCAAGTACTGAGCTCCAAATACTGAGTATCAAGTACTTTGCAGCGGGCTATGAGTACCAAGTACTTGGTAGTGAGTACTTAGCAAAGAGTACTTAGCATAGAGTACTTAGAAACGCATTTGGAGTACTTAGCTATTAGAATTGAGTACTTAGTTACGACTGCTGTGTAAGGTATGGAGTTTTGAGTATCGAGTTCTAAGTACTGAGTAACAAGAATCGAATATTTAGTGTCGAGTGCTTAGTATTAAGTACCTAGTATCAAGATCTGAGTAATGAGTAGTGTGAATCAAGGTGAAAGATGGAGGTGAAATCGCCGACAAAACTACAAATAAAACATAGCCTACTTTTGAGGCATGAACTGAAGGAAATGATGCGCCTCCTCCTCCTCCTCCTACCAACCACTTCTGACCCAGCAACTGTTCATTTTACAGTTTAGCTTGAGGTTTAACGCCTAAATTAGTCCCACACCCGCGATTAGCAGGCTTCAACCACCACCAACAACCAACAACTCGAGCTGGCTACCCACCTATGAAAATATATATAAAATGGGGCAAAAAATATTCATTTCGTTTTTTTGTACTCAAATTTTTTTCTTTCTTTCTCTTGTTAATTTAGAAAAAAACGCTTAAGGCTTTCGCCGGGGCGGTGGGTTGGTGGCAAGGTGAGGCCAAGTGTCGCGGCAGGATGATGGTTTGGTGGTTGCTGCAACTTCAAACGAGATAAATACAATTTCCATTAGGCCTCCAACCACATTCATACTTTTGGCTTGTTTGTCAGTTTTTCCTCGGGTTTTTCCGTATTGATTTTAGGGCTTTTTCACAGTTTTTTCTCTCCCCCCAGCCCCCACCCACCCCACTCCACTGCTCTTCGTCTGTTTTACGTTAATTTTTTAATTGTAAATATTGCCTAGGGTCGCATTTTTCATCTGAGTTTTCCACCCGGCCTTAAGGTTCATAATTTCCACCACTCCAGAGTTCTGTTTACATAATTTGTACGTTACAACGCGCACACGAAACATTTTTTGGGCTACTTTTGGTCGTATTTTTTAATAGATTTCCTTTCCGGTGTTTTTTTTCCTGCGGTAGGAAATGTGCGCAGTTGGCCAGGGCAAATGATGGGGGCGGCGGGTATGCGGGGTTCAATTAAATTTTACACTTAAGTATTGCAGCTGTAGTCCAACAACTGAACAGTGAACCGGCGGAGGGGTGTACCCAAAAATCTGAGAGCCATGTTGATGGCCATTTTTATGGCCCAAACGCTAATTGCAAACTATTGGCACACACACACACATGCACTTAGCAGCCACATTAATATACAATAAAGTAGGGTTATGTTATGGTATTAGAAATTATGACAGCAGCCAGCCCCCCCCTCCAAGCCCTCACCATCCCCAACCCCAACTCCTGCTAGCCAAAACGATTGCAAACAAATAAAGACCCCCAAACGGCCAAAGGAAGCCACAGCAAAAGAAATGCTGTAAATCCTCAAATTTATAGATTTCCTCAGTCGGTTGTGTGTGTGGCAGTGTGTGTGTGTGTGTGTGGGCCAGCAGTCGTTGTCTTTTCACATAAACAATCATAAAATAGAAATATAGACAGAGGCAAAGAAAGCAGCGTATGAGTTTGACTTGTAGGAAGGGCATATAACCCAGAGCAATCTCTAATCAGAATCTAGCAAAAATATACTTCAATACAAACAGCAGAAAGACCAAGATATAGTCTACCAACCAGGGCTGCAAACCGGTTTAGCACCGAACCGGTTCGAATCCATAATTTCAACTTCGAACCTTTCTAGAAAAGCTGAACCTGATTGAGTTTCGAACCTAAAATACAACTTCGGTTCGGCTCTACAGTTTTGTAGACTTTAAAACTGTATATTTTTCCGAGTTTTCCTGCTCAGGTGCTGGGTTTCCCAAGTAGAACAATCACAACTGATATTATTCGAGCATTTTTAAGCTAAGGAACCGTGATTGGCGTCTTTTGCGCGTACAATTTTCCGGAATTTTCACGCTTTGCTGACGGATTTTCCAACATTTAACCATTACATCTCCAATTATTCTGCATTCTAACCTGACAAACCAAGTTTTCAAGTTCATCAGATGAAAAATGGTCGTTTGAATGCAGAATTTTCCGGAATTTTCACGGAATTTCCAACATAGGAAAATTTTTTTACAAATAATTCAGCTTTCCAATCTTACAAACCGAGTTTCAATTGGTCAATTGGTTGAAAAACTGTATATTTGCATGCAGAATTTTCCGGGATTTTCCCAACCAGGTGCCGGATTTTTCAACATCAAACAATTATAACTGAAATTACTTAGCACTCTAACCTTAACAAGCCGCGTTTTAAGTCAATCGCATGAAAAATTGCTTCTAACATTCTCAATTTTCCGGAACTTTCACACCCAGCTGCAGGATTTTTCCAACATAGGAAAATCTCATAACAAATTATGCAGCATTTTTAGCTTACAAACCGATTTTTAAGTCAATCTACTAACGAAAATTTATTTTTCAAGCAGAATTTTCCGGGATTTTCCCAACCTGGAGACGGATTTTTCAACATTGAACAATTATAACTGAAATTACTTAGCGTTCTAACCTTACAAGCCGCGTCTTAAGTCAATCGCATGAAAAATTCACAATTTTCCGGAACTTTCCCACCCAGCTGCAGGATTTTTCCAACATAGGAAAATCTTTTGACAAATTATGCAGCATTCTTGGCCTGCAAAACAAGTTTTAAGTCAATCGGTTGGAAAATATTTATTTTTCGAGCAGAATTTTCCGGGATTTTCCCCACCAACGGGCGAATTTTTCAACATTGAATTATCATGCTGTTGAAATTTGTTTACTCTTTACGATTTCTCAAGTAAATTGCATTTTAATTGAATTTTTCAATAAAATTTTCGAAATAATTGAAAATTTAAATCAATTAAAATTAATTTTCTTCTCTTTTTTTAAATTTTCTTTCAATGAATTTTTAACTGGTAGTTAATAAGCATTTAATTGGCATATTTCACTTCAATTAAATTTTTAATTCAGATTTTTCACCAGCATTAAATATTTAATTGAGACTTTTTTATGGCAAACAAAAGCAATTGTGCACAAATTATGTTTAGTAGGGTAAAGTTTTGCATGAATCAAGGCGAAAAAAGTGTTCTAGATGATTGCACAGGCTACCCATACATCCTATACTTAGTTGAGCTAACCAAAAACCAAGGACTGCATATAAGATCTATGGTTTTTTGGGTCTCAGCCTAAATAGTTATTGAACCGGTTCAACAATGGTTGTGCTGTGATGGATCCTGATCAAAAATCTCAAAATCTCACTGGAATTTTGTGGTCTTCAACATTGTCAAATGGAAAACCAAATCAAATCTGTAAACAGATCTTTATGCATCTGGTTGAGGGTACTTTACTTTATGTAAGTCATCTTCAGTTAGCCTCGCCTCGATTTCTGTATTGGCTGCCGTTTTCATTTCTAATCTTTGAGCAGTTTCAGCTGCTGTGGCCCACAGCCATAAGATACAGAACACATGTGAAGGTCACGACCTAAAAGCGTGGGCTGGGTGGTTGGTTAGTCGTCGCTTTTTGGCTAATGAAAAAGAAATAAAAGTGTCGAGTGCATTATTGCCGCACACACACACACACACACATCATTTTCCCTGGTAATTGTCGACCAGTGCGTGTTACGTGCCTGCCTACCCAATCTTCGTCCACGCCTCCCCTGGCTCCTTCCTCTTTGGCTATTATTTTGCACTTACTATAACATGCACATAAATATTTTTCCTTTTTTTTTTTGTGCCTGGTCCCCCCCTTTTTTCGGCTGTGTCTGTGGCTATTTTATTGATACTAAAAGGACATGTGAGCCAGCGCAAGTGTGTGTGTGTGTGTGTGGGAGAGAGTATTTCAGCCTTGTTTTTATTGTCGCCTTTCCCTGCCTTGGCGAATCTCTGTCAAAAAGCAATAATCATCAATTCTGATTTTTTTTTCTTGCTTTTTGGGGCCAAGACTTGGTTGTAGACGCTGTCGTTGCCTCGATTTGATTTCAAATTGATTATTATTTATGCCATTTGAGGAAGATGAGGTTGAAGACAGACAGACAGGAACCAACTCTTCTTGAGTACAGCAATCGGCGAAGATGGAACAGGCGACCGACTGCCAGTAGGGCTAAGATAGTGTTTGATCCTTGATCCTGCTTCTGTTTGAACCAAATCGAAACACAGCTTAAAGCATAACTGTGTAGGTTCGTCGAATATCTGCACGTTTTTCCAACTAAAACTTTTTTTCGGCTCTCACTTTTCTAAGGCAGCTATACTATTTAGATGTCCGATTTCGACCAAACTTTGTGGAATCATAGAAAATCATAGCAAACTAAGAATTACAAAGTTTGGAGGCGTTTCCATTGAAAACAAAAAAGTTTTTCTCACTAAGACTACTTTTCAGACTCTACTTTTGTATGACAGCTATACTATATAGTTGACCGATCTCGACCAAACTTGTTAAAATTAAGGGAAAACATAGCAAACTAAGTTATAAAAAGTTTGGAGTCGATTCGATTGAAAACAAAAAAGTTTTTCTCACTAAAACTAATTTTTCGACCGATCGTTCCCATGACAGCTATATGCTATAGCCAGCCGATTTTGACCAAACTTTGTAGAATTGTGTAAAAGCATATTAGATAAGTAAATACCAATTTTGAGGACATTTCCAAAGAAAACAACAAAGTTTTTCTCACTAAGACTACTTTTCAGACCCTACTTTTCTATGACAGCTGTACTATATAGTTGACTGATCTCGACCAAACATAATGAAATCATGGCAAAGCCTAGCAAACTAAGAAATACAAAGTTTGGAGTCGTTTCGATTGAAAACAAAAAAGTTTTTCTAACTAAGACTAGTTTTTCGACCGATCCTTCGTATGACAGCTATATGATATAGTCAACTGATACGGCTGATTCCAACAAATGTGCCGGGTATTTATATAATATTTAAGGACTTTGTGCAAAGTTTGCTGAAGAAAGCTTTTAAACTAACGGAGGAGATGGCTTAGAAACAGAAATCAACTCAGCTTGTCATGACAATCAAGCATATATATACTTAATGTGGTCGGAGATGCTTCCTTCTATGCGTAATAAGTATAAATACGCCTGTAGTGGTACTCGAACTCATAAGTTTCACTTTGGAAGGCTTGTTGACAGCTAAAAGGTTTATCAACTAATATAAGGACATTACGAACGTTGAGGAAAAGTGACCTTATATATTTAAGTGACTATTTTCTAAGCTCTACTTATGCAGCTCTAACTCTTTCGCCCTGCCTTTTTAACTCTTTCTTTGTAAATCAACCTCTTTGGCTCTACCTCTTGAGCTCTCTACCACTCTCGAATTACCACTTAAGCTCTACCACACTATCTCTATATTTTCGAATCTAATACTCTATTTGTACCGCTTTAGCACTTCCTTTTTTGGCTCTACCACCTTTGCTCTTCTCTTCCTCTTTGGCTCTACCTCTTAAGTACTAGCTCTTCAGCTCAAACACCTTTGCTCTTCCTTTTTTTTTAGCTCTACCTCTTTGGTTCTATCTCTTTAGCTCTACCACCCTGGGACTACCATTTAAGATCTATAAGTTTAAGTCTACATCTTCGAGTATACCACTCTCACTGTAGCACTACCCTTTTGGCTCTGCCTCTTTGGCACTACCTCCTTAGACCTATCTCTTCAGCTCTATTACTCTAGCTGTGTCATTTTTGCTCTAGATCTTCAGCTCTTTGTCTCTACTTCTTCAACTATTCCTTATTAGCTCTTTAGCTATACCTCTTACTCTACAGCTCTACCACTGTAGCTCTACCTCTTCAGCTTTTAGCTATTTGTCTCTACTTCTTCAGCTCTACCTTATTAGCTCTTCCTCCTTAGCTCTGCCACTTTAGCTCTACCTTTTTAGCTCTTCATCTTCAGCTCCACCACTTTTGCTCTACATTTTTAACCGTACCACCTTAGCTCTACCTCTTCAGCTCTCAGCTCTTTGTCTCTACTTCTTCAGCTCTTCCTTATTAGCTCTTACTCTTTGGTTCTACCTCTTTAGCTCTACCACTTTACCTCTACCTCTTCAGCTCTCAGCTCTTTGTCTCTACTTCTTCAGCTCTTCCTTATTAGCTCTTTATCTATACCTCTTACTCATCAGCTCTATCACTTTAGCTCTACCACTTTAGCTCTACCTCTTTGTCTCTACTTCTTTATCTCTCCCTTATTAGCCCCTTCCTCTTTGGTTCTACCTCTTCAGCTCTACCACTTAAGCTCTACATCTTCAGCTCTCAGCTCTTTGTCTCCACTTCCTCCGCTCTTCCTAATTAGCTCTTACTCTTTGGTTCTACCTCTTTAGCTCTACCACTTTACCTCTACCTCTTCAGCTCTCAGCTCATTGTCTCTACTTCTTCAGCTCTTCCTTATTAGCTCTTTAGCTATACCTCTTATTCTTCAGCTCTCCCACTTTAGCTCTACCTCTTCAGCTCTCAGCTCATTGTCTCTACTTCTTCAGCTCTTCCTTATTAGCTCGTTAGCTATACCTTTTACTCTTCAGCTCTACCTCTTCAGCTCTCAGCTCTTTGTCTCTACTACTTCTTCGGCTCTTCCTTATAAGCTCTTACTTTTTGGTTCTACATCTTCAGCTCTACCACTTTAGCTCTACCTCTTCAGCTATACCTCTTGCACTTCAGATCTACCTCTTCAGCTCTTTGTCTCTTCTTTTTCAGCTCTTCCTTATTAGCTCTTCCTCTTTGGTTCTACCTCTTCACCTCTACCACTTTGGTTCTATCTCTTTGTCTCTATCTTTATATCTCTTCCTCTTCAGCTGTACCTCTTCAGCTCCTCTTCAGCTCCTCTTCAGCTCTTACTCTTCAGCTCTTCTACTTTAGCTCTATCTCTTGCAAAAGCTGAAAGTAAACTAACTTTTGCTGGACTTTAGATAGAATTGGCAATAGTCCACCTTTCAAACAGTTTCTGCCTACATTTTCAGGTGCTTTTTGTTGCCTCAAAATGCGCGACCATAAGCCAGCAGTGGGCACCTCTCAAAAGAGACCACTTTCTGATGGAGCTAAACAACAAACAGCAGAAAGTTTCCTAAACAAGTCCAATCCATTTGGTTGTAGACTCAATTTAGTTTTTATAAATAATAAAGTGAAAAACTTTGTGGCAAGTGATCCCTGGCAATGCTGTCAGTCGATTTGCCAACTGTCAAAGGGCCAGGCCCCCGGTCGACGAACGAAAATGTTCAGTATTCAATCTGATTTCAAAGCGAAAACTGGTGTCTAGCTAAAATAAATAAAAAATAATATAAATATCAAAAGGGTAAGAAAAACTTCTCGGTTGGTGTGAAAAGTTGCAAAAAAACAAAGTGCATTACCTTCTAGAACCTAACTTCAGTGCCATATATATTTTGATACCATCTCGCTGAACCGTTACCGGAAGAAAAGGAGGATACCAATACCCAATCGAAAGCAACTGTGAAACATGGCAGACGTGGAACTAGAGAATGCAGCTGCTGGACCAACCAAGTGGGAGTCGTTCCGGGATGCCGAGGGTGAATTTGGTGAGTTACCTTTGTCAGCGTCGACTGATTGCTTTGCCCACAGTTTGTCACACTTAATTAAAGAAAATTTGAAGCACTTTGGATGTCAATTTGTTGCCCACTTTTCGGTGGCGGCCAATACGATGACAGTTGCCAGTTAAAATGCTGAAAAAGGCAAAAAAAAAGATACAAAAAAAGAAGAAGCAGAAACGGTTTAATTAAGTCGAAACCCTTTCGTGCGTGCCCTGGGCCCCAAGTGGCGGCGGCGGCGGCGGCAGTGACTCAAGTGGCCAGAAACGGACGAGCAGTCACTTGGGTCTGCTGCAGGCGCGTTAATTTCCAAGGTGTTTGCCCGGCTGCTTCCGTTCGGGCACAACAAAAAATCGGCGTAATTAAAAATCAAATGATTTTCTTTTTCTCTCCCATTTCTTCATTAATTTGGCGCTTTTTCACTTGCTGAAGTGATTTATTTGTTTAATCCTTTTCAAAGGCCATTTGAAATGTTGCTGAGGGGTTTCAATTGATTCGTTATTGAAGCTGCGGCAGCTGCTCCTGCTGCTCCTGCTGCTGCTGCTGCTGCTGCTGCTGCTGATCCGCTTCTTGTCTGATTTTTAATCCGCATTCGATACGGTAACAATTTTTTACCTCATCACCAATCAACGGCTGCAGCTTCTGACATTCGCATAACTTCCGATTTAATCCCAACGCCTGAATGTCTTGCCCTCTCCTCCGACTCCAACTCCCCGTCTCCTGGGTGTACCATCCACCTGAGTTATGCCGCTGCGCTGTGCGTTGTCGTATTTTGTAAGCTTTTGCGCCTCCTCCGGCTCTTCGACTCTTCGTCGTCGTCGTCGTTGAAGCGATAAAAGATCAATTTAGTTGCGCTCCAAAGTCGACGAAGCCGTCGCTGATTTAAATCCGATCATTGCGAGACGATTTGATGCGAACTGAAACATGCACATGGAATTTGCAATTATCGAACATCAAAGGCAACAATCGTGGATGCTGAATGCTGAATCGCTGTTACTTAATGATCAGTTGATCAGTTGCTCGCTCTGTCGCCCCCCGCCCGCCCGCTCCACTCTCTCTCTGTCCGATTGCTAGAATCTTGATAATTGAAAGCGACCCATAATCAGCTTGTTTGTTAAGAAAAACGCTTAGGTTGTTGGCCATTAAAGCAATCCAGTTGATAGCTTCAATGGGAACAGAGCTTTGGGGATTTCAAACTCTTCCTAGAACTTTGGTAAGATGAATCAATGGAATTCATATTAAATTGATATTTAATTGATATATTCTAAATTGATACTAAATTGTTACTTAATTGTGACTAAATTAAAATTTAATTGAACTTTAATTGAAATTGAATTGAAATTGAATTGAAATTGAATTGAAATTGAATTGAAATTGAATTGAAATTGAATTGAAATTGAATTGAAATTGAATTGAAATTGAATTGAAATTGAATTGAAATTGAATTGAAATTGAATTGAAATTGAATTGAAATTGAATTAATATTATATTAATTCTAAATTGATACTATATTGTGACTAAATTGTAATTAAATTGAAATCAAATTGAAATTTGGTCGATATTTAGTTGAATTAATATTAAATTGAGACTAAATTAATTAAACTAATTTAATTGATATTAAACTGATATTGATATAAAATTGTTGGTAAATTGATATTAAATTGATACGAAAGTAAAATTAAATTAATATTGATTTTAATTTGAAATGAAATTGAATTGATATTGAATTGATACTAAATTGATACTAAAATGATACTAAACTGAGACTAAATCTAGACTAAATTGAGGCTAAGTTGAGACCAAATTGAAATTTAATTGACATTGAATTGACATTGAATTAAAATTGAACCGATATTGAACTGATATTGAATGGATATTGAACGAAAATTGTATTAATACTAAATTAATACTAATCGGATACTAAATTGATACTACTTTGAAACTAAATTAAAATTAGATTGAAATTTGATTGAATATAAATTGAAAGGAAGTTAAAATAAGCTGTAGTTAGAGCTGAGTTACAAGATGGACTTAGTTACAAGATGGAAAGACTTAAAGAGGGAAAGACTTACAGAGAAACGGCCCACATGAGACTTATAGAAGGAGACACTTATTGAAGAAAAGACTTGATGTAGAAGAGACTTGATGTAGAAGAGACTTGATGTAGAAGAGACTTGATGTAGAAGAGACTTGATGTAGAAGAGACTTGATGTAGAAGAGACTTGATGTAGAAGAGACTTGATGTAGAAGAGACTTGATGTAGAAGAGACTTGATGTAGAAGAGACTTGATGTAGAAGAGACTTGATGTAGAAGAGACTTGATGTAGAAGAGACTTGATGTAGAAGAGACTTGTTGAAGCAAAGACTTATTGAAGCAAAGACTTATTGAAGCAAAGACTTATTGAAGCAAAGACTTATTGAAGCAAAGACTTATTGAAGCAAAGACTTATTGAAGCAAAGACTTATTGAAGCAAAGACTTATTGAAGCAAAGACTTATTGAAGAAAGAAGAGACTTATTGAAGAAAGAAGAGACTTGTTGAAGAAAGAAGAGACTTGTTGAAAAGACTTATTAAAGACCGAATGAATCTTATTGAAGGGACTTATTGAAGAGTTATTGAAGAAACTTCTTGAAAAGAAACTTAATGAAGAAGAGACTTATTGAAAAGAGTCTTATTGAAAAGAGACTTAATGAAGAAGAGACTTGTTGAAGAGACTTGTTGAAGCAAAGAAAAAAAGACTTATTGAAGGGACTTATTGAAGAAGAGACTTATTAAAAAGAGTTATTGAGACTTATTGAAAAGAGACTTAATGAAAAGAGACTTAATGAAAAGAGACTTGTTGAAGAAAAGATGGAATGAATCTTATTGAAGAAAAGATGGAATGAATCTTATTGAAGATTAGTTAGGAATGAATGAATGCATGAACGGTTGTGCAGCATCTTTTTAAAACCATTGTACTGCCAATTCAGGAATACTTGGACTCGACCTTTCTCCAGCGGTGGGCACTCCTTCTCAGAATCAATTCCTACACTGCGAAATGCACAACAAGCACAGAATCTATATGCTTTGTATATTGAGATTGAACCAATCTGATAATGTGCTGCTTTATCATCAAATTCGGTCAAAAGCCACTTGCTTATGAGATCTCAGTAGGTTTGATTCTTTTACCTACTCAATCCACTTTCCATGGGTTTACTGGTAATAAACCAAAACTGTTGGCGGCAACTGGCCAAACCCAGACAGTCCAAAATAGACCAATCTAGACCCAGACCCAACCAAATGACTGCTGGCTGTTGTCTGTTGGCTGGGGTGTAGGGCTTTGGGTAAAGCGCTCTGTTCAAAAATCAAATAGCAAAGAACTACAAATTACATGCCAAAATGCACTTCAATACAAAGCACTTGGGTAAACAGTAGACGCACACACACACACGCACACACACAAGGAGGACTCTGGCACACCTGTGGCCCAGTCCTGGTCCTGACCCTCTCCTCCCCCCCTCACTCACTCACCCAATGACGATGTAAACCTTAAGGTATTTTGCGATAATTGCACTTTGCTGTTGTTGGCTGCTGCCGCTCCTGCTGCTCGTGCTACTTCTGGTGTGGACTTGCCAAAAAGAGTTGGCTCCAGTTGCTTTCCACCTCCAAAACTCGCATTGTAGTCTCATAGTCGTCGTCGTTGTCTGTGCGTGGCGCAAGATAAACAAAAGACAACTGTTCCATGTGAGAGGAGAGAACTGAGTCTGTAGTCTGGCACATGTCTTCGCCAGGCGAAAGCGAGCACCTGACTCCTGCTGTTTATGCTGAAACTACTTTCAGTGCATTGTGTGTGTGTGTGTGGGTGGGTGTGTGTGTGTGTGATACAGTAGGTACTCTAGAATAGTGGAGATGAAACTGAAAAGAGATGTAATGGTATATATATTAAAAAGATTGAAATCATATTGAAAAAATATTATAAAGATGCTGAAAAGATGCTGAAAAGATGCTGAAAAGATGCTGAAAAAATGCTGAAAAGATGCTGAAAAGATGCTGAAAAGATGCTGAAAAGATGCTGAATATATGCTGAAAAGATGCTGAAAAGATATTGAAAAGATATTGAAAAGATATCAAACAGATATTAAAAAAATACTGAAATTATATTGAAAAGATACTGAAAAGATGCTGAAAAGATGTTGAAAAGATGTTGAAAAGATGTTGAAAAGATGTTGAAAAGATACTGAAAAGATATTGAAAAGATATCAAACAGATATTAAAAAACAAGAAAGAAAGTCGGTCAAGCCCGACTATAACATACTCTGTACCAAAAAAATTTGTCTTTTGATCATAACTCGAAAACCGTTCATCCGATCTTCTTCATTCCTTTGGCGGATCGATAAGTAATCCTAATAACTAAATATGTCCAGAAGGAACAAGCCATCTATCTTCAAAACTGTGGGAGATATGACGTTTTTTCTAAATTGCGGGGGCGGGAGGGGGCGTGGCCAAAATTGAAAATAAACTTGATCTGCCTGCAGACATAAGAAGCATATGTCCCATACACGTCAAACCTCTATCTTACCATCTTACCATCTCTGAGATCTGTGCGTTCATACGGACAGACAGACGGACGGACGGACGGACAGACGGACATGACTCGGCTGTTCATGCTGATCAAGAATATATATACTATATGTACCTACGGTACAGAGTATAAAAAGTTGGTTGATCGTATTTTAAATAAAATATAAAATATTATAAAGATGCTGAAAAGATGCTGAAATTATATTGAAAAGATACTGAAAAGATACTGAAAAGATGTTAAAAAGATGTTAAAAAGATGTTGAAAAGATGTTGAAAAGATGTTGAAAAGATGTTGAAAAGATGTTGAAAAGATGTTGAAAAGATGTTGAAAAGATGTTGAAAAGATGTTGAAAAGATGTTGAAAAGATGTTGAAAAGATGTTGAAAAGATGTTGAAAAGATGTTGAAAAGATGTTGAAAAGATACTGAAAAGACTGAAAAGGTATTATACGAGGATTGAAAAGATAAAAACGTATACTGAAAAGACACTGAAAAGATATTGAAAAGATAGTGAACAGATGGTAAAAAGATTGAAAAGATTGTGAAAAGATACTGAAAATGTATTAAAAAACTTGAAAGAAAAAAGGTTAAAAGGTTTCAAAGAAGGTTTCATGAATGTTTCATGAAGGTTTCTAAAGGTTTTTAGAGGTTTCTAAAGGTTTCTAAGAAGATGGCTACAGGTTTCAAAGAAGATTTCTAAAGGTTTCAAAGAAGGTTTCAAAGAAGGTTTCAAAGTAGGTTTCTAAAGAAGGTTTCTAGAGAAGGTTTCTAGAGAAGGAAGGTTTCTAAAGGTTTCTAAAAAAGCTTTCTTAAGAAGTTTTCAAGAAGGTTTCTAAAGAAGGTTTCTAGAGAAGGAAGCTTTCTAAAGGTTTCTAAAGAAGGTTTCTAAAGAAAATTTCTAAAGGTTTCTAAAGAAAATTTCTAAAGGTTTCTAAGAAGGTTTCAAAGGTTTCAAGGAAGGTTTCTAAAAAATCTTTCTAAAGGTTTCTAAAGAAGCTTTCTAAAGGTTTCTGAAGGTTTCTAAAAAAGCTTTCTAAAGGTTTCAAAGAAGGTCTGAAAGGAATTTAAAAGGAATTCAGAATGCCGATTCCTTGCATATAGAGTTTGCCCTGCCCTTAACAATGGGTTCCACTGTACTTACTACTTAATTAATTCAAATCTTGCTAATTGCCTTTTATTTGCTTTTGCTGCGCAGATTTTAAGTTTTTAATTGCAAATCCTATGCCTCTTCCTTTTCCTTTTACTCCCTTCCAGCGGGATTTGCAGGCTTTATAAATTCGATCAGTCTATTTTTCCATATTCTCTTTGAAACGGCGCCCAAGAAGGAGGAAAGGCGCAACGATACCCTTCTTGTGGTTGTTTTGCTATTAACTAGCATATGTCTGTCAACGCTGGGATTATCTTTGTACCTAAGTCTGCGCAGAAAAAAAGTAAGTAGAAAGTGGGCAGTAGTGTACCAACTAACACCTTCTTTTTCCGCCAACAGGAATGCCATGAGCTGCCCAAGCTCACCAAGGTTGAAAGACGACGCTTTTGTCGTGCTCTGCGAGATTCGACCCAAAACATCTTAAGTGACTATTACCTCGTGAACCAAATTCATGACACTGCAACCTCCTCGTCGAGCGAAGATGAATTAATGACTAGCTCGGGTAAGTTGAACCTAACCAGGCGCATTTAAGCTCAACTAATGTGTGTTTTCCCCCAGAAGCCGTTAAAGCACCACCTCGTATGGCGCCATCCTTATCCATGCCAACTTTACTGCTTACCGAGACGACAAAGGAAGAAGTTGAACGCAATGAGCCTCAACTGGAAGAAGTTGCCGAACTGCAACTAGATTGCACTAATCCCACCGAGGATCACGATTCTTCGCCACATGCCTCGCCCTGTCACACGGAGCGCACATTGATGCCCGAATCCGAGTATAAACTGGAGGAAAGGGAAATACCGAGCATTACCACCATTTTACCCCGATCTCAGGGCGTTGTGCATACGGTGGAGAAACGCTCGCCACTTTCGGTGTCCCGCCAGGTTCGGGCCGGTACTTGCACACAGACCGCTGGCTTCCATATGTCATGCAGGGATTCGGGCGTGCCCATTTTCGACACCACTCAAGATGCTGTTGCCCTCAGCCAGAAAGTACCACGCGATCGTGAATCGTTGCAGGAATTGGCCCGTAAATCGCATCTGCCACGTCCCATTCGCATGGAGGGGGGCGTTCCCTTTGATCGCCAACTGAAAAAAAAGAAGTTACACAAATTGCACAAGGTTACCTAAGTTTTGTTATTGTTATATTTTTTTAGCCACCGACGTTCCTGTTTATATTTTTCATTTTTATACATATATGCCACATCCGTGCAACCAACACGCCACACCCACCCACACACACAACTACATTACACACACGCACACACACACCACTTACACAACACACACATTCTGACTTTCCTAAATTGAATAGTAATTTCATTGTAAAAAACCTAAAATTTTCGGCAAGTAAAAAAAAAAATTACCAGTAAAAAAACACCTTCTTTTAATTTGCTTTTAAAGAGGTTCAAAGGAGACACAGGGGGAGGGATGAGTAGGAGAGATCCTTTTACCTTTTGCTTCTGCCACTTTGTACCCAGTTCAATGGGCAAAACTAAGAAAATAGCATTAAAACTAGAATTGAACAAGAAATGATCAAGAAATGAACTCAAAATAAACACGAGATGAACACAAAATGAAAATGAAATGCAGACGAGATGAAGACGCGATAAACAAGAAATGAACAAGAAATGTCAAGGAAAGATCAAGAAATGAACACGAAATGAAGAGATGAAGACGAAATGAACATGAAATGAAGACAAGATGAAGACTAGATGAAATACGAAATGAATGACCAGATGAAAGACTAGATGAACGACGAGATGAAAGACTAGATGAACGACGAGATGAAGGCGAGATGAAGGCGAGATGAAGGCGAGATGAAGGCGAGATGAAGGCGAGATGAAGGCGAGATGAAGGCGAGATGAAGGCGAGATGAAGGCGAGATGAAGGCGAGATGAAGGCGAGATGAAGGCGAGATGAAGGCGAGATGAAGGCGAGATGAAGGCGAGATGATGGCGAGATGAAGACAAGATGAAGACAAGATGAAGACAAGATGAAATACGAAATGAATGACCAGATGAAAGACTAGATGAACGACGAGATGATGGCGAGATGAAAGCGAGATGAAAGCGAGATGAAGGCGAGATGAAGGCGAGATGAAGGCGAGATGAAGGCGAGATGAAGGCGAGATGAAGGCGAGATGAAGGCGAGATGAAGGCGAGATGAAGGCGAGATGAAGGCGAGATGAAGGCGAGATGAAGGCGAGATGAAGGCGAGATGGAGGCGAGATGGAGGCGAGATGGAGGCGAGATGGAGGCGAGATGGAGGCGAGATGAAGGCGAGATGAAGGCGAGATGAAGGCGAGATGAAGGCGAGATGAAGGCGAGATGAAGGCGAGATGAAGGCGAGATGAAGGCGAGATGAAGGCGAGATGAAGGCGAGATGAAGGCGAGATGAAGGCGAGATGAAGGCGAGATGAAGGCGAGATGAAGGCGAGATGAAGGCGAGATGGAGGCGAGATGGAGGCGAGATGGAGGCGAGATGGAGGCGAGATGAAGGCGAGATGAAGGCGAGATGAAGGCGAGATGAAGGCGAGATGAAGGCGAGATGAAGGCGAGATGAAGGCGAGATGAAGGCGAGATGAAGGCGAGATGATGGCGAGATGAAGGCGAGATGAAGGCGAGATGAAGGCGAGATGAAGGCGAGATGAAGGCGAGATGAAGGCGAGATGATGGCGAGATGAAGACAAGATGAAGACAAGATGAAATACGAAATGAATGACCAGATGAAAGACTAGATGAACGACGAGATGATGGCGAGATGAAAGCGAGATGAAAGCGAGATGAAGGCGAGATGAAGGCGAGATGAAGGCGAGATGATGGCGAGATGAAGACAAGATGAAGACAAGATGAAGACAAGATGAAATACGAAATGAATGACCAGATGAAAGACTAGATGAACGACGAGATGATGGCGAGATGAAAGCGAGATGAAAGCGAGATGAAGGCGAGATGAAGGCGAGATGAAGGCGAGATGAAGGCGAGATGAAGGCGAGATGAAGGCGAGATGAAGGCGAGATGATGGCGAGATGAAGGCGAGATGAAGGCGAGATGATGGCGAGATGAAGACAAGATGAAGACAAGATGAAGACAAGATGAAGACAAGATGAAATACGAAATGAATGACCAGATGAAAGACTAGATGAACGACGAGATGATGGCGAGATGAAAGCGAGATGAAAGCGAGATGAAGGCGAGATGAAGGCGAGATGAAGGCGAGATGAAGGCGAGATGAAGGCGAGATGAAGGCGAGATGAAGGCGAGATGAAGGCGAGATGAAGGCGAGATGAAGGCGAGATGAAGGCGAGATGGAGGCGAGATGGAGGCGAGATGGAGGCGAGATGGAGGCGAGATGGAGGCGAGATGAAGGCGAGATGAAGGCGAGATGAAGGCGAGATGAAGGCGAGATGAAGGCGAGATGAAGGCGAGATGAAGGCGAGATGAAGGCGAGATGAAGGCGAGATGAAGGCGAGATGATGGCGAGATGAAGGCGAGATGAAGGCGAGATGATGGCGAGATGAAGACAAGATGAAGACAAGATGAAGACAAGATGAAGACAAGATGAAGACAAGATGAAATACGAAATGAATGACCAGATGAAAGACTAGATGAACGACGAGATGATGGCGAGATGAAAGCGAGATGAAAGCGAGATGAAGGCGAGATGAAGGCGAGATGAAGGCGAGATGAAGGCGAGATGAAGGCGAGATGAAGGCGAGATGAAGGCGAGATGATGGCGAGATGAAGGCGAGATGAAGGCGAGATGATGGCGAGATGAAGACAAGATGAAGACAAGATGAAGACAAGATGAAGACAAGATGAAATACGAAATGAATGACCAGATGAAAGACTAGATGAACGACGAGATGATGGCGAGATGAAAGCGAGATGAAAGCGAGATGAAGGCGAGATGAAGGCGAGATGAAGGCGAGATGAAGGCGAGATGAAGGCGAGATGAAGGCGAGATGAAGGCGAGATGATGGCGAGATGAAGGCGAGATGAAGGCGAGATGAAGACAAGATGAAGACAAGATGAAGACAAGATGAAGACAAGATGAAATACGAAATGAATGACCAGATGAAAGACTAGATGAACGACGAGATGATGGCGAGATGAAAGCGAGATGAAAGCGAGATGAAGGCGAGATGAAGGCGAGATGAAGGCGAGATGAAGGCGAGATGAAGGCGAGATGAAGGCGAGATGAAGGCGAGATGAAGGCGAGATGAAGGCGAGATGAAGGCGAGATGAAGGCGAGATGAAGGCGAGATGAAGGCGAGATGAAGGCGAGATGAAGGCGAGATGAAGGCGAGATGAAGGCGAGATGGAGGCGAGATGGAGGCGAGATGGAGGCGAGATGGAGGCGAGATGAAGGCGAGATGAAGGCGAGATGAAGGCGAGATGAAGGCGAGATGAAGGCGAGATGAAGGCGAGATGAAGGCGAGATGAAGGCGAGATGAAGGCGAGATGAAGGCGAGATGAAGGCAGAAGAAAGGCCAAAGAAAGGCCAAAGAAAGGCCAAAGAAAGGCCAAAATAGGGCAAAGGTAGGGCAAAAGTAGGAATAGTAGGGCAAAAGGAAGGCAAAATAAGACAAAAGAAACGCCAGAGAAATGCAAAAGTAGGGCAAAAAGAAGGTTAAAGGAAAGGCAAAGGAAAGGCAAAAGAAAGGCAAAGAGAAAGCAAAGAGATGGCAAAAAGAAGGCAAAGAGAAGGCAAGTAGAAGGTCAAGAGCAGCCAAAGAGGAGCCAAGAGGAGGAAAATAGGAGGCAAAGAGAAGTCAAAAAACGGTCAAAGAGAAGGCCAAGAGAACGCAAAAAGAACGCAAAAATAAGGCAAAGAGAAGGCATAGAAACTAGAATTGAAAATAGAATAGAAGATAAAGATTTGAAACCAGAATTGAAACTAGACAACCAGAATGTCCTAGAACTGAAACAAGAACTCGTATGCTCACATACAAATTCCTAGCAAAAGCCACGCCCACTCTCATCTTCAATCGACCATACCTAAGGGGCGTTGTCCACTTTTGACAAATGATGCAAACTGGCAAATCCATCAACAATCTATGCGAAAACAAGCAACCAACAAATGTTGTCTACCAATTAAGTACCAATTCAGTTTGAGTTCATTCTCCCAACACCCCACCCCACCCCACCCCCCTTCAGAATGTTTCCGAAACACTTGACCAAACTTTAATTAAGACCTCAAAAAACAGGCAACAAACCAAACAAACGACTGGCCAAACAATGCTACAAACAATGGACCTGGGTGCTGGGTGCTGGGTGCTGGGTGCTGACCCAGCCAGCTGGCTGAGAAAAAACTAACCAAAAGTCAGCAACACTTAAGCAAAATGTCAAATACACACAAATCTAACGAAATGAAAATGCCCTCCGGGGTGCATTTGCCTGCCAGTCGCCGGGCTGGTTAAACGACTGCGATTGAATAGTTCTCGGAAATGGCGAAACAAACACAGAACCGAACACAGCAGAACCAGAAGGGTTCAACCGGCCCCGGCTTGACCCGAGACCCCAAGACCAAGTATCGATAGTTTCCCCCCGGCAAAAGTTTTGCCGGGCAACAGGACAAGTGACAATAACAAGCACAAATGGACGCTCGGCTCCCGTGTCCATGCTGCTGATGACAATGGTCCACAGACAGAAAGTTGCTCGTCGGACATCTTTGCCGACGCCGGACCCGTCCGCTTGACATCCGGCATAAATGTCAAACGGCAACTGCTCTGGCCACAGAATCATCCGTGTTGTGGGTCAATGCATTGACAAAAAAGTGACACAGGGCGGCGGCTAACCAAATATATTCATAGCCAGGACAGATTTCACTTGGGCCGTGGGGCAGGAATGTGGCTACCAGACAATAATGGACTTTAAAAGGCCCAAAAACATATTAAAGCTCTCCCAGCCAGGCAGTCGTTTGTCCAACCATCCATCCATTCATCCATCCATCCATCCATCCGCAAGGGGCTAAACCGAGTGCGTTGTCGTTTAATTACAAAACGAACAACGCATAAAAACCAACCGAGTCCGTCGATGGCCCCCATAAGGACACAAGGAAGGAACGCACACACACACACACACACACACATTCGGCACACACTATTGTCTATGTGCTATTCCCGCCTCAACGTTTGACATTTGCCATATTTGACATTTAAGTAAAGGCATAAATTTGCGTTTAATGAAATCCGGGGAGATCGCTGTGGTAGAGGAGGGGTGGTTGGACAGGCGGCGGCGGCGTCGGCGGCGGGTGTGTGGGCACCAGATGACGACGCGTCGGTCTCTCATTAGGCGGCCAACCACAGTGACAGCTGGCATTAGTCTATTGAGCAACCATTGAACCAGACGCTGGCCGGGACGTGTTCAAGTTTACGAAAATTCTTAACAAATTGATCTGAGTTTTGGGCAAAAAAAGTTGTGCTTAGGTGGCGACCGTGATCAAGTACAGTTGCCAAGTCTAGCTATGGTAGCGTTACACGGTTTATCGTTGGTTTTCTAAAAGGATTTGCATTTTAACAAGTTTTTGTTTCATTTGATGCATATCAAAGCATCGTATGATGTTGATCGAATCGATTCTACTGTTTTATTCTACCTAAAGGATGATATATTAAGGCTTTCTTTTCTAAATTTGCAGGCTCCCTAATTCAGCATATTCTTTCCCACAAATAGTTAAGATTAAACACCTACAATTAAAACTAATACCGACAACTAAGTACAGTTGTTGCCAGCCAGAATTGTTAAATTTATGAAGATATTTGAGTACTTAAACAAAATCCAGCACCAATTCATAAAACACACACACAACAAGGGTTTTTCTATCATTCAAAAACTTTCCGGTTTGCCAGAGATTTCAAGTATGGTCCAACAGAACTAGTCCTAGCCCAAAGATCCTGAAATTTTTGATTTCATTCAAGCCTTTTTCGATTGATTATCTTAATGATCTTCATAAATGTTATTTTATAGGTAGAAAATGGTATCCTAGAAGCGACTTCCCTTCACTGAAGGGCTTTTAGTTAAGTTTTGAGTTATATTCCCAAGCATTTGAGTGGCGTTAGGTCTGGATTATAATGCGACTGGCATAGGACTTTCCATTTCAGCGTTTCATGTCACATTTGGCTGAGAGTTGTTGCCTTGTAAAAATTACTTTGCAGTGCCTTTGCTTCTTTTCTTTCCGTTTTTGCTTCAAACAGTTCCGGATTTCCTCATTGCTCACTGACTGCTGTGGAACTAATGACTATATATGGATGACTATAGCATATAGCTGTCACAGCTGTCTAAAAACTAGTTTTAATGAGAAAAACTTTTTTTGTTTTCAATGGAAAAGCCACCAAACTTTGTATTTCTTAGTTTGCTATGCTTTTTCATGATTTTATTAACTTTGGTCAACATCGGACATCAATATAGTATAGCTGTCATAGAAAAGTTTATTCAGAAAAGTAGTCGTAGTAAGAGAAACTTTTTGGTTTTCAATGGAAAAGCCACCAAACTTTGAATTTCTTAGTTTGCTATGCTTTTTCATGATTTTATTAACTTTGGTCAACATCGGACATCTATATAGTATAGCTGTCATAGAAAAATAGAGTCTGAAAAGTAGTCTTAATGAGAAAAACTTTTTTGTTTTCCATGTAAACGCCTTCAAACTTTGTATTTTTTAGTTTTCTATAATTTCCCATGATTTTACTAAGTTTGGTCAACATCGAACATCGATATAGTATGGCTGACATAGAAAAGTAGAGTCCGAAAAGTAATCTTAGTGAGAAACACTTTTTTGTTTTCAATGGAAACGACTTCAAACTTTGTATTTCCTAGCTTAAAATGCTTTTTCACGGTTTCAATAAGTTTGGTCGAAATCGGACATCTTTATAGCATAGCTCCCATAAAAAAGTAGTGTCTGAAAAGAAGTCTTAGTGAGAAAAACTTTTTTAGTTTCAATGGAAACTTTAAATTTCTTAGTTTGCTATGCTTTCCCATTGTTTTACCAAGTTTGGTAGAAATCAGACATCTATATAGTATAGCTGTCATAGAAAAATAGAGTCTAAAAAGTAGTTAGTGAGAAAAACGTATTAGTTTTCAATGGAAACACCTCCAAACTTTGCATTGCTTAGTTTGTTATGCTTTCCCATTGTTTCACCAAATTTGGTTGAAATCGGACGTCTATATAGTATGGCTGTAATACAAAAGTAGAGTCTGAAAAGTAGTCTTAGTGAGAAAAACTGTTTTATTTTCAA
Source organism: Lordiphosa fenestrarum (assembly GCA_035044985.1). Lineage (NCBI taxonomy): Eukaryota > Metazoa > Arthropoda > Insecta > Diptera > Drosophilidae > Lordiphosa > Lordiphosa fenestrarum. Next base: position 749,777 of record JAWNNO010004396.1, read on the forward strand.
TGGAAAAGCCACCAAACTTTGTATTTCCTAGTTTGCTATGCTTTCCCCTGATTTTTAACAAGTTTGGTGGAAATCGGACATCTATATAGCATAGCTCCCATAGAAAAGCAAGGTCCGAAAACTAGTTTTAGTTAGAAAAACGTGCTGGAAAATGTACAAAAACTATATAGCAACATATGCTAGGTACAGTGCAACTTCGAAGTAGTTGAACTTCTTAAGGGGAATGAAGTGCTGAATGAAGTTGAAATGAAGTTTTCCCGCTAAAGCTCTTACATTTACAATCTCAAATTCATCCGTCAAACTACCAGATAATCTTTTGCAAGTATTGTTCAATCTTTTGGCTTCGATTTGAACTTGTTTTTCCAGTTTCCTTGGAGCTGCAGCTGTCCACCAAGGCAACCCACCCTACCCTGATTCCTTTTCATATCTCGACCCGACCACACAGTCATCACATGTCCAGCTCCTTGGGTACATCATATGCCATTAGCTCCATCCTATTAGTGTCTATATTTATCTACAATATTAGCGCATCAAAAGAAAATTGATAATCTCTTAATAAGCCAGCTCCAGACGAAGATGCCGGCAAACATGGCCCAAGAAATTCTGTGTATTAATCAGCAGAAAGAAGCCCAAAAACCAACAAAACGGGCAAAGGCAAAGACTTCAAAGTGCGTACCAGAAGCGTCTGCGTCTGGACACGTGTGGGTGTGGTCCGAGGGCGGACATGCCACCCTCCCCCCCCGCCACAAAGCCCATTCCTCGTTTGACACGCACACAAATCACTTGATTCAATCATCTCGGAAATTGATAACATGCCATTTACAAATGAGATGGGCCTAAAAAACAAACGCATTGAGGTCAGACCGCCAACAAGTAGGCAACAAATTATTTATAGGCAGCCAAAGGGCAGCAGCAGAAGAAGGAGAAGAAAAAATCAAAATTAGGACACGTGCCGCCGGTTGACCAAGCCACCCTTCCCCTGCCCAACCCACAGTGAAAGTTGCAGTGAAAGTGAAACCCTCTAACCGCACCAGGCACGCACCCAACAATACCCGGAGAAAAAAAACCGCCTCCTTCTGCCCCCGCTTGGACTCATTTGAGATGCGCCGCACGCTGGGCTTTTCATTTTTTCTGACCCACAAACTGAACAATCGGCCCAATCGGACAATTGATTTGAACGCATTTGCGTGTTTGCTTCAAATAACTGCAAATTATTTTCATTCTTTCCCGCTCGCACGGTCTCGTCCTTTGTGCGGGCCAAAGTCCCCATTGTGCCATCAGCAGCTGGAAAGGGGGCGTAGCTGGGCGCTCTGTGGAATCAAGTTAAGTGATTCGCTACGTGATGCTCTTTAGTGTGGCGGAAGGTTGGGGGGTGGGTGGGGGACAAAGGAAATCTATAAAAAATATCATAAGTAGAGCACAATGGAAGAGCGCGCAGAGTGGCCTGAATGAGAAAGATAGCCTAAAGAATAATCATAATAGCCAACGAAGCCGACTATCAAACACTCTCTACCAGCCAAAGTGTATGCTCAGCTAACAGCTTCAATAAAAGTACCCGATTTAGGGACCTTAAGCACACTTTATAGACCTGAAACTGCTCTTAACTCCCACAAATGTTGACATAGGTAAACAAATTTGTACACTACGGATTCCTTGAAACATACATAACACTTCTAAGACACAAGTATTCTAAAATCAGGCTAAAAAGTACAATTTCCAGGCCTTAGGAGGTAAATACCATCATGAGAAGACAATAATTTGCACCTAAAACTAGCAAATATCGACCTATGCTAATGAAAATAAGGGAGATGATTTTCTTAAAACCAGTATAATGATTCTATAAGCCAACTTACCAAAAATCAGGTCATTAGAAACACTTTTAGGCACCCTAAGGGGGAATACCAACCCAAAAAATCACCTTAAAAACCGAAAACTGCGCTTAAATCCCATAAATGTTGACATAGGTAAACAAACCTAGATGTTATGGATTCCTTAAAACATATATAACACTTCTAAGAAACTATTATACTAAAATTAGGCTAAAAAGTACAATTTCCAGGCCTTAGAAGGTAAATATTATACTTAAAAGACAACAATTTGCACCAAAAACTAGCAAATATTGACCTATGCTAATGAAAATAAGGGAGATGATTTCCTGAGAACCTGTATAATGATTCTATAAGCCAACTTGCCAAAAATCAGGTCAGTAAAAACACTTTTAGGCACCCTAAGAGGGAATACCAACTCAAAAAAACACTTTAAAAACCTGAAACTTCCCTTAACTCGCACAAATGTTGACATAGGTAAATAAACCTGGATGTTATGGATTCCTGGAAACATACATAACACCTCTAAGAAACCATTATACTAAAATTAGGCTAAAAAGCACAATTTCCAGGCCTTTGGAGGTAAATACCATCCTTAGAAGACAATAATTTGCACCTAAAACTAGCAAATATTGACCTATGCTAATGAAAATAAGAGAGATGATTTGCTTAGAATCAGTATAATTATTCTATAAGCCAACTTACCAAAAATCAGGTCAGTAAAAACACTTTTAGGCACCCTAAGAGGAAAAACCAACACAAAAAACACTTTGAAAACCTAAAACTGCCCTTAACTCCCACAAATGTTGACATAGGTAAATAAACCTGGATGTTATGGATTCCTGGAAACATACATAACACCTCTAAGAAACGATTATACTAAAATTAGGCTAAAAAGCACAATTTCCAAGCCTTAGGAGGTAAATAACATCCTTAGAAGGCAACATAAATCTGGCAAATATCGACCTAGATTAAAGCAAATGAAGTATGTGATTTCCTTACCACCTTTCTTACATCTTCTTATCTAAAATCACCCTGTAAAACACCCATACCAAGCCTTTAGTAGGTCTAGAAGCTAAAAAAGTTCTGCTTAAACTCAAATCCCACTACATTACTTCATAATTACCTCCAAATTCGGCCTAGGTTAATGCCACCACAACCTATAATCAAGCCGTTAAGAGGTCGAATCATCTAAAAACCTTTGTATAAGCACAAATCTTATCATATGTCAAGTTAACCTGTAGAAATTTCTTACTAAATCTATCTGGATTTCTAGGAAGTTCAATACAACTTCCTCTACATGAAACTAGTTCTAATAAAGGTCAGTAAAGATTCCTTCCAGGCATATGATATAGGCTGTAAGCCTTAAAAATGTTGTAAAAAGGTTTCAATCCATTGTAAAGTTGACACTGGGGTTCCAAAAAGTTATCAAACTGAAAGCTGTACTTCCAAAAAGAACCAATTAAAAAGGTCAGTCCAGGCCGAAATTTAAGTAAAGTCCCACTCAAAGTGTTAATCGAAGTCTAGAAGGTCCATCAATGGGTACAACTTAGCATTCAATCTGCTTCAATTTCAATGCAGTTCTCCGAATTCAGACCCGAGCAATGGGAATAGTTGAATTCATGAGTGATTTCAGAACTACTTACCCCTGAAACTGCAACATGAAATCATGCCTTAAAGAAGAACTCTTCAAAAGGAAGCCATGAACTCATTAACTGTGCTTCCATTTCAGTCCACACAGATTCAAATCTCACACACAATCAATAAGTATGCCAGCCAGTGCTGCCACTTCCACACTCTGGCCACACTGTAGAGCACCTGCGGCCTTGCCAGATTGATAATTCAAACAGTTTGATTTGTCACTCAACTTAGTTGGCCAACAGCTTCAACTCTCAGCAGTTTTGAGATCAGAAAACGTTTCAGTTTCAGTAGACAACCCCCTGAAATTGCTCTACTTTAACTGAACAATTTGATATTCCCCCCAAGTCAAAAATGGGTCGCTATCGCATTGAACGCAAGTCAGTCGCCCGGCGTAAGCTTTGTCCCTACCAGAACGAACCAGAGGAGAAGGATGTGGTGGAACTTTCAGAGAAGATAGAACGCTGTCACCTGGACTCGCCTTCTCCAACCCAGGATGCCTGCCCCAGTGCCAATTCACAGCCGTTCAACAATTCCACCGAGTATAAGAATGATTTGGAGAAAGCTCCAGTTCCCAAAACGGTTTCAACTCCAGAGTTTCTTTTCAATCCCAAGTCCTGGGAACTGCTCAATCCTTCCAGTTTTGAACCAAAGAAGAAATCTGAGAAGGAGTGGGTTGCCAATGCCAGACCCTTGCTTAAGCGTTCCAGATCGCTGCCTTCGCTCAACACCACCACCAAGGAGACTTTCTGGCCAGGTGGAAGGCAGTCACCGATGTTTGGTTCGCTACGGCAAGGACACACCTGCGGGCCCCTCAAATTGGCAGCAGACGCCAGACGTTACAAGGCCAAGTGCCTAACTCGGCCATATCCGTTGCGCCGTATCCGTGGTATGTACAAGCTTGGGCTAAGATGCTTGGACAGCGAACAGGAAGAGAAAGCTTACGAGGCTGAGTCCGACCCCGAGACAGAGCTAAGGGCCGAACTGGTCATGCAGAAGAAAGCCGACGAGCATGAGGTAAGCTGGGTCAGCTGGAGGGAGAGGTTTAGAGCATACAACTTAACTCTCTACTCCCAAACAGGTCACTTCCAAGGACTCCCAGTCTTAGTTAAGGCTGCCAATTTCACAATATTGGCTGAATCCAAGATTTTAAATAGGCCACATTTCAAATTAACACTTACACCTCACAAGTTAGCCACAATTGCACTTTGTTCAAACGCACTTCAAATAACTTTCAATTTCACTTCAATTTGGGCGCCTTCTGCTAATATCGACTACAATGTTATCGAACTGTAATCTCTGCTGCTCTGCTAAAGCCTGTGGGAGCGACAGAACCAGCAAGGCTTAGTTAGTGTGCGTGTGAATGGCGTTCGGTGTGCGGCGGAATTGAAGATCGGGTGAAAAAAAGGTTAAAAATGTTGCCAAATTTAATTAAACAAAGTGCAAATCAATAAATAATGTTTTAATTAAACAAAATGCCCAAGCAGCGGCCAGCAAATCAAACTGGTGGAGTCCAGAGGTGTCGACAAAGTTGTTGTTGGCGGCGAACTGGCCGCCTGTGCAAATCCTCCCCAGCTTTAATTGTTAAATTTGTAACAAAGTTGCCTAAACCAAAGTGCAAATTAATTATAATCAAGTGAGTTATAGACAAATATAGTGCTCTAACCAAGTTATTAAGGAATTGCGTAAGCAAATCAAAGAACAAAGCTGCTGTAGGAGTGCGACTGAGAGAGCGAGCGAGTGCCGGGCCAGCCGTGCCTGTGTGTTTCCTGCTGTTCTATTCTTCGCCATTCTATTGTGATCAGTGCAGTTACAACTGTGCACAGTTATGAAATGAAAGCAAACTAATTAATCTTTTGTTGTTTTTTTTATTGTGTCTTACGCCTGTGTCGAGTGCCAAAATAGGAGAGCGAGGAGGTCCTTGCTCTTCGTCTCTGCCTTGGCCATAGTGATCAGTGCAGTTCCAACTGTTCACAGTTATAAAATGATAGCAAAAGTTTGCTAAGTTTTTTTTTTTTGTTGTTTGTTTGTATTTGTTGTTGGTTTATTTGTGCTGCGCCTGCTCTTCGTCTCTCTCTTGGCTCGCGTCCAAAGTGATCTGTGCGGTTCAAGCTGTTAATAGTTATAAAATAAAAGAAAAAGTGTGCTGTGTTATTTTTTTTCTCTTTTTTTATGTGTTTTTAAAAATTTCAACCGAGTGCATGTGAAACCTTCGAAACGGCCGGCTTAGTGCAGCTAAAACTGCTGTTTGTGGTTCTACTTGTGGCTGCGAATCTTACCAGTGCATTTCAAACCAAGCATTGGGGGCGAGTTAAATGAATTAAATTCAAGGTAAGTGCCATTTGCTTATGTATTATCTTTTCTTGTTAAACATTATCTTCAGGCAGCACGCTGCTGAGGTTTGAGAGCCTACAGTTTCAGAAACACTTGACTTAAACAGGTGGCTTAACAGTTTTAGTACGGCAGTGACTGTCAAACTTCTTTTAAGACATCGATGCATCGATGGTAAAAAAGTCCTCACTACCCTCCATCCCTCAATACCTTCCCAAAGCCGCCACCTTCTGCCCTGCCTGCCTGCAGCTGGTTCTAAGTGGCTTTCTGCCTATACAGATCCTACAGTTTTAGAAATGCAGCTGGCCTAACAGTTTTAAAACAATATTATCTCACGCAGTCCGCGTGTCCCTCTCAGCTCGCACAGTGGGTTTACTCCACTCAATTCGTTTACCGTTTCACATGTCTTGGCTCCACTGTAGTTTGCAACAACAGCGCGCCGTTTGAAAAAGTCAAAGAGGAAACAAAACTGTTGTTGTTGTAGAGCAGAGGCCAGCGCGTCGCCAGCTACTGGGCAGAGGCTTACTATCAGAAGCAGCGCAGTCAGCTCAACTTTCTTAGCAACTTGCTTTTTGGCAGCTCAGCTGTTTTCGTGTCACATGTTACTGTCAAACATGTTCAGTTTGATGTACAATTTAACCACGAATCGACTTTAAGTCCCAACGCTGCCAAAAAATCGAGACTAATGAATCAAAAAGTATAGAATTCTGCCATTCAAGGCGATTTTTGAGGAATGTATGGCCAAATTCGCCAAAGAATAAAACAAAGCGATACCAAAAATCACTGTTAAATTCGCTAAACTCGCTCTCTTTGATGAGAGCGATAAGCAGCACGACTTCTAAGACTATTTACTACATTTCTCTCTCTCCATCAACATTTTCGAGACAAGCAAGTGTGAATTTGTGTTGCCTAAATTTAGGCGCTCCTGTTTTTTTTTGTGTGTTTCTTTTTGTAGGGTTGCCAAGTAACTTTCTGGTACACGCGCCTGCACATGCGAAATGAGAAAACTTTTCGACCACAACATCGACGTGGTAGCCGCGGGGCTGGAGGCCATCCTCCAAAGCGAACAACAACACAAATACAAATACTCGTCGCAGTTCCAAGTCTGGCCGCAAAAGATTGCTTTCAGAAATTTATAGTTTCAATAATGTGGCGACCGCGTTTTCCACGAACCGTTGCACTATTTGTCTAGCCAGCATATAGGGTGGTGGGGGGGCGAGCAAGGGACGAAGGGTCTACGACTAGTTCTCATGTGTATTTTCAATTTACGCGTCCATAACTTCAAGTTTTGCAAGTTTGGGCACCGCGACGAGAGCCACAGCCTCAGCACAGCCGTATCGAACACTTGAGCAGCCCAAGCTGAGGCTGTAGCTGTAGCTGAAGCTGAAGCAGTTTCCGCAATTACAAAACTTCCGCAAAAATAACAAAAACACTCGACTAGGCAAGCTAGCAGCTACCCAGGACGAAGCTGGCACCACATGTGCAACACCGGGCCACGCTTGTGCGAGAACTGTGTGCATTTTTCTAGCGCTGATTTTAATTTCTTAATGCAAAAAGGGCATAACAACAACAAAACACAAGCAAGTGAAGGGAAGCCGGCACCTAGGCCAGCACAAACACGGGTTGGATGTGGGGCGGGGCGGGGAGGGGAGGGGAGTGCCAGTGCCGGGGCAACTTTTGCCTTTGTGCATTTTCAATGAGACAAACTGGTGGGGTAGCGGGGGGTGGGAGAGGGGAGGGGTTCCAGGAGCAGCAGATGTTTATGCAAAAGGAGGGAAAAAAAAACCAACATTGTGCCTCGGTAAAGGGTCCAAACGTGGCGCCAGGAGCAGATCCAAATCAAGTTTGCATCTTCTTGTTCGTTTTCTTTAAAAGAGGCAGCTGCAGTACAGCAGTATTTTGGGTTGCACTACACGCTGCTGAGATTAGACAAGCCCCTTGCAAAAAGCTGCTGCTGAACTGCTGCTGCCTTGAACAGCCTAGCTTAACCGAAAAATTACCTCAGTTCCCTAAAATGATATTCAACTATCAGAGAACGATGGGTGCCTCAAAATAGACCACCGACCAGTAAACAATCTAAGCATAAGCTTTTTAGGAGTAAACCTAAACCAAAAAAAAAGGACAAATTGGTCTGTCGAGAGGTTTTTCTTTACAAATTACATATAAAACTTCAAAATGGGTGCCTCAAAATAGCCCACCGACCAGTAAACAGTCAAAGCAGTACACTTTTTAAGTAAATCTAAGCCAAAGCAGGCCAAAATGGTCTGTTGATTAACTTAAAAGTAGATTTCTTTACATATTTTATTAAAATATTCCCGATGGGTGCCTCAAAGTAGACCACAGATCAAGTTACAGTTAAAGCAGTGCACTTTTCCGCTTAAATCTAAACCAAAAAAGGCTAAGGTGGTCTGTCGATTACATTTAAATGGCTTTCCTTTGAAAATTCTGTAAAAAATATCAAGATGGGTGCCTCAAAGTGGACCATGGCCCAGTATACCATTAAAGCATTAGATTTTTAAGAGTAAACCTAAGCCAAAGAAGGGTAAAGTGGTTTGTGGATTGCTTTAAACTAAATTTTCTTTAAAAATTTTGAAAAAAGATGCACGATGGTTGCCTCAAAATAGACCATAGATCACTTTACAGTCAAAACAATTGGCTTTTTCAAGTAAACCTAAACCAAAAAAGTCCAAAGTGGTCTATCGATTACATTTAAAGCGGTTTCTATAGAAAATTCTGTAAAAAAAAATCAAGATGGGTGCCTCAAAAATTAAAACAGACCAGTAAACAGTCGAAACAGTGGACTTTTTAGAGTAAGCCTAAACCAAAGATAGCTAAAGTGGTCTGTTGATTACCTTAAAAGTGAAATTCCTTAAAAATGATATTAAAATATTCACGATGGGTGCCTCAAAATAGACCACAGACTAGTAAACAGTCACAACAGTGGACTTTTTAAAGTAAACCCAAACCAAAGAAGTCCAAATTGGTCTAATGATTACATTTAAAGCGGTTTCCTTTGAAAACTCAGCAAAAAAATCCAGATGGGTGCCTCAAAAATTAAAACAGACCAGTATACAGTCAAAGCAGTGGACTTTTTAGTGTAAACCTAAAACAAAGAATGCTAAAGTGGTCTGTTGATTACCTTAAAAGTGAAATTCCTTAAAAATGATATTAAAATATTCTCGATGGGTGCCTCAAAATAGACCACAGACTAGTAAACAGTCAAAACAGTGGACTTTTTAAAGTAAACCCAAACCAAAGAAGTCCAAATCGTCGGTCTAATGATTACATTTAAAGCGGTTTCCTTTGAAAACTCAGCAAAAAAATCCAGATGGGTGCCTCAAAATAGACCACAGACCAGTAAACAGACAAAACTGTGGACTTTTTTAGTAGACCTGAAGAAAATAGTCCAAAATGCTCTGTTGATTACTTTTCAAACCTTTTTCTTTGAAAATGTAGATCCTGCTGAGCTGCTGCTGCCTTGTTTTAAACAAAGTCGACAAAAAGGACTTCTGCAGACAGTTAAACAGCTGTTTTGCCTAAACTAAGACACTGTGCACTGCACTAAGCCTTGCCGAAGCCAGACAACCCCTTGAATTTGTAAGATAATAGCAAAAAAAGTGTCTGCTGAACTGCTGCTGCCTCTTTTAAATAATGCAGCATTACCCTGCCTTCCCCCCCATCAGGTGGAAAGGAAATCTATAGGGGAGGGCTGGCTTGAAATCAAATTATAGCAAATTTTCCATTAGTTTTAATGGGCGGGCGGCTGCGGCCCTCAAAACGCTGTAGGTGAAATGCTGCGACGAGCCGCATTTCGATAGACAATTTGTTGCCTCTCCTCCTCCTCCTCCCGCCACTCTGGGTCAGTTTTATGGTTCGAGCTTCGTCGTGTTTTTCTCATTTTCTATTTATTTATTTTTTATTATTATGATTTTTTCTCTCTCCCTTTTTTCGGAGCTCATCCGCGGCCGGAAATATCTTTGGTCGTCCTTAGAAATGACAACGCCTCATCGCGCAATTTGTTTACCTTACGTTTGGCGTGTGTTTTCGTGTTTTCGGGGTGGCGTTTCCCATGTTTTCTTGTACATCAATTCCAGAATTGCTACATTAGTGTTGCCCACTTAACAAGTTTTGGGGGGGGCCAGCCGCGCCTCGCTGCGTATTAAAATTAGTGATTAATTTTTACGCTCAAAATATGCAAATGCGTTGCATTGATGAATACATTCGGACGCGGAGGGCGTCACTTCATTTTCTACTTCATTGCCAAAGTTCGACGCTTTGGGGGCCGCCTGGTGGTCCACTGGGAATAGCCCAGCGACGTTCTTTTTTTTTTACAATTTTTTTTTTTAAAACATTTTTTGGGAAAGGAAATGAAAAATTTTGATGTCATATTTTTGTTCGTTGGCGGTCCTGGCCAGCGGCTAAAATTGATTATGGATGAACGCGACGCAACGTGGCAGTGGACGGAGAGCGCAATTAACATTATTTTTAATTTTTTGGGCTCGCTAATGAAGCATGCAAATGGCGTCTCCATCTTTCTAACTTGATTTCCACGATTAGCGTCTAATTTTTTATGTACTTTCAGATGGAAAATTTGAGTGGGAAGTGGTGTGCTGCTTAAATGTCAATTGATATGCATAAAGAAAGTTGAAATTGAATATATGGGGTATGAGTTGTGTTTTGTGAAGAAGAGAAGCAAGTTGGGGGAGAAAATTGTGATATTAACTGCGTATTAACTGTATGTTAGCTTACCAGAACAGGATCATGTAGAGTTTAAAGCTGAATGAAGACTATTTAAGTGAAATTCTGCAGAATTTTCAGCATGTACCCACCATTTTTCATTTGTGTGCTGTCTGTATGTCCATTGGTTTGCCTAACTTTGGCACCTTCTGTTTCAATACAGACTACACACGTCAGTTAAATTCTGCTGCTAGGGCTCTAAGTGCAGTGTTTGCTCTCAGCTCATTGCTCTTGGCTTTCGAGCTGAGAGTCGTAGGTTGGGAGTTAGCAGTAGCAAACGGCTTGCAGCTCTTCACTGGCAGCTCTTGGCTTTGAGCCACCGCACTGCTCTTGTGACGGTCCATTTGGTTCAAAGAACACAGTGGTACACAACTTTTTGCACAGCAGTGTACAGACAGATAAGCCGACCGCTTTATCGTAAAGCGCGGTCTGATTGTGAGCTTTGGCGTATCTAACTAATACCACTGCGTCGCCAGATGCATAGTCAATGCACTTGTGGGAAGATCAATGCTTATGGTAGATGATAGAGTTTAGTTAAAAATTGGCACAGCATTGCGCAGGTCATGTTCCAAGAGCCAAAAAATAAAAAGATAATTTAAAGCCTAACACATGGCAAGATTTATATTGTTTAATTGATTAATAATACAACAGTGCAGTGTATGAGACATAAGCCATAGCGAGAAGTCTACTTTATAAAAGTGCTTGAGCTGCAGATTTAAGTGGAATTAAACATAACCCCGAAAAGGTAATACTCCACGCCTACACCTGAGCAATAGAGGATCGAAAGGACACATGATCGATTTCTTAAGTTTTAAAAATCATATTTTGAGTGCTGCAATTTTGATATACCACTAACCCTTTCTTTGAACCCAGGTTGGAGCGTCGTCGCAAACAGGCCTGCATGCGCAGATGGACTCAAGTAGATCAACCACGTAATTATTGAACAAATCTTAGGTAATATTATACAAACTTGCAGTAGATATTAATTTCTTTATTCATAAAATCTTTCGAATCATGATCCTTTATCTGAATTTGTAACCAAATACCGCATATCCCTTTAGACTTAATGCCTTGATTGAAACACTTTGTTATTATTTTTTTTGGTTATTATGTTCGATTGGAACACTTTGCTATTATTTTTTTTAAATGGCCCTTGGCATAGAAATGAGAACCAAGTCTATTAAATGAAGCTAAGAAACATGAATTTGGACTAGAGAATTGAAGGGATGGGGTATTGAACGAAGAAACATCATCAGAATAGGGTTAACACATACGAGTCAAGCTCGTAGTTAAATGAAGTGTGTTAACATGGTTGGGCGGGTAATATAGAGTTTGAACATCTAGCTCCTGTCAGACTATGCGTACGGATACTTGGTTTATTTATTTTAACACCTCTTGGCCTGGTTAGCACAAAATTTCTCTTGTGTGTGACAAACTAGATTAGACAAAAGATCCCTCCCATCCGACGAGTCCTAGCCGAAAGATCCCCAGTGCTAACCATTATCGATCGTCATCGTCTAGTTCGTGGTATGCTTACCAGCACCACCACCTTTTACCATCAGTCACACTACACTCTCGGCCTATGAGTCACTGCAACCGACTCTGAGCTGAGAGCAACAGTTTGTGAGACAGAAGGCTGACAACTTCGGCTCGCCTGCTCGTTTTCCAAATGGTGACCGTGACAAAGCAATTCCTAAGTGACTTCCTTGCGACTTCTATTTGCTATATTTGAGCAATTGTGTATTCAAATCTTAAACTTTGAACTCTTTTGGGTGATATCAGAGCGACGCGGTTTCTTGCCAAGTGACTCTTCCAGCGATTCTTAGCGAATTCTCAACCTCTTCAAAGATGTTCAGACTACAAAGCGATTCCTAAGCGACTTTCGTGTAATTTGTATGAGCTTATCTTGACTTCCCAGCATTTTCTGAGCTACTCACAGGCGACAGTTTGCTCTTTTGAGTGACTCGGTTGCATAATGAGTGACTTTTGAGCGATTACTTTGAGAATTCTTTGTAGCTTAAGAGATTTTCAGAGTGCAAAACAACTTCCGTGTGATTTTTATGTACTATGCTTATTTCCAAGCATTTTCTGTTTAAAATATACAAGCGACATTTAGCTGCTTTGAGCGATTTCGGCGAGTCTCGGTTTATAAGTAAGTTTTTTTGGAGGTTTTCAGACTTCAAACTGCGGTGGCTCTTAGCTCCGCTGCCGAGGAGTTGTTACTTGGGAGTCGAGCCAAGCCAAGAGCTGCTGCTAACGAGCCTTGAGCTGTGGCTCTCAGCTTATACCCGAGAGTTGTGGCTCCCAGCTGAGAGCTCTCTTGCCTATTTACAACAGGCTTTTCAGCTGAACTGAAATCGAAGGTAAATTTCAAAACTTAACTAAAAGTAAGCAACATGCAAGTGTCCCTGCTGAACGCGTCCACTGTTACTCAATTCAATCTTAAAGAGCGTTCCCTAACCCAGTCTTTGCAGACACCATCGACTTTAACTTCCTACCCCGTCAACTTAACCAAATGTTGCACCTTTTTTGGTTACTTTGATGCCGAGCTCCCCTTCCCCCCATCGCGATGCTCAGTTCAATGCGTATAAAACGACATAAATCACAAGCACTCAATGTCAACTCAATGAACTGTTCATGTATGCAAGCCCCCCCATTCCAGAGACACAGACCCACAACCAGGCCCCAACCCCATCGCGTTATTTGTGGAATTTTCTTGAGTACATTTCGATGATAAGACACACACACACACGGGGTGGAGGGAGGCTGCCGCTGCTGCGTTTTCTTAACAATTTGTCATGCATGGAGCGCCAAATATGCCGAAAAGAGAAAAATGTATTAAGAGCAGGCTGTAGAAATGCGAGAAATGTGAAAATAAATCATTTCTTTTTGCCTGGCAAGATGATAGCAGCGCGGGAGCGGGCTGTGGAGCGGGTGGAGGTGGGGGAGGGCGAAGGACCCTGTGTGTGTGTGTGTGTCTGAAGTAGTTGCGCTGCTCGAAATGTTTCCACGTGTCTCGCACAAATGTCAAACATAAATCAAAAATTGCACTCGTGAAAGTATTGAAATGTAACGCATTTGTTTTCATTATTCGTTGGGTTGCTTTTTTTTGGGTTGGAAACTGAAAGTGAAGTCTGCCATAATGTGACATTTGGCAGCCCTTTTAAGCCACCGTTGAGCTATGTGGTAAGCGCTTTATTGGATCATCAGACTTATTTTGATATGTGACCAGAAACGGGGATAGGGAGAGGGATGGAGCGGGGGTTGAGGAGGAGCTACAGCATTGACATTTTGCAAGCAGCACACAGACTCATAAATTCTTGTCAGGCGAGCGAGCAGGGGGGTAGGAGGGGGGAAAGCACATCAACTTGCGCTCAAGTTATTTTCATTTGTGTAACATTTTTGCATACTTTACGGCGCATTTGAAGCACGTCTGAGTGTGCGTGTGTGTGCGTGTGTGTGTGTGTGCGAGCGAGGATGCTCTTTTCCAGACTACTTTCTGACAAATCTACTTAGGCATTTTCTTTGGTTTTGGTTTTGTTTATTTATGTTTATTTGTGATTTATTTCGATAACATAATAAATATCCAGCATGCCATTCTGGGTCTGCGGTATGTGAGTGTGTGTGTGCTTTTAGGACATGTTCTGCTGCTTCCAGTGTTGGCAAACTCAAATCAATTCTGTGGCAGTTGATGATATATGTGAGATTTTTGCACAACCCAAAAACTGGTAGAAGAAACATTGCTACAACCATAAATTATTTGTTTCTTGTTTCCCCAGTTATATACTCAGCTACTTAACAATGTTCAGTGGTTCAGTTGTTCAGTTGCTCACTTGCTTTTCGTTTGTTCAGTTGTTGACTTTACCTTGGAGCTTGATAGGCCAGCTGCTTAAGTGTAAGTATCAGAGATCAACTGAGCTATATACGATTATCAGGGATGCAAACCACTCACGAGTCCTAAACATGGTTTTTTAAGCTTACTACGGTTTCGGTTCGGTTCGGTTCAGCGGTTCATGCTTTCTCAACTACTTTTCGTTGTTCTTATCTAAGCAACACTTCAGCAACATATTCAAGAACTTTCAATGAGACCTTTGAACACTTTTCAGCGTTTTTGGAGCGACTCTCAGCAGTAAAGCTTAAAAGTTTAAGCGACTTTGAAAGGAATTCTTTACAGATTTTAGACTTTAAAGCGATTCCAGCGACTCCAAGCAATTTCTAAGGCCTTCACAAGCAACAGTTTGCTTTTTTTTTTACCGTTTTCGAAGCTACTTGGTTTCTTTTTGAGTGACTTATAAGCGACTCCTGGGCAACTTCTTGGCATATTCTTAACACCTTTCGAGATTTTCAGACATCTAAGCGACTTCTGTGTGATTTTTATGTGCTATATTCATTTTCAAGCATTTTCTGAGCTACTCAAATGCGTCAGAGTGCTCTTTAGAGCGATTTCAGAGCGATTCGGTATATCTGTGAGTGACTTTTCAGCGACATCAGGGTAAATTCTTTGTAAGTTTTAAGGATTTTCAGACCTCAAAGCGACTTTTCATTTGCTATAGTGAAATTTTAAATTTTATACTCTTTTGAGCGATTTCAGAGCGATTTCATGGACAACTTTTTGTAGCCTTAACGATTTTTTTGACTTCAAAGCCATTCCTAGGTGACTCCCATATGCAATATATATAATTTTGAACTCTTAAGCGGATATCTGAGTGATTCCTTGGAGAGTTCTTTGTTGTTTTAGGGTGCCTTGTACACTTTAAAGAGATTCCTAAGCGTCTTCCGAGCGACTATATTTGAGAAATTTGTAAGCAAATCTAAAATTTTGTACTCTTGTGAGCAATATCAGAGCCACCAGAGGACTTTTAAGCGACCTCTTGACATATTCTTAACACCTTTTTTTGTGCTACCTTTAACTACCAGCGTTTTCTGAGCAGCTCATAGGCGACAGTTTGGTCTTTTGAGCGATTTCAGAGCAATTTGGTTTCATAGTGAGCGACGTTTGAGGCAAGTCTTTGAGAATTCTTTGTTGCTTTAGAGATTTTCAGACTACAAAGCGACTTCTGTATGATTTTTATGTTCTATATTTACTTTCAAGCATTTTCTGAGTAAATTGACAATGCTTTTTTCACGGCTTATTAGTGAGTCTCTTGGAGAATTGTGTGTAGCTTTAGGGGTTTAGAGACTTCAAACAAGAAAGAAAGTCGGTCAAGCCCGACTTTAACATACTCTGTACCAAGAAAATTTGTCTTTTGATCATAACTCGAAAACCGTTCAACCGATCTGCTTCATACCTTTGGCGGATCGATAAGTTATAAATATGTCCAGAAGGAACAAGCCATCTATCTTCAAAACTGTGGGAGATATGACGTATTTTCTAAATTGCGGGGGCCTGGCCAAAATTGAAAATAAACTTGATCTGCCTGCAGACATAAAAAGCATACCTCTATCTCTTACCATCTCTGAGATCTGTGCGTTCATACGGACAGACAGACGGACATGTCTCGGCTGTTGATGCTGATCAAGAATAAATATACTTTATAGGGTCGGAGATGCTTCCTTCTGGATGTTACATACTTTTGCACAAACTTATAATACTCTATGTACCTACGGTACAGAGCATAAAAAGTTTGCTAACCGAATTCCGAGCGATTTTTACATAATATATATCTTAGAGCGATTTCTTTTGAGCAATATTAGAGCGAGGCAGTTACTGTCTGAGCGACTTCTGAAGAATTTTTCGCAACGTTTGGAAAGTTCAATGCAGCTAAGAGTTTTTTAAGGTGACAACTCTGCGTATGCACGATGTTAGCTGAGCGACATTTACAAATTAGTTAGAGCTTTGAGCATTTGGTCATATTTGGGTACCTCTCAGCGACTTCCTACTATATACTGATAGTTCCACACATCATATACAATTTTCTACCACATGTTATGGCACTTTCTAACATTTTCTGTTCAAACCCAAAGTGACTATCTCCACTTTTCAACGATATCTGAGCGGCTTTCGGCAATTCAATGAAATGAGTGACTCTAAGCAATAACTTGACAAGGATCACAAACAGTTGAGCTCTTCCTGAAGTCCAGAGCCAAGTCTTTCTTTACATTTTAAAATACTTCAATTTAAGTTCACAAAAAGAAAACAAACAAACAAAAAAAGAAAAGAAAAAACGTACCTGACTTTGTCACAGCATCAAGAACAAACTATTTGCTTTTTATCAAAAGATTTTTCACGCGCCGTTGACAAAATGAAACGTGGCAAAAAGAAATGGAGCATGACACACACAGACACAGAATCGCAGGTAAAAGCTGAAACGACAGCAAAACGCAGAACGGAAACATGTGAGGCGGCAGAGTGAGAAAGGGGAGGGGAAAGAGAGAGAAAAAAAACATAAAGAATAGATGGTGTGCACTTATTCAAATTAACATAAATCAAAAGCATTTGCAGTGCACAAAATGTAAGCAAGCAAACGGGCAGGGGGGCGAAAAAAGAGGCAAAAAGTTGAAGAGTTGAGTTTTAGGTGGGCAAAACCCGCTGACACGCACACACTATCATCTGAGGAGCAACCAATTGTGAGACTCGATGAGGCCAGGAGAACCAAAATTGGCCAAATGCTGGTGTTTCTGTTTTGTTTTTTTCATATCAAACCGCCTGCCCTAACACAAGGACTCCACCAAATGCTCTAGCCAAATCTTAGCTTAAAAAATTCTGGCTTTTTTTTTTCGTGATTTTTCATCATCATTTCTCGTTTTTCACACCTTTAGCGACTGCGCTTCATTCGTCGTCAACGTCGTCGCTGAGCATTTCCATTTCCATTGCCACTTCCGTTTCCGTTGATTTGTTGCTGCCGAGGCGTGGCAGGAAGTGGCTGCTTAAAACGCCGCACGCAGCTCAGAAAGAGGCAAACAAAAAAAAAGGAGTAAAGATGCCTTCGCCACCGCCTTGGCTGCTGCTGCTGGCCATAATTTGTAACAATTTCGCACCCGCAGCCCAATAGGTGGCGCTAGGGGGCTGCTGGAAATTTAAAAAATACAACCCCCACCCCTACTTGGTCTTTCGTTTCATGCTTTTGCTCTCACTCTCCCTCTCTCTCTCTCTCTCCTTAGTGCCTGTGCTGGGTTATGTACGAGTAGATGCGAATATAAATGAAATTTTTGTTGTTTGGACGTGACACATTTAGTTTGAATATATGGCGGCTGAGTCGTCACTCAGGCGAGCATTTTGGCAGCAGTAGAGGGGGGAAGAGGGACAGGGTGGGGTTGAATCCACTTGAGTGACGAGCCTCAACAGACGCTATTTGACTTTGAATGTTTTCATTCATTCTCTGATCATATGAACTCTCTGTGATCAAACACTGAGCACTTGGACTCCAAGGTCCTTAGAGTCTTTTCTTTTCTTGACCTTTTCCACATGGTCTCTCATTAATATACCCGTGCTAAGGGTATTATAATTTTGCCCAGAAGTTTGCCACGCATAGAAATATTCATTTCCGACCCCATAAACTATATATATTCTTGATCAGGGTGACGAGCTGAGTCGATTGAGCTTTGTCTGTCTGTTTCTACGCCAACTAGTCTCTCAGTTTTAAAGCTATTGAGCTGAAATTTTGCATAGAGTCTGCTTTTTGCTGCACACTACTAATAAGTTGGCACCTTCCAGATCGGATGACTATATCTCATAGCTGCCATAGGCACAATTGGTCGGAAAACTAGTTTTAGTATAAAAAACTTTTTTCTTTTCCTTGGAAACCTGTCCAAACTTTGTACTCATAGGTTTTCCATGTTTTTTTTATAATTCTACCAAGTTTTATTAAAATCAGACAACTATATGGGGTAGCTGCCATACAAAAGATAGGTCTGAAAAACAGTCTTAGTGAGAAAAACTTAATTGTTTTTAATGGTAGCAGCCTGCAATTTTGTATTTGTTTGTTTCACATGCTTTCACCTAATTCTACTAATTTTGGTCCAAATCGGATGACTATATCATATAGCTGCCATACGAACGATCGGTCGGAAAATGGCAAAAAGAGTATTTTTTTTGAAAATATTTAAGCTAGCACTTGCAAGGGTATAAAAACTTCGGCACAGACGAAGTTAGCTTAGCTTTCTCGTTCTCATTCTCATATACCCCAATGGAGACCCGGTTTTAAGACTTATGTTGTGCAGCATCTTGAGTAAATCCTAGAGAAATGCTCTAATATTTAGATGGTCTCTTCGTTCTCTACTATTTCTGTCTCTATGTATGTTCTGTGACCAAAGGTCAGAGCTAACAAGTCTGAAGCAACTACTGAAAGGGGAAGAAGGTATCTACACTCTAAGTAACTGCAGTGCTTATAGCTGTACAACTGCCCCTCATCTTGTAACGCTTAACCCTTTCTTCACTTAAACCAATAAGCTAACCACTTTGCTGGCCCCTCCCTCCCCCCCCCCAGTCAAGACAACCCAAGCGGCAAACTGGCAAATCCCAATAAATAACACCCGGAACACTTGGGCCGGGCGGCTGGGCTATTTGGGCGCGTCAAACGGAAATCAGATTTGTGTGTGTTTGGCATTTCGTTTACTTGATTTGTTTGCATAACAAAAAAAGAAATGCAAAAGGCGGCCGCAGGATTTGCTCCGACATGCGTGCAAGTCTATCAAAACTAATGTGATACTCGGTGTGTCCTTGCAAGAAGCCCGTGGGGCACACTTCAGTGTGTGTGTGTGGACTGACTGCTGTTTTCTTGGTAGACCACAAACAAGTCTCCACTCGACCTTTAAAGTGTGTCATTTTTTTTGTGTGTGTGTGTGGCCAACCCCTTTCCAACTTCAGACACCCACCCACCCTGTGGGCAGGCGAAATGTAAAATTTTTATTGTTTGTGTACTTTTTTTTCTTCCTTTTTGTTTTTTTTTATTGCCAGCGGGCGGTCGCATCTTCGACGGCTGCTGATCTCTCCGCAGCGTCTGACTTCTCGACTTGCCGACTTTTCCCACATGTCGACGGCGGCTTTTCCCGCGTGGCTTTGGCCTGGTCCGTTCAGTTGTTGCCCCTTTTTTTATTCGCGATTTTCAACGCTTGGCCGCAGGGGTGGTCCCTGCCTCTCCACCGCTGCTGCTGCTAGCTTTTGGGTGGGTTTCGTATTATTTTGCATTTAAAAATAGATTTGCATTTGTGTGTGTGTGTGTGTGTGTTTGGCGTGTCCAATTGATTTATGGTTTTTGTAAATAACAAAACAAAAAAATTTGCTAGAAAAGGTTGCGCGCTGCGGGGCAGGAGGTAAGCCCCCCATCCCGAACACCCGTATCACACTGTCTTTCTGCACATTGTTGTCGTTTCTGTTTTTTTTTTTGCGGTTATTTTGCGGTTGGTTTTTGCTTTGGCGCTTCCATCTCAGACTTTATTGACTTTTCAACTGATCCTTGGGGTATAATTCTGGTTATTGTTGGCATTTGTATTAGTTGGTCAAAAAAGAGGCGGAGGAGGCTCTCGAAACGCTTTACTTTCTCTCCTTAGCTCTTAATTATCCAAGGAAAGTTGTTTAATTGATGGAAAGCCTTTTAGGTAGGCAATGTAGGTTCGTTTTTCCCCAGGGTTCAGCCTTTCCACCAGCTTTATATCGTCAAACATCTTAAGAATCTTATAGAAGAAATTCTGCTTGCATTCATCAATAGAAACTTACAATTATGTCTTGAAAATAAGTTATGCTTCTTCGATTCACACTCAACGAGAAATACTACCTAAAATTTATGGACACTCTAGCTGAACCCGGCTCATTTACATTGAGCCAAAAGATGATTCTTCTAAGAACGTTTGTATACAAGTTTGAACTCATCCTAACTTGTTTAAACTGGAAACCCAGTGTCAAACTATGTGTCCAATCAAAGCTTTTAGTAAGTTCTGATAGATGTGAGAGTCTAACATACACATTATAAACCAAAAGACCAATTATCCAATTGATCGATCGACTATAGCTTATAGTTGTCATCGAAAAGTAGAGTCTGAAAAGTAGTCTTAGAGAGAAAAACTTTTTTGTTTTCAATGGAAACGCTACCAAACGTGGTATTTCTTAGTTTGCTGTGCTTTTCCTTGATTTAACCAAGTTTGGTCGAAATCGGACGTCTATATAGTATAGCTGTCATAGAAAAATAGAGTCTGAAAACAAGTTTTAGTGAGAAAAACTTTTTTGTTTTCAATGAACACGCTACCAAACTTGACATTTCTTAGTTTGCTATGCTTTTCCATGATTAAACCAAGTTTGGTCGAAATCGGACATCTATATAGTATAGCTCCCATAGGAAAATAAGGTCCGAAAACTAGTTTTAGTGAGAAAAACTTTTTTGTTTTCAATGGAAATGTCCTCAAAATTGGCATTTATTTATTTAATCCGCTTTCTCATAGTTCTACAAAGTTTTGTCAAAATCGAATGACCATAGTATATAGCTGCAGTACGAATGATCGGTCGAAAAAGAAGTTCTATTGGGAAAAACTTTTTTGTTTTCATTGGAACGCCTTCAAACTTGGTATTTCTTAGTTTGCTATGCTTTTTCATGCTTTCACCAAGTTTGGTCGAAATCGCACATGTATATAGTATGGCTCCCATCGAAAAGTAAGGTCCGAAAAGTAGTCTTAGATCGAAAAAAGTGTTGCAAGGGTATAAAATATATTTTAAAAATAATACCAACTCTTTTTGAAATGGTTTGGCTAAATCTAGGTTAATTGATTAACCCACATTGCTGAAAATCATCCAAAGGATCCAAAAAATGATTGTTTTTCATATCCCTTGGATGATTTTATGTCAAATCCAGTCCAAATGGCTACTGTAAATCATCCAATGTATATATTTAACCATCTTTTTCTCTCTCTGTATAGCTATAAGCAACAGAAAGTTCGCAGAATACACTGTATGAAGCTACCTCCAATATCGAAATTATGTACCTTTCTGACCAGCTTGAGAGTAGGCAGAAAAAATATGTAAAAATCAACCTAAGGTTCAAATTCTAGTTTAAAGTGGCATACAAAGGTAGATTCCATAGCAAACTATGATCCAAAGCTATGGAAAAATGCCTATAAACAGCTGCCAAAGAGCACAATCAAACAGTTTAAAGAAAACAAGTTAAAAGTATTAGACAAAGCCGTTCAGTAAGGACCAAAAGAAGTGAAACTTTTTCTATAGCATACATTAAAGGGCAAATGCCAGTAAACACCCCCCAAACCATTCAAATCAAATCAAATTCAACAAGACAGCTGACATTAAACAAAGGCTCCGTAATGCGACTTAAACTCCAATAACAACCTCAAGTACAACAACAAGAGCCATAAATGTATCAACCCACACATGTCACACACACACCCACCCACACACACTCGCACAGGCATTTGCCTATCAAAAAGTTTTGATCTTTGATTGTCTAGCTTGGCTTTTTAACTAATTTGCAACACCCAAACATACTCCTCCCCCCCCAAAGTTACCTTTCCTTACCAAAAAAAAAAAAAACAACAACCAAGTAGAACCGCACGCAAAACGCGTCACATGCAGTCACCAGGGAATTAACGCCCATCACCACACCCCCCACTCAACCCACCCCACACATATTTTGCATACGTTCGTCTCGTTTAAGCTGCCGGCCCCGCCCCCCCCCCTTCTGGGCTCTTATTTGCGCAATATTTTTCTGATAATAACAAATTCGCGAATATGTTTATCTGCGTTTTCATTGCCGTCTGCTCCGTTTCGTTTCTTTCGCCGTTTATTTTCTGTTTTTTTTTTATTTTTGTTTGTCTGTCCTGTTCTGTTGATATGGAGCTTTTTTGGCTGAGGGGTTTTCCTTTGCCACTAATTCCATTTGAGACGTAACGAAAACGAAAATGACATCAATTTATTTGTTGTTTTATTTGTGTATAGTCCTTTGGTGACAATGTCTGTTGAGGGGGAAGACTTTGGTATTTAAAGCAAGCATTTGTGTTTTTTTTTTAACTTTACATTTTGATGCAACCTTTTGTTTTGTTGGCCATGTCTTAAAGACATCTCCGTTTTGTACGCACAGACAGCATTTGGATTTAATTGTTTGCCCCCACACCCGACCGGCTACTTCCCTGGGGCAATCAGCCCTCCATTTTGGTGGGCCATTTCATTAACTGGCCGAAGGGCAAACCAAAAACGCTGTGGCGATTAGTTCACAGTCATAACACACGACCCACTCCTGTGAGTATGCTGGACATTGCACTAAACTATAAAATTTTATGACTTTCTACACACACACACACACACACACACACACAGAGACGCACGCTCAATTGGTTTCTGGTTTTTTCCATGTTTGCAGGTAGTTTAAGCTCCCCACTTCCTGTTCGCTCGCCAAATTGCGCAAAATGTTAACAAGCAATTGAGCAGACAAACAAACAACTGTTGAAGGTGCGGACAGGGGGGAGGTGGGTGGTTGTTGTTGTTGGTATAGCCGGACCAGTCTCCGTGCGTTGATTAGTTTAACGCGTCCAACGTAGCGGAAAGTTGCGACGTCTGCTCATTAAATTCGAACGCAGCCGCCGCCGCCGCTGCCGCCTCCTTTTGCCTTATTAGTTCGAATGTGTCCTAGACTTCAGAATTGCCCCCCCCCCCCCCCCCCCACTCCGCCCGCTGGCTGACAACACTATAAAATGTTCCATTTATATTGAGCCACTGGCAGCTGCTGCTGTTTTTATTAGCTGTAAATGATCGGACTACAGTGAATCAAAGCTAAGAAAGACAACAGTTCTTGAACTTTACTTAAAAACCTCTGCAAATAAATTTGTCAAAAATAGTTGATAATTAGAGTAGTCAATACTAACACAGAAAAAAGATTAATTTCAACTGTTAATGTCTTTAAAATGCTTTTAAACATTCAAAGGTGCTAAAAATGATCATTTATCACAACCCTTGAATGATTTTCAGCTGAGTTGAATGTTTTATAGAATATTTAAGACATATTCAGTCCCAATGGTTTCGAAAAATCATCCTATATTAAGTTTTTAGTATCCTATTTTTTCTCAGTGTAGAACCTGATATTCAGAACTCGATTCTTAGTACTCGTTACACAGCACTCTATACTCAACGCTGGATTCGTAGTATTTCTCAAAGCTTAAAACTCGAGATTAGGCATTCGATACTCAGTATTCGCTTTCAAGTACTCGTTAATAACTGCTTGATACTCAGATCTCGATTCTTAGTACTCGTTACACAGTATTCGATACTCAATGCTCGATTCTAACTTCTTGATACTAAGTTTTCAGTACTTAAAACTCGATATTCGGCACTGAATACTCAGTATACTATGTACTTGGTATGCAAAACTTATTCTTAGGACTCTTTTCGTAGTACTCGATACTCAAAGTTCGACACTAACTTCTTGATACTAAGTTTTCAGTACTAAAAACTCAATATTAGCACTCGATACTCAGTACTCTTTCTCACATACTCGATACTAAGAACTTGATACTCAGTTTTTAAAGACTCGGTACTCTAGCCTGAAACCTAGATGTTAAGAACTCGTTACTAAGTACTCCATACTTAGCAGTCGATTCTTTGTACTCGTTATTCTCGTTACTTGTGACTCTAAACTCGATACTCAGTACTAGATGCTAAGTACTCGACACTTAGCGTTCAGTACTAGATGCTAAGTACTCGATACTTAGCGTTCAACACGTTGAATTTGATGCAAGGTACTCAATAATTAGTACTCTATACACAGTATTTGCTACCAAGTACTCGATACTAAGCACTTGATAATCAGTTCTCGATTCTTGGTACTCGATTCTTCGTACTCGTTACACAGTCTTCCATACTCAGCACTCGATTTTAAGTTCTCAGTTCCAAAAACTCGATATTAAGCACTCGATACTCAGAATTCGATGCTAAGCACTAAATATTTTTGATTAAAGGGAAGTATCCATAGGAATATCATTTGCAAATAGACAGAGTGGTGTTTAAGCCAGCTCAACGGTTGATAATAATTCAATATACAGCCAGATTCAGTCTAGATTTGAGTAAACAATGCATTCGGATAGTATGGTACAGTAGTGTTGCAAATCTCTTCGGTTCCATCATAACTGTATAGATCTAGAACTAAGAAACTGGCCCTAAAACGATATCGCACCCTGCTATTCAACACGCAAGCACTGTATGAGATTGGTGCCCAATGTGGGGTGCTGTTGCAATATAATTGGTGAGGAAAAATGCTCTAATTTGGATATAGAAATCAATTTCTGAACCTTAAATTCCAGAAACTTGAACTGTACGAAATATTTGGGACTTTCTGCCGTAAATTTTGTAATGTAAAATGCTGTCAGTGCGATAAACAGCATCAACCATAGAGTTCTCACAAGACCAACAAAGCATAATGAAAGCTGTATGAAATTGGCGCCCAATGTAGGTCTCCACAGCCATAGAAAATGCTATCAGTTCGATTTCAAATTCAATTTGGCGTTCTGTGTTACTCAACTGCCGTGCACTGTATAAAAATGGCGCCCAATGTGAGGCCCTTTCTACAGGAGAATGTTGTCCTTGCCAACTTTTCATATTGACACACGAACACACAAACTTTTGTGGCACTTAATAACTGTCGCAAAAATCTTTCAAATTTTAATCAACTTTATTTCGAAGAGCCCACGCTTACTGTTTGCACTCACACACACACACACACACACATGCGCGCACACACACACTCCCACACACACCCGACTCCAGTCAAGTTTCGAGCTTCTTTTGCCATTTTTTGCTTTGGCCAAACAAACATCAGGAACATAAATGTAAATGTCTGTTTGCCAGCAAGCCAAAAGTATTAAAGACGCATTTAATTAAGTTGAAATTGTTGGCAAAGGAGTCGGCGGTTTGGGAGGCAAATTGTTTACTTAGACTTGGAGTTAATCTTGGAGATGATATCCCAATATGAAGGAGTTTAAAGTTTTAGAGGAAACTGTCTACTAATCTCCTTCTCTTTACCTCCTCCTTCCCCTTTCAAGTATCAATTTCTGTAGCCACGCGGCGCTCAAGTGGCCAAACGCCTCTTCCACCCAAAAATTTCACGCATAAGTGGAAAATTGTAAAAACAAAATGAGCAACAACAAGTTTTCTTGTAAAAATTATCAAAGAAAATTGTGTAAGAAACCACCCAAAACACTGATAACGCCCCCACCACCAACCCAGGAAGAGCAAGCGAAACGTGTAAATGGACTTTTGGTGGCGTTGACTGACTGACTTACCCCCGCTCAACTCTCCGGCGCACCCAGCCTCATCACTCAAATGCAAAATGGCGATTATTCATAAATCATTAAACACCATTTGGCATGCGTAGCCGTCCCTTAAAAATTTTTATCGCTTTTCCAACAAACTGGCGAAGAAAAATTCCTAATGAGCCAAGCACCAACAGCGAAGAAAAAAAGGAAGAAAAAAAAGTTAAAAACTTCGGAAAAAATCAAAGGCCGTTACTGGTGGGTGGGGGTGGAGGTGGGTGCGAGCTCGAATGGACGGTGGTTGGAAAATTTCGCGGGCTTTTTAACAAGGCGGCCAGCCATAAGACACCCAATGGCCCAAGCCCAAGCCAAGACATTAAAAATTTTGTTTGATACTTTGCCACTTCCACATGCCGCTGCCGCTGCCGCGCTCTGCTGTCGCTCTGCCGCTCTGTTCTGGTCGTTTGATTTCCGCTTCCGTTTGCCGTTGAGATTAAAAAACATTTTTCGTGCGTTTTTTTCCCTCATTTCCCTGATGTTTTTTAACTGCGACGGGCGACGGTCGTCGCGTATCTGTGAGATACATTAAATTAAAAATTCATCTTTAATCAAAAATTAAGGGCAGCCGAGCAGGAGGAGGAGGAGAAGAAGGAGGTGGTGGTGGGGGGTTGCGTTTTAAACGGATCTGGACATGGCATAGTGGGGCGATATATCAAAAATGTAACCTGTCAAATCGAAGAGTACAGAACCCAGTCCAGCCAAAACAATGGAAACCCTTAAGGGAAATGACATGTAATATTTGTTTGAAAATTTGTTGTTTTTGTTCTTCTTTCAAAACATCATTTTTTTAACTATTTATTCAACTTTTCCCTCTTAAATATGTGATTTTTTTATGCCGCTTTTGCTCTGTTCTAAAAAGATAAATGTATTTACGACTTAAAGCTTCTTTTAAGATTCAGTTTAACATTTTTTACAATATTTTTGGAATTTTGTCTTACATTTTTCAACTTAAAAATTCTCTTAAAGATCACTTTAAACTTTTTAGTTAATTTTGGGAACTTTGTCTTCAATTTTCCTCCAAAATGGGTTTGTTTTTGTGCCGCTTTTGCTTTGTTCCAAATAAATGATTGTATTTTTCATCTTGGTTATTCTTTTCAAGATGTTTTAAAACTTGTTTAGGCAATTTTTGTAACTTTGTATATCAATTTCTTTTAAAACAAGTATTTTTTGTGCCGCTTTTGCACTGTTCCAGTTAGAAGATTGTAGTTTTTGCTTTGAAGATTCTCTTCAATATCAGCAGAAACCTTTTTTTAAACCATTTTTAAAAGTTTTACATTCAATTTTCCTCTAAAAACATGTTTTTGTGCCGCTTTTGCTCTGTTCTAAATAGATAATTGTATATTCCGTCTTGGAGATTTTTGTTTTAGATCATTATAAATCTTTTTAGGCCCAATTTCTCAAAGTCCGGTTGGCCAACTTGACAGGCAGTTTAACCGAATTTGAGTGTCTCATGATGTATGTGGCGTAACCGGAGGAACAAACTTAAACGCTGCTCATCCACCGGTCAACTTTAACTGCGAGCTCAGCTCCGATGAAATTATCGATATTTTGTATCGATATACAAACAGCTGGCCGCACACTTGCTTTGTTTATTTTAATATTTGCTGCAACACAAAATGTTTATGAATAAACGAATTTTTCAACTCCACGCAATGGAAATGCAATTTGATGAGGCAGAACATCGAATTTTTGTCAACTTTTACGCAAAACAATGACCAGCAACAACCTATTGCATTATAAAACAAACAAACCAAACCGAGTCAGCTGTGTACTCGTTAGTTTAGTCAAACAGTATGGTCACACTGAAGCAGCGATAGGCATTTATCGATATCAGGCGAAACTGCTGGCGAACAAATCTGACCGGTGGTTGTCTAACCGGAACCTTTGAGAAATCGAGCCTTAAGCAATTTTTGTTACTTTGTCTTAAGTTTTCCTCTAAAATTAGTATTTTTGTGCCGCTTTTGCTCGGTTCTATAAAAATGTGTGTAGTTTTTGCCTTGGAGATTCTTATTAAGATGAGTTAAACCCTTGTTTTAATCATTTTTATATCATTCTTTTATATTTTTCTTAAACAAAATATTTTTTGTGCCGCTTTTGCTCAGTTCCAGATAGATGATTGAAGTTTTCGTCCTGGAGATTCTTTTTACGCTTATTTAAAACGTTTTTTCATTAATTTTTGTAACTTTGTATTGCAATTTCTTTTAAAATAAGTAATTTTTGTGCCGCTTGTGCACTGTTCCAGATGTTTTTATAGCTCTAAATGAAGATTTCATTTGAAATCAGTTGTTACTTGTTTTTAAACAACATTTTACTATATACAATTTTCTCTTTAAATAATTGGTTTTTTGTGCCGCTTTTCCACTGTTCCCAACCACATTGTATGTATTTTTCATACTTTTCGATAAACCTTTCCCTACCCTCAAGTGGCCTCATTTTGTTAGCCCCCTCTCAAGGTTCCCATTTTTAGCTATCAAATCAAATCACACAAATCAGTTGAAATCACTGTCGCAATTTGCCTTTTGGCTACACAACCACCCAACCCTCCATCCAGTTATCCATTTATCCCTCTCCAACATAAAGCATAACTCACGCTTATGATTTTTAAGGGCACATCAAAGCAACCCAAATCCGAAACCCTTCGCCTGTCCCCCGCAAAAAAAAGAACACTATAACCAATAAACATTGTAACAAAATTGCTTGTTTTTGCAGCTAATAAAATCATAAAAAGAAACAAAAAAAAAAGACAGTAAATAGCTGGGCATAAGTGGCCATCGAGTCGGTTGGAGAAATGACAAGTGACTTTTTTATCACTGGATGTATGGATGAATGGCAAATCCCCAACGCTGGGCATGCAAATTGTAACAAGGATAATGGCAAAAACTTTGAAAAGACCACGAAGGGTATGATATGCTGGATACGGAGCAACCCCATAAAATAAAAGGAAAAAAAAAAGAAAAGTATCTTGCTCGCACACACACACGCGTTTTAGTGCCACTTGACAAATTGGTCAAGTGATTTTGCAAAAAAACAGACAAGAATAGCAGCCAAAGCAGCAGGTTAAGGGGATGTGTCCCGTATGGGGTAAAGAAATTGATTGAACCAATAAGTGAGCACTGTTTTGGAATATTGCTTCCACAATGGATTAAGTTATGCTTAAGTGCTGTTCTTTTTTGGAGACACAACGAAACTTGGATTTGCTGACCTTAGTTAGTTGCTTGAATTAGTTACTAAAAACAAAATTTCGCTTGTGATATTTTGAACCCTTCGAATCTGACCTATTAATGAACCTTTTGGGATACAAATAATTCGTTTTTTGTGCCGCTTTTTCACTGTTCCATACACATTATATGTGTTGAACCAAAAGTATAAGCAACGTCGTAGTACGTAGCATTATCCTGACCTCGTTACTCAGCACTTTATTCCCAACACTAAGTACTCTACACTCTTCATTCGGTACTTCTGAATCGATACCAAGTGCTGGCTACTCAGTACTTGAAACTGGAGACTAAGTAATCAATACTCTGTGTTCGTTACTTTGTACTCGAGACTAAGTGCTTGATAGTCAGTACTAGATACTTAGAGCTCGATAATCCTCGGGGTTTGAGACTAAGTACCCGACACTCGATAAGCATGTCAAGACAGCGTGTCGCCTGAAGTTGAAAGCAAGCTTTACGCCTACTAGAAACCTGCGGTCTCAAATGAAAGATATGTTACATCAAAAGTGACTTTTCCCTGAGTTTAACAATTCATAACATCAACTCCGGATTTGAACTTAGTTTTACGATTTTTGCAGATTTCGTTTGAGTCCTTTAAGGCTCATTACATTATATAATATCCAAATTGGTTCAGGAATATTTGGTTTACAACAGAAACTTCCTGATCCTTGCTTGCACATTATGTTGTTGTACTTTGAAACTCAAACTAAGAGGAATATCAGCTACAGGATATCTTTTAAGTGCACTTACGGATGTGGTGCAGTTGGTAGTTGCGGATTTGATCCCCAATTCGGTAGAATCTAGTAGTAAAGTTTTTGTCTTTAAAATACTTACACAACCGGTCACCTTTACTAGCTATTGGCGGCAGCTTTGAAGTATTTAGTCATGGAAAAGCTTAGCCTTTCTCTTGTGCAAAAAGCACACAATATATCATATTTCCTACCATATTCCCCTAATTTCATTTGATTCCTAATACAGTTTTGGTTAGAGATACGGCACTTGCTTTTAGCCATTCGCGATTTTTCTTCCTTCTGTCTCCAGCTCATCCCCTTTACCCTGCTCATCGCTTGCTCATCAAATCGAGCGATTGACAAATTGCCTGTCTACGTGTGTGTTCCAGTCTGGTAATGGGTTTGATTCCCATTCGGTTGATTCGTGAATGGACTGCCAACTGTATGACAAGGGGGGTAGTTGGTAGCGATGGTCGTTTTGCTGTGTTGTTTGATGGACCAAAGCATTTTGATTGAATTCAATTACATTGCCAAAAACCCCCTTCAGTTGTTCCCCTTTTTTTTTTTGGTTGTTCACGGGTTTTTAGTTGGTTTTAGTGATTTGCAATAATATTTTTTGGGTCTGGGTTTCGGTTTCATATGTGAAATATGCCGTTGTCATGGTTGGTTGGGGACCCCCTCAAGTCGAAAGGGTTTTCTTTGCTTTTCTCTCTTTTTGTGGGGTTGTTGTTGTTGTTGGCCGGCCGGCCAAGTAGATTAAGTGATTTTCAAGTCATGTCCCTTCTATTTTTTTTTGTTGCTTTCGTTTGTTTATGGGTAGCGGAAGGACGTCTGCTGATGGACTGCTGCCAAGTGAAAGTCATGTCAGGTCGTGTGTGTGTGTGTGTGTGTGTGTGGGTAGATGTTTATATTACAAGGGTTATTGAGCAAATCACCAGGAGACACCCTGTACAATGGAATCTAGTTTGTTAGCATAATTTGTTTGATTTTTATTAGATAGACAATATGTGCGAGCACGAGTCCTGGCGCCCTGAGTGACCCCCCGGGAATGGTTGGTTGGGCATTCTGGGTTTTTGCCACATTCTTTTTTTTCTGCCTAGTCATATTAGTGGCGCATTTAGGCCACCTCCAGACCTCCAACTGGGGCACCGACACGTTTTTGTTATTAATTTTTATTACAAAGTCCCAACAAATTGCATTACCTTTGGCTACCCGCATACACCGACATTTTGCAAATTGAATTTCTCGTTTTTTTTTTAGCCCTTTTGGCCAGCCACAACAACAACAAGAGCAAATTACTTAAATTAAGTCAAAATGTTGTACTATTGAGCCAAGATGTTCAACCCCCAAGCATAAATATCGCCAAGCCCATAAATTTTGCCAAGTGCCATTAATTTCTTGACATTTTCGCATATAGCCATTTTAATACTTAAAAATTTGTATTAAATTTCACAAACATTTGCTTTTAAATGTTAACAACAACACCAAATGATGCCAGAAAATAAAAAAAAACAGGTACAGTTGTGCTGGGGGGTACTTACTGTTGTAGGGAGATCAAACGTTCCTTAAGTACTCGAACTTTTAACCCTAGCAGCACTTATTTAGTAATGGCTTTCTATTAACTGCTAAATTGATAACATTGCCTGGTGACCCCAACGTTCTGGTGAAGAGAAAACATAGCATAAGATGCGGATTCTCTGAGGAAATTAGTTTGTCAAAATATGCATTTTGAGACACTTTAAGATTGGGGTGGGGTGTTGTCAAAAAATGAGCTATTAAGTTAATGTCACGGTCGCCATGCAAAAGTATAAGTTATCGAATTGAGGTCACGGTCGCCATGTCAAAGAATAAGTTTACTAGCGCGATTGTTCGACGAGTGGTCTTACAGTTACTAAAATACATTGGATGAAAAGAAATTTTCAAGGTGTTGTTGACGTAAGAACATTTTTGGGGCATTTTTCGAAGCTTGAGGATTGAATATAAAGGAAGATCTCAATAAGTTCTGGGATACATAGGCTGTATACTAATATGTCAGTCATTCAAGAACTGCAGATGACCAAAAATAGTGGCAATATAGTAACAATCTAGAAACCTGTGAAAGTGGCAACAAATGCAGTGGGGTTATAGTAACTTTATCACTTGTTTATAGCTGAAACTAAAAAGTTGGCGACCGTGACTTTGGATAAGAACTTTTGCAAATAAGGGAAGAAGTAGTTAGTTTAGTTAAGAAGATATAACTAAAGTAAAATTTCCATTCCCAATTCTATATGTTTGGTTTTTGGCCGCCTTTGCTTACACAAAACCAAAGTACAGTTGTGCTGGTGCTCAGTTAGTTAAGAATTTTTTGCCATATTGTTGTTTTAATTTGTCAAATTGCAACAAAAACACAAAAGATGCTGAGATAATGAACAATAACAACTAAAATACACTCACACACAGCAGCAGCAACAGCAAATGCAGCCAAGGAAATGCATATGCATGTGCATGCACATGTGTATGTGTGTGTGTGTGCGTGTGCGTGTGTGACAGAGACAACAGCATTGACAAGTAGGCAATATTTGCATACTCAATTGCATTGTAAATTTTTCTATGCGAAAAAGTCGCGCCTAAGTGTATGCAAGGAAACAGCAACAGAAGCAGAAACAGAAACAGAAGAAGACGACGACAACAGCGAAAAAATTGCTAGAAAAATGCTGAACAAAGCAATCAGAGCAGGTGCAAACGTGTGCGTGTGTGTGCGAGTGTGAGTGTGTGTGGGTGAGTGCATGTGTTGATGACGATGACGACGACGATGTATGTACAGTTTTCATTTGAATGACAAAAAGTCAGGTTGGGCACCACTCGAGTCCCTCTTCTATGGCTCTGCTCGTTTCTCGTTTCTCTGTTCAGCTCGTTGTGGGGGGCGTGGCTTTTGTGATGATGCGCCCAACTTGACTGACTGACTGACTGTATATAAATATACAATATGCGGTGCAAGCTTAGCAAGCATCCCACCCCTCACACCCACCCTGCATCTCTCCCTCCATTCCTCTGCACCTAAACACTTAACATATTCTAATTATTCATGCTTATTTTATATTGTTTTGCTTGTAGAAGGGCGCTGCTTTGTCTCAGCATGAGTGGAAGAGAGGGAGGGTGGAACAGTGAGAGGGGATAGAGGGGGGGGGGGGGGGGGGGGTTGCTGCATGTCTTATTAAAAATTACAAATAGTCAACGCTTAATTATGGCTGTGTGTGTGTATGAGAGAGAGTGTAGCCTACTTTTGCCTGCTACCAATAAATAGTATGCCAAGAATGCGCTTCACTTGCCCAGCAGAAAACCCCCCCCCCCACACACACACACACATACAGACAGAAAACCTGAAGCATTTTGCACCAATTTCTGTGACGATGTCAACAACAACAGCAACAACAACAACAACAACACACACAGCGAAAACTAATGTTGATGACAATGTTATGGGCGTCATGACAGCCATAAGCGCACTTGACAGTCCCATACTGGGCCTGGTCTGGCGCTGAAGCTGGGCGTGACACCTGCACAACATTGCTTGATGTTGCCCCCCCGGCCTCCCCCTCCCTCCACTTACTACCAACCACTTCACACAACAGTGCAATAAGTGTATGCATGTATGTACTTTTGTGTGTGTGTGTGTGTGTGTTGCACATGTAAAGCAAGCGAAAAATTATTATTATAAAAAATATGACAGAAAAATAACCAAAGAAATGCTCAAGAATGGTGGGTTGGAAAGGGGACGTATGGGGGTGACTTTATAAGAGGTAATTGAGAACCACATTAACTTGTGGTCCAAACATTTGAACATTTTCTAAATCTAAGCAGCACTCAGCTACAAAACCCACACAAAGAAAAGTTCGTAGAAGATCTGTGAGGCATTTTTTTTAAACCCAAAAGTTGGCGACCGTGACTTTGATTGAATCTTAGGTAAAAGAGGCAGAGCATTTTGCAGATGTACCTTAAGTAGAGGTATGTAAGCCTTTAAAATTCACATTCTCAATTATATGTTGAGTGGTTTGTAACCTTTGCTTACAGAAAGCCAAAGTACAGTTGTGCTGGTTCTTAGTTAGTTATGAATTTTTGCCTTATAATTTGAAAAATTACTGAAATTTGTACTGAGGGGCTCATAAATACTATTTGGCCTTGAATTTACAGCTTTAATGTTATTAAATTTCAATATTGTTTTAAATTTTTTGAAAATCAGATCAAATTACACTTGCAATTAGCTTTCAAACTGAGTTTCAAGTCAATCGAATCGTTTATTTTTGAGCAAATAGTCACTTCAATATATAAGGTCACTTTTCATTGACGCTCGTAATGCACAAATGTTAGTTTAAGCCTTTACATGTCAAGAATTAAGAAAGAGGCCTGAGAAAGTGGAAATTGTGAGTTCGAGTCCTACTATACACTTATACAATTGCAGAGGGTATTATAAAATTGTCTGTTTGAAAGCTATCTTCACCAAACTTTACATGAAGTCTTTAAGTACACTTACACTGCATATTTGTCGGAACAGGAAGGATCGGATGACTATGGCATATAGCTGTCATAGGAACGATCGGTCGAACAACTAGTTTTAGTAAGAAAAACTTTTTTATTTTTCATGGAAACGCCTCCAAACTTTGTATTTCTTAGTTTGCTATGCTTTATCATGATTCCACTAAGTTTGGTCGAAATCGGACATCTATATAGTATAGCTCCCATAGAAAAGTAAGGTCCGAAAAGTAGTCTTGGTAAGAAAAACTTTTTTGTTTTCAATGGAAATGTCCTTAAAATTGGCATTTATTTATTTGACATGCTTTCGCATAATTCTACAAAGTTTTGTCCAAATCGGATGACTCTATCATATAGCTGTCATAGGAACGATCGTTCGAAAAACTAGTTTTAGTGAGAAAAACTTTTGTGTTTTCAATGGAATCGACTCCAAATTTCTTACATGTAAGTTTGTTAGGCTGTTGCTTGAGTCTAATAAGTTTGCTAGCTATTGCCTGGCCTGGCTATTGTAGTTGGTACAGAAAGTTGATTTGGTTGCTCTTGTATTTGCTTATCAAGAGTTTAGGGCTGTAAAAGGTTATAAACTTGAGAGACCAACGAATTGCCATCTGCCCGGAGTTAAAAAAATCTTATTTTCAATTGCAATAATAAACAAATATAACATTTATTAACTAAATGTTTTGTTTATGGTTGTGAATTTTCAGTTCGCTTTGTGTTGGCGCTGAAAAGTATGCTACATAAATCGCAAGCAGCAGCTTACCTGAGCCGAGTGTGTTTGGGTGGGTGAGGGGAATGGGTTGCTGGTTAGGTGGCAAAGGGTTTATCTGGCCATGGGTACGTGATATCAAGCGTTGAAGTAGCAACGTTGCCATCGTCGTCGTCGCTTTTGCTTGTTGACGTTTGTTTACGTGTTGTGTTGCTGCTGTTGTTGCTGCTGCTGCTGAGAGGGGCCACATCTTTGGCCATGTGTGTG
Source organism: Lordiphosa fenestrarum (assembly GCA_035044985.1). Classification (NCBI taxonomy): domain Eukaryota; kingdom Metazoa; phylum Arthropoda; class Insecta; order Diptera; family Drosophilidae; genus Lordiphosa; species Lordiphosa fenestrarum. The sequence continues at coordinate 784,974 of JAWNNO010004396.1, forward strand.
TGTAAGTGTGCAAGAGATTTGCAAACTAAAGCCTCATCACAATGTCCTCAAAATTCAAATAGCAACAACAACAGCAAAAGCAGCAGCAAAAGAAGAGGACTAGTTGGATGGGACTGGGGCGCTGGCAGGCTCAGCAATTGTCACACAACGCTACTTTTGCAAATTATTATATATTTTTTTTTCTAACTCTGCTGCTGCATGTGTGTGTGTCTGTGTGTGTGTGTGTGTGATGTCTACTGTATATGAATTGCAAATAACCCAAAACCCCCTGCTCCTGCAGCGAAATGTTTCTTAACAAGCGGCACCTGTGAGCTGGCACCTCTCTCCGTCTCTCTCTTTCTCTCTCGCTCGCTCTCTTTTTCTGTAAGTGGAATATGTTTTATTTAGCATTTTTAAGTGTTTGCTGACTGTACCCAGCACTCTTTGCCCCTCTCTAGACATGCTGATTGTTATGTTGGCTGCCTTTCCTCCTTGCCCCTTTCTTCTATCCCCTTGCACTGGCTGTGATGCTTGAAGCAAAATAATAATTATTGTTATAGAAAGGACAAAGTATAATTTCAGATATGTGTGAGTGTGTGTACACTTGGGGAAAATTAGTGGCAAAATAAACAAATCGAGTACGAAATTCTTATTTTTAGTAAGAATACTTGATTCAAGCAAAAAATTCGTACATTCAGAACGATTTGTAATGCCATAATATATGATTTAAGACTTGCAGAAAGAAGATTAAGTATTTTGTACTTAAATCGTTTTCAATTGGTGTCAATTATACAAGAAGTACACATACACTCAATCCAAGTACTTAAATTCTTATTTTATGTACGATTTTTGACACCCTAAATACTTAATTTTGATATGAATCAAGTATAAACAAAGTCGATTTTATGCCAAGTACGGCAATATTTGATTCAAGCAAAAAAATCGTATTTTAAAAACGATTTTTAATACTTAAATATTCGATTTTAAATTAAAAGTAAATAGATCAAGTATTTTGTACTTAAATCAGGTTTAATTGGTGTCAATAATGCAAGATGTGCAAATATGCTTAGACCAAGTACCTAAATTCTTACTTTAAGTACTATATTCACACCCCTAAAACTTGATTTTAAAGGGATACTTAAATCAAGTACAATGAAAGTACATTTAAAGCTTAGAACCAGCATACTTAATTCAAGTGCTTCAATCAGGGCTGCAAACCCAAAAAATTTCTTGGTTCTCCGGCTCGCGGGTTCGAACCAAAATTTACCAATGGTTCAGGTTCAGAACTTGGAGGTTCAAGGTTTTTGGGCCAAGGTTTTGGTTCGAACCCTGGTTCAGCCAAGCTTTATACATGTTTATATAGTATTCGACCTAAAACCGACATAAACTGTTAGGGAATTGTCTCGATTTTGGGTTGGGATGGGATTTAACAATTCTTTATATAAATAGAAACACTTTCATACAGCTCATGACCATCAAAGCAATGAAAAAGTGTGTCTTCTTATATAAAGTAATGTGACCAAATAAAAACTTAGAAGTTCTGGATACAGCCCTTAAAGTAAAATGCAATTTCGTAGTCCACATACGAAAAGTGTTTCCACAGAATGTGGATAATTCCATCAGGATAACAAAAGAAGTCACTGGGAAATAGTTCAAATCTATAATTTTTGTTGAACCGAACCGAAATTTTAGGTTCGGAACGGGTTCAGGTTCAGCTTTAATACCTTAAGAGGTTTGGTTCAAGGTTCGGTTCACAGTAATCTGAAAGTCGGAATTCCGGGTTCGAACCGGTTCGGTTCCAAACCGGTTTGCAGCTCTGGCTTCAATACTTATATTAAATACTATTTTTGCTCATGGATTTGAAAACGTCAGAGATTAAAACCAATATTTTGAGCTTGTTTCAAGTATCAACAAGTATCAATCGCAAGCTTAGAACATAAATACTACATTTAAGTACTTATATTCTTATAATAAGTACGTTTTTGAAGAGACAAAATATTTGGTTTTAAGACAAACACAAAAAGAAGGAGTAATTTGTAACCGAATTTAGCATTAACAAGTTTAATTGTTCTTTTAGAACAAAAGTACTTGATTCAAGTACACAATTCTTATTCTAAGTACGTTTTTTTATAGCTTAATTCCATGTTTAAAGTATTATGCACTTGAATTGAGTTAAATGGGTGCTAATAGAACCAATAGTACGAACATTCTTGATTCGAGTACACAATACTTATTTTAAGTACGACTTTTTAGTACCAAAAAATGAATTTTTAGTCTCAAATAATGGATTTTAATTCAACAGAAATAGGATGAAGTGTTTTTTACCTAAGAATTTCATAGCTTAGTACGAAAATACTTGATGTAAGTTTTGAATACTACGTTTAAGTACAGTTTTTGCTAAACAAATCACTATATTTAAAAACTACAGAACCATATTATATTTATAATAATTTTTGATTGAAAGAAGTATAAAGGAAATAAATAGAACGAAAATGTCTCAATCAAGTACAAAAATCTTAGTTTCGGTACAAAAAAACTTCAAATTTCTTTCAGTCTAACTTGAATCAATCCCGACTTACACTAAGAAAAGGAAGCTAAGACGCTATTTACACGTTGAAGCAAACTTGATTAAGCTTTTCATAATGCTTTTGCTTGGGGGAAAGAAGTGTAGAGTGGCAAGTTACGCCTCAGCACCTCTTTCCCTAGAAACACTGCTTGCTTTTCTTAAAAGCTTATGACACTAGCTTTATCTTACAAATCACTCGTAAGTGTAAGAAACTGCTTTCTAGCTGGCTTTGACTTAATTTAAGTACGAAAAGTTAATGATTCATTCGTTTAAGTTAAAAAAGGTTTGTTTTGAGGGTTCGGGCTGGCTTCCAAGCTTCCAGGTTTTTATGAGTCGAGGGACTTAACCAATATTTTAGTTCAGAGGAACAAGGCTGCTTTTTTTTTTGTGTCTTTCTCCCAGTGTAGACTAGAACTCAAGCAGGTCCTCAGGGTAAGGGCGAAGGGAACACGTTGCACAACAGAAATAGAAATTAATGAGTTGATATAAGGTGCTGCCTCTGTGCCGCTGCCTCTGCTGCTGCTACAAAAAAGAAACCCTGAGCCTCTCTCTCTCTCTTTCACAGTTATCTCTTAAATCATCATCAACTAATTAGTTAGCCACCTTGACAAATTGCCTAGCTGTCAAAGCGGACAACGCACTGTCAAAATAAGCCAATCAGCTGAAACGGAGACATTTAAATTAAATTATTCCCCAAGCAAATACAAGCTCTCCTCAAGTATGTGGAGAAGGATGCGATGCGATGTGATGCGATGCGAATGGGTGGGTGGTTGGGTTTGGCCCAGTGTCAAGCTGTCAAACTGCCCATTTTTCACATGCTCCACAAGCCTCGGTTGTCAAATATTGAAAAATGCTTTGGACTTAAGCCATGTGAGTCTCTCTATGTCTCTCGCTCTCTCCGTAAGCCTTCCCTCCATCATAGAAATGATGACAGGGCGACTGATGAGTTTCGGTTATCAAAATATATAGTGAGAGACCCGTCCGTCCACCCTTGGACTAATAAGCCTCTATACCTGACCCAAAAGCACAGCTGCAGCTACTTTAAATTCCATGTGTGACATTTGATCATTTGTCATTGAGCTGGGAGAGATGGAGATGTAGTTGGATTTTGGGCATATGAGTTGGTGGTGGCTGCTGCTGCTGGGTTATGCTCATTACTAATGATGATGATGACCAACGGTCGGAAGGGGGAGGGGGGTGGGGGGGGGGAGGCTGTGTGGAAAAAGGTCAACATTTCTTTTCTTTCAACATTAGGTAGATAAAGCTGAAGCGACTACTTAACTGGGTTCCTGCCTTCCCTCACTCTGCTCAATGAGTTAAGTGTGACACTTGCAAACGTCACCCTTAACCATCCTCCTGCTTTTCCTTTCACCCAGAGCTAAAAACCATTTACAGTTATAAATTAAATTTCCAACTCAAACAAATCAGCGAAAATACCTTTCAATATCTGAGCCCAGGGCATATTTGTCGTCGGTGCGCGACGGTGAATGCCCGCAGGGCCGGGGCAACGCCGACGACGCCGACTGGGGTAACATTTTTTAAGCTTGGTAATAAATTTTTAATAAGCTTGCTTGTTGTTTTGCTTCGTGCCGCTGCCGTGCCAAAGATATTTTTTAATAAATCGTTTTCGAGTACATTGAGAAATGGCAAGACGCGTTTTCCCCCTGCCTCCACCATTCATATATGAAATATACATGCGACAGATAGACGGACGGACGGATGGATGGATGGATGGATGGATGGTTGGATGGTTGGTTGTCGGTAATGGTAACCCCCGGTGACTTTGGGTGACTTGTCTGTGTCCGGGGGTGTCTTGCGATTGTCGTCAACATTGCTCCCGCTCGGCTTTCATTGACTGGCGTTTTGTCTTTCCAGGCAACATTTTCACATCAATGATATTGAAATGATATGAAATACCTGGAGGCGGGTGGCGTATTTTTCAATTTTAAATATTGACAAGCGGCGGGGAAAGAAAGGAGGGGGGGTGGTGTAGCAGGGACTGCTTAAGGTAATTTGACAAGTTGTCGAAGCTCTCTTCTGGGTGGTGTGGGCTTTGGGTGCGTGCAAGTCAACAAACCGTCGCGAAGTGCCCGAAGCGGCAAGTGGGATTGGAAGGAGGAAGTTGATGTCTCACTTAGCTGACATTTTGATGCAGTCGGGTGTAGTTAGGTAGGTAGGTAGGTAGGAGCCATTGCCAGTCGTCCACAGGTGAACGAAAAATACGAATGTCAACATTCCAATTACGCAAACATTTTCCGCACACCAATAATATGCCCTGACAGCTCCTACACAGAAGGGAGCAACTGAGGGAGAGAGAGAGAACAAAAGGTGAGCTGTAGCTCGCTCTTCTATGGCCAAACAATGGCAGCCGTGGACTAGCGCCCCCCACAGTTGGAGCCGGTCAGAAGATGCCAACAACAAGTAAAACGACGACGACGATGACGTTGATAATGGTGTAAAATGGTTAAAGGCGGGGAGGGAATGCATAGAGAGAGCGAGGCATACAACTACTGACAGCCGGAAAAAGATTCATCACGAACTTTGATACACACTTACCTTGGAAGCATCAAATGGCGAAAAGCTGGTCTGCCCTTCGTATGGCGCTTCGTTTACTTCTCGTACAGCTCCATAGTGCTGTCTTCCTACCAAACTTCCCCTATTTTCAGGGCGTTTTATCTCCTTTCTTAGCCTTTTCTTCTTCTGTAAACACTTTCGACTTTCTATCTTGTATTTCTTTCATTCTTACTCTAGAGTTTGTATTCTTTCTTTCTGTTTTATCTGAGCTCTGCCTTAATTTCTGCTTCTTTTTTATACCCGTTACTCGTAGAGTAAAAAGGGTATACTAAAGTCGTGCAAATGTATGTAACTGGCAGAAGGAAGCATCTCCGATATCATAAAGTATATATATTCTTCATCAGCATCAACAGCCGAGTCGATATAGCCATGTCCGTCTGTCCGTCCGTCCGTCCGTCTGTATGAACACCTAGATCTCAGAGACTAGAAGAGCTAGAGCAACCAAATTTTATACATAAGCTAGTATTGTCTGTAGGCAGATCAAGTTTGTTTCAAATTTTAACCACGCCCCCTCCCGCCCCCGCAATAAAAAATATTGAATAACTCCCACAATTTTTAAGATTAAGATTAAGATATCGAGCTCAGATTTTGCAGTGTAGTCTATGTGGCCAATATCTACAATCTCACAAATTTTCAAAAGGATCGGATAATAAATGGCCGAGTTAAAAAAATGTTGCATACTTATCCGAGCTGAGCTGAGTAACGGGTATTTCGAAGTCGGGCAGGGCCGACTTTAACTTACGCTCTCGTTTTCTTTTAGCTTCCTTACCATCTACTTTTTATTGTTATTCTTTTCAATCGGCTTCTTAAGTTTTATGAAATATGCACTTAAATTGCCTTCTTTTTGTACAGTTTCGGTTTTTCTGAGTTTCTCTCCTTTTTCACTGGTTTGTTCCTGTTTTTTCCGGTTTCTTGTTCCTGCATCTTTTCCTTCCTCTTCTTTTTGCTCTTCTTCTTCCTTTTATACATCGCCACTGCCATTTCTTCTTGTTCCTAGATTCTCTTCTTTTCCTCTGGTTTTGCACCCGTTCTCTTTCACTTCTTCTTCATATTTTTATCTATTTTTTTCTTCCTCTTACACTTCCACATCCATTTCCACTTCTTCTTCTTAGAGTCTCCCCTTTTCCTGTGTGTTTTTTGCTCCTGTTCTCTTCCCACTTCCTCGCTTTCTGTCAGATTTTCGTTCTATTTTTCACACTCTTCTTCTTTTTCTTTCCCTTTCTTCCTTTTTTTCTTACGCTTCCACTTCCTCTTCTTTTTCTTGGATTTTCCTCTTTTTCTCTGGTTTTGCCCCCGTTCTTTTCCACTTCCTTTTCTTCTACGTGGTTTTCATTCTGTTTTTTCTCTCTTCTTCTTCCTCTTACACTTCCACGTCCATTTCCACTTCATCTTCTTAGAGTCTCTCCATTTCCTCTGGTTTTGCTACCGTTCTCTCCCCTCTTTCTTTCTTTCTACCAGATATTCGTTCTATTTTTCGTTCTCTTCTTCCTTTTCTTTCACTTTCTTCCTTTTCTCTTACGCTTTCTCTTCCTCTTTCTCTTTCTTTTTCTATTCTTATTCCTATTCCTATTCCTATTCCTATTCCTATTCCTATTCCTATTCCTATTCCTATTCCTATTCCTATTCCTATTCCTATTCCTATTCCTATTCCTATTCCTATTCCTATTCCTATTCCTATTCCTATTCCTATTCCTATTCCTATTCCTATTCCTATTCCTATTCCTATTCCTATTCCTATTCCTATTCCTATTCCTATTCCTATTCCTATTCCTATTCCTATTCCTATTCCTATTCCTATTCCTATTCCTATTCCTATTCCTATTCCTATTCCTATTCCTATTCCTATTCCTATTCCTATTCCTATTCCTATTCCTATTCCTATTCCTATTCCTATTCCTATTCCTATTCCTATTCCTATTCCTATTCCTATTCCTATTCCTATTCCTATTCCTATTCCTATTCCTATTCCTATTCCTATTCCTATTCCTATTCCTATTCCTATTCCTATTCCTATTCCTATTCCTATTCCTATTCCTATTCCTATTCCTATTCCTATTCCTATTCCTATTCCTATTCCTATTCCTATTCCTATTCCTATTCCTATTCCTATTCCTATTCCTATTCCTATTCCTATTCCTATTCCTATTCCTATTCCTATTCCTATTCCTATTCCTATTCCTATTCCTATTCCTATTCCTATTCCTATTCCTATTCCTATTCCTATTCCTATTCCTATTCCTATTCCTATTCCTATTCCTATTCCTATTCCTATTCCTATTCCTATTCCTATTCCTATTCCTATTCCTATTCCTATTCCTATTCCTATTCCTATTCCTATTCCTATTCCTATTCCTATTCCTATTCCTATTCCTATTCCTATTCCTATTCCTATTCCTATTCCTATTCCTATTCCTATTCCTATTCCCTATTCCTATTCCTATTCCTATTCCTATTCCTATTCCTATTCCTATTCCTATTCCTATTCCTATTCCTATTCCTATTCCTATTCCTATTCCTATTCCTATTCCTATTCCTATTCCTATTCCTATTCCTATTCCTATTCCTATTCCTATTCCTATTCCTATTCCTATTCCTATTCCTATTCCTATTCCTATTCCTATTCCTATTCCTATTCCTGTTCCTATTCCTATTCCTATTCCTATTCCTATTCCTATTCCTATTCCTATTCCTATTCCTATTCCTATTCCTATTCCTATTCCTATTCCTATTCCTATTCCTATTCCTATTCCTATTCCTATTCCTATTCCTATTCCTATTCCTATTCCTATTCCTATTCCTATTCCTATTCCTATTCCTATTCCTATTCCTATTCCTATTCCTATTCCTATTCCTATTCCTATTCCTATTCCTATTCCTATTCCTATTCCTATTCCTATTCCTATTCCTATTCCTATTCCTATTCCTATTCCTATTCCTATTCCTATTCCTATTCCTATTCCTATTCCTATTCCTATTCCTATTCCTATTCCTATTCCTATTCCTATTCCTATTCCTATTCCTATTCCTATTCCTATTCCTATTCCTATTCCTATTCCTATTCCTATTCCTATTCCTATTCTGTTTCTCTCTTTCTTCTCCATTCTCGACTCAACCAGCTAAGACCGGCTTTCCAGCCACTCCTGACTTCAGCAGCCACAATACCCTGCTCTCTTCAAGGGCATTCAAATACTAGACTATATTTGGCGGAGAATGAGGTGGGTGGGGTGGGGAAGTAGAAGAAGGATGGGCAGGCGAAATACAAAAAAAACCGGCAGCCAGGTAACTACATACGGACAAACAAATTGGATGCGAATGCAAATAAACGAAAATTATAAATAACAGCAAAGGCAACGAGAAAACGTAGCAATGCCAGAGCCGGAGACGAGAGAATGAGAATGGAAATGGAAATGGGTATAAGACCCGGGTACGGGCCGAAGCATGATGAGCCGCAATAATAGCAACAACAAACTGTGGAAAGATGACAGCAACGGGGAAAAAGTGCAATATGAAGAAGCAGCAGCAGCAGCAGATGAAGCAGCCAACACAGAACTGATGAGTTGCAATGAATAGAAATTGCCAAAGCAAAATGGTCGCAGTCACAATGCAACAGCAAAAAGGACATGAATGAGTTCCTAGGCCTGTGACCCTGTCAAAAGTTGACAGCTGAACAGAGCGTGAGCAAGGGAGGAGGAGGGGGAGAAGCACTGAGGTCGAGGTAAATGGGTGGAAGCGCAAGGCAAGGAACTGGGCTTGAGGCATCGATAGAAGGCTTAGAAATCTTTGCATCAGATGAAAACTCAGAAAAGTCGATGACTGTAACAGTGCAAATCTGCCTTTATCTGTCCCTCTGGCCCCCCACTCCTTGAGCGTATCAAAACACAGGACACCGGATAGAACACATTTTCCAAGCTGTTGGCTCTGCGGTAAGAAAGGGTCTCAACTTTTGCCCCAAACTTGCAAAAATGGTGGGGGCGTACCGGGCCACGCCTCGAACCGTGCCAATGGTAATAATTTAAAATTAAAATTTCTATTTTCTTAATCGGATAATACGGAATCCGGTGTTTTTTTCCCCTCCCCACCCCATCCTTGTTGTAATCGAAGTTGGTGGAGTCCTTGGCCGTGGGTGTACATGACTTGAGTCAATATATGCAATGTGTTTTATGAAAAGTTAACCCTTTTTCTTCAGGGTGGGTCGCAGTCTATTTGCATGCGACGACGACGGCGAGGACGAAGGACGACTTTTGTTTTAATGTCAGCTCGGTGGCTGCTCAATTGTCTAACATTATCTGATTTAGCGTTTAATGCTTAACCCTCGCCTGCCTCAGCCTAGATACAGGACGTTGACGACGACACACGCCACCAGGACGAAAAAAAAGTAGTACTGCCAGAGCAGGCGCCAGGATAACGAATTAAAAAATTAAAAATCGAAAGGCAACGACAAGGACAAAACAGCGAGACGAGAACGACGACAACAAAAGGTAACCAAAAAAAACAAAAAAGAAACCCAAAGGGGTGAAACATGATTAGGCCATGCTGGCAGGAGGTTGATATGCTGCCGCTGATTAGGCCAAGCTTCGGGGCAGGAGCAGGCAGCGGCATAATTAAAACTCCCAGGCACCGTGTAATAAATGCCAAGGCAGGCACGGCCAATAAATAGCAACAACAACAACAGCAACGACAGCAAATCCTTTGGCCATCCCTCTCTCAGCGCAAGGAAATAAAAGAAACAATCGAATTTTAATCAATTCGCGCAGCGTCGTCTGTTTCATTTGCATTTTTGGTTAACTGCTTTCGGCTTGGCACACGTGAAACGGCCGACAGCCTTGCTGGGTTCCTTGGGCAGGTTAATTATTTTATCCACTGGCCCGCAGAGTTCAAGTACACATCACTTCACTCTACTTATCTGCCGTTTGGCTAGACAAAAAGCTACCCCATTTTGGATAATTACTTGTATTAAGTATGCAGCATTCTTGCCTGGAACAGCAAATCTTGGAATCAAGAGTTCTTCTTACTTGGGTGCGGTGCGATTTGCCAACTTCTGTATAGCTGCTTCATTTTTCATCTTCTTGATAGGACAGATACGTCTCAGAAACTTACAAATAACAGAGCAAATCCTGGATTAACCTGTCAAGAAGATGTGAAATTGGACCTTAGATCGGACTCCGTTATGTATTAGTTTATGTGACTCAAAGCTCTTTATAAAAGAGGTGAAATCGGCCCTTAAAGAAAGTCAACGAGCACTAGGTTCTCTGAAATCTGTTCCCACAATTCAGAACCTATTAAATCAGTTTGTTTATGAAGGAAAGTAAGAATTGGCACATATTGCCATATCTTTTAGAGCTTTGGCCCTGTGAAACAGACACTGAACATGCGTCTTTAGGCCTGAAGTCACCTAGCCAAAGTCACTGAACAAAGGTCACTGATGAAGAGCTCTTGAACAAGAATCACTGAGATACAGTCACTTAACAAGTGTCACAGAACTAGAGACACTGAAGAAGAGTCACTGAGCCAGTGTCACTGTTCAAGAGTCACTGTTCAAGAGTCACTGTTCAAGAGTCACTGTTCAAGAGTCACTGTTCAAGAGTCACTGTTCAAGAGTCACTGAGCAAGAGTCACTGTGCAAAAGTCACTATTCATGAGTCACTGTTCAAGAGTAACCAAGCAAGAGTCACTAAATATTACAAACTAAACAGGAGACGCTTAACAAAAGTCATTGAGCAAGAGTCTATCAACACTGAGAGTAACTATGCAAGAGTCTCTGAACAATACTCAACATACAAAAGTCGCTAAACCAATGTCACTTATCAAGAGTCCCTATATGATTGAGCAGCAGTCATAGAAATACCACTAGACAAGAACCACTGAACATGAGTCACTGAACAAATGTCACCGATTTAGAGTTCGTTATCAAGAACAACTGTACAAGTATCATTGGGGAAACAGTCATAGATATACCACCAAACTAAGAGTCACTAGACACAGATTCACTGAACAAAAATCACTGAACTAGAGTTGTTGATTAAGAATCACAGAGCAACAATCACTTAACTAGACTCAAGAAGAGACACAGAACAAGAGCAACAGTTACTGAACCAAACTGACTAGTTAGAGAGTTTCTAAGAAAGCGTTACTAAACAAAAGTCACTGAACAAGAATCTCTGGCGAAGTTTTTTGAACAAAAATCACTGAACAATAGTCACTTAACAAGAGTTACTGAACAGGAGTCACTTAACAACAGTCACAGAACAAGAGTTGCTGAACAAGAATCACAGATTCACTGACCAGATTCACCTAGCAACAGTCACCAAGCAAGAGTCACAGAAGAAGTGTCACTGAACAAAAGTCACTAAACAAGAGTACCTGAACAATACACATAGAACAAGAAGGGTTGAACAAAGGCTTACGAGCAAAAGTCACTGAGCAATAGTCCTTTTACAAGAGTCACTGAACAATAACCGCTAAGCACTAGATAGTCACTGAGTAAGAGTCACAGAACACGAGTTATAGAGCTAGAGTCACTAAAGAAGAGTCACAGAACTAGTGTCCTTAAAGACTAACCAACAGTCACTGAACCTGAGTCACTAGACAGAGAGTCTCTTAGTTAGAGTCACTGAACAAAAGTCACTGAACAAAAGTCACTGAACAAAATTCACTGAACAAGAGTTGTAAAGCCATAAAAAAAAACAAATTGTGGTACATTCTTCTCACCTGTCAAGTGTATGAAGCAATTCATGACTGCTATAGAGAGTAAATGCTCTCCAAGTACTTCCCACAGTTCGTATGGCGCCACAATTAATTGAGTCTAGTAGCTTCTAAACGATCCACTGCAAAAGAAAGTAAGGAAAACTGATACCAGCAGAAGATTTTGAACTAGACTCAAAATGAGACCTACACAGAGAATAAAAAGGATATTTCCTTTACCCATTTCGACTGGACTTGTCTTAAATATCCTTTTAATCATTCCACGGACCTGTAAATCAGACAAAAGATATGTCCAAATAGATCGTTTTCTTCTGTGTAGGTAAAAAATGACTACAACAAAGTATAAAGGAACATTAAGTGGTATGGAATACGGAACTAGGCAAATCAGGGATAGAAAACACTTCTAGAAACCCTCCTTGGGTATACCAGAACGTTTTCCCAACCCCTCTCTCTCTAGAAGTTTGTTGTTGTTTGACAAATGAATTTCTGCCTACACCATTTTAGTGTCTTTTCAACTTTTGGGTAAAGGGATTTGGCTCTGCCCTTGGCAATAAAGTCCACACACTTTGCGGTCACGTTGGAAGCGGCGATCTCTTTCTCTCCGTCTTTTTCTCTCCACGTGCCGCACAAATCTATATTTACGATTATGGAAGTTTATGTGATGCGCCTTTGACATTTTAGTGTCATTCAGTGTTGGGCTGTAAACGCGAGTTCTGGTCAGGCAAATGCCTGCAAAATGGTCACACACGCACACACCACACACACACACGCCCAAAGAAAGTGAAATTGTCATAAAAAGTGAAAGGCAACTGGGGACGGCAGGCATGTCAAGGTAATTTGGACGCACTTTTTGCACTCGCCTTGTTTTATGAGTGAATTAAAATAGTGCGCCAGGGCCACGCCCACACAAACACACACACACACACACATATGTAATTACTTAGTTTATTATATTGTAAGTATCAGGCGAGTCCAAGAAGTGTACTTTGAAAAGGGCGGGGGAGGGGCAGGGGCAGGGGAATAGGCACGCACCGCTCGGAGTGGACCTCCTCCCCATTTGCTCGCCCCCGCCCGTTTTATAGTTTGGCAAATCGTAAAAACTTTTACAGCATTTACATGCAATGTGGAAGGGCGAGGGCCAGGACCAGGGCCAGGGACAGGGTTGTCGCCGCAAAAGTTTGTGCTCTCTATTTGTCTTTGCCGCACAGTGGTGGAGCGAGTGAGAGGGCGAGAGAGAGAGAGAGAGAGAGGGAGAGGGAGAGGAAGCGATGCTTTTCAATTACCCCGGAACCAAGCTCTCAACCCTTTCCCCCTGGCCACCTGCCCTCTCCCCATGTTTGGGTCGCACTTAAGTCGTTTGACCAAAAAATCATTAACTATTTTAATTTCAGTTTGCAAATTCCATGCAATTTAAATGCCACCACAACCAATGGCCGGGGCGTGGCTCAGACTGAGAACTCTCTTGCACTCTCTCTCTCTCTCCGTGCACTTTGACCAAATGCTAAGCAAATACAATTAAAGCGTCTAAGAAAAAACGCCAATCATTTAAAATGCACAAAACCAGAGAATCCTTTCCCTCGCCCCCTCCTTCTCACAAAGAAAACCAAATGAAACTTGGTGGAAAGTAATTTAAACCGAGTGTGTTGAGGTATTTGCTAACTCACCGAAGAGCACCAGATGTGAATCTGCCTACCCTCTCTTACAGGTGAGAGTTTCTAGCAGTTATAGCCGAGCAAATGAGGCACAAAAAAACTTGAGGATGGAAGAAGAGAGCATATTTTCTTGTACTATGACTCTCTTTTTGGTTGTTTTTGCAAGCATCTGTCTTTGTTTTGCACTTGTTTGGCTTGCAGAGTAATTGCTGAGAGCGAGAGAGTGAAATTTAGCATCATGCTTCACTCTAATCGAATGCTGAGTATTGAATTATGCGCAACGAGTACTCAGAAATGAGTGTTCAGTATTGAATGTCAAGTATCGAGTACTTAGTAGCAAGTACTAAGAATCGAGAACTGAGGATCAAGTTTTTGGAATCGAATACTTAGTATTTACTACTAAGTAACAAGTATTAAGTATCGAATACTGATTATAGAGTACATAGTAACGAGTACTATGAACCAAGAACTAAGGTATTAAGTTCTGTGAACAGAGTTCTTAGTATTGGCTAATTAGGATCGAGTATTTAGAGCCGAGAACTTAGTTTTAAATACTTAGAATAGAGTACTTAGTATTGATTACTTACTAACGAGTACTAAGTATCTAGTCAAGTAGTTAATATCAAGTACTTAGAATCGAGAACTGATTATTCAGTATTTATTATCAAGTACTTAGAATCGCCCCCTGAGTATCAAGTGCATAGAATCGAGAATAGAGTAGCGAATACTTAGTAACGAGTATTTAGAATTGAGAACTATGTTTTGAGTACTTAGAATCGAGAACTAAGCAACGAGTACTTAAAATTGATAAATTAATAACGAGTACCTATGATCGAGTACATAGAATCGAGTAGGTTGTATCGAATATTATGCACAAGTACTCAAAATCGAGTGCTGGGTATGGAATACTGTATATTGAGTACTTACTATAGAATAATGAGTATTGAGTACTTAGTAACGAGTACATAGAACCGATTGTTTAGGTACGCGTATATTGTATTGTTTACTTAGTAACGAGTACTAAGCAGAGTCGAGTGCTGAGGATTGTATACTGAAAATCGAGTACTTAGTATCGAATACTGAGTATCGAGTACTCAGTATCGAACACTGAGTGTCGAGTACTAGGTAACGAGACCAAGTAACGAGTACTTAGAGTTAAGTACTAAGTTCTAACTACTTGGAATCGATAGCTAAGTATTAAGTACTTAAAATCGCTTACTTTGTCTTGATATCTTAGTAACGAGTTAATAGAATTGGTTAATTAATAGCGAGTACTAAGTATCGAGTGCTGAGAATCAAGTACTGAGTTCCTTGTTTTTAGTAATGAGGTCTAAGCATCGAGTTATGAATATGTTTCACAGCCTCCTGAGTGTTACCGCAATGATCGTAAAAGCTGTATACCCATATTTCTTATACCGAAAGTGTTTCTTCAACTGATTATACATTTGATTGCATTGGAATCCCTAAAGAGAGGTATATATATATTTATACAGCAAGACATCATCAAGCTGCCCGGCTCAGTTTATCCAATTTGATTATTAGATTTAACTTAACGGATAAGACGGAGAGGAGGGAGTAGATGCTGCTTGTACTTCGCATTTCTGTTGCTCTAATGACACTTTTAACAGCTGTTATATTTCTCTGCCTTGCTCTTTGCTCTTTGTTGTTGTTATCCATCCCCCGCCCCCCCATAGCCAGCCCCCCCCATCCAGAGACTCGCTCGCACATATTTGAAGACATAAATAAATGTCAAAAAATGCAGATTACTTATTAACCCCTGTGGCGTGCCACAAACTCCAATGCCGATGCCGATGCCTCGACTGTTGCCGCCGCCGCCGCCGCCGCCTCAGCCGTGATATTATTCATTAATACAAAAACCCGGGACGCGGCCCCCACCCACCGTCCGGGCGCTCCCACGCGGCGCTGTTGCCACCTTTCGGCGGTGGATGGAGAAAATTATTAGCTCTTTGGTAATATTTTCTTGCATAAATTTTTGAATAATTTTGTGTTTTTTTTTTTTGCGCTAGTTTCGCTTTATTTTCAATTTAACCCTCATTGCTGCCGCCGCTTCGCGTGTGGCATAAAAATTGAATCCTAATCCATGAATATAGATGATTATTATATGCTCCAACCAGCGGGATGGCGGCCATTAGAATATCTCTTCGGCTGCTCCTCGTCTGGGAATGGATCTGCTGGATTCTGTTTTTCGTTTTTGTGGCGGTAATTTTCCTTTGTTTTGCATTTTGCACCACCCGGCAAATGGCATTGGGCCGCCAAAGTTGTCGTAAAATTTTGTTATGACTTTTTTTCTTCTTCATCGTCCTCGTTTCATATTGCGGAAGTTGCTTCCTGCTGGTCCTTGGAGTGGTATTGGAATTGGCGGGCCCCAAAAAGTGTGCTATAGATTCTGCCTGCTGTCATAATTTGTGTTTGTCTCCTTAAATAAATTATTAGAAATTAACCAAACGTTTGCAATTAAAAACTACAACTAAATTACAAATGCATTAAATTTGCCGCGCGTCAGTTTGCCCGTGTGCTTAACGAGCAAATAATAATGACCGCGGCATTTGTAATAACAATAATGAAAAGCCATTTGGCCATTCGGTCATTTTGGCCATTTCGGCGGGCAAACACACACACACACACATGCCCGGGCTATAACAATTAATTAACAAATAAAATGTCAATTAATTTTACAAACATTGCGCGCTCCCGGGGAAAAAAACAACAATAAAATTTACAATCCATGGCGCGGCGAAGCCCAAAATAAACAGAGCCCCCAGAGATACACTGCAGCTGGGCGGGCGGTATGAAGTGGGAGTGCAGATTTCCTCATTTATTTATGATTTCAATTTCAATATTAAAGGTGGCGCGGCTGCTCTGTGCGGGTTAAACCAGTTGAGTTGGTCGGCGGTGAAAGCATTTTTTGGTATTTTAAATATTTAATTGAATGATAAATAAATTTACGCCTTTGCCATACATAAATATAACAAAGGGGACGCAAAAAGTCAAACCAATAGCCGGCACTGCAGTTGTATAAATATTTATACTCGGTATTATGCCAGAAGCCAAAGGGGTTGTATGGATAATCGGCGAGCGGAGAAGAGTTTCTGTTATCGAGAGGTTGTCATATCAATATCGAGTTGTTAATAGACACCGCTCTACACTGTAAACACTGATTTTCATCTTATGTTTAATGCCAGAAGCACTGAGCAACACTGCATTTTACATAGTGCAAACAACGCCTAGCATTAGATCATAAAAAAACTGCCTTTTGAATACGTCAAGCACCGCTTACTACAAGATTTTCCTTATTTTGAGTACCTCTCGTCTCCGTTTAAACACCGCACACCTCTTAAAGTGATACCATAAACACCCGCCCATCTCTTTGATTACGTTATGCACCGCTAGCTGTACTGTAACTGTATATCAAATAGCGTAAACACCGCTCACCATTTTAATTGTATTCACACCGAACCACTGCATTTTGATTACCTTAACCACCGTTTTCTGCTGTATATCCAATACCATAAGCACCGCCCATCAGTTTAAATACCTTATGCACCGCTTTCTGTACAACTGTATTCTAAATAGCGTAAACCCCGCTCACCACTTGTATTTTATTCACACCGAACTACTGCATTTTGATTATCACAACCACCGCTTTCTGCTACACTTCCACCCGCCCATCAGTTTGAATACCTTGAGCACCGCCTGCTGTGCAACTCTATTTGTAATAGCGTAAACACCGCTCGCCACTTCTTTTTCATGCACCCAACCCTCGGCATTCATTTCAACACCAAATGTTACATTTTCAATCATGTAAACACCGCCCAACACTGCATTTCTTACATTATATTGCCACATCTGGCTATTACTACCTTCTTCGTACCTTTAACACCGCTTAGTGTTACATTTGAGTACCGATAACAGCTTCCATCTCTGCATTTTCATTATCTTAGATCCATACATATCAATATGTTCGATACCGTATACACCGCCCTCAACTGTACTTGTTACATGTAGTAAACACCGCCCACCACTGCATTTTAAGTATCGTAATCAACGCGCCACTACATTTTCAATTACCTTAAGCACCGTTTAATAATGTAAGCACTGCCCACCACTGCTTTTTAGTACCATAAGACTATGACTGCATTTTCAACGCCATAAACACCGCACACCACTGCGTTTTTACTTTCCTTGACACCGCTTAACACCATATACCATTAACAACACGGTAAACATCGCACACTGCTGCGTTTTTACTTTCCTTGACACCGCTTAACACCATCTATGTTTAATATCGTAAACACCGCCCTAAAGAGCACATTCAATATGGTAAAAAACCAGAGCTGCAAACCGGTTTTGAACCGAACCGGTTCGAACCCGGAATTCCGACTTTCAGATTACTGTGAACCGAACCTTGAACCGAACCTCTTAAGGTATTAAAGCTGAACCTGAACCCGTTCCGAACCCAAAATTTCGGTTCGGTTCAACATCAATTATAGATTTGAACTATTTCCCAGTGACTTCTTCTGTTATCCTTATGGAATTATCCACATTACTGTGGAAACACTTTTGGTATGTGGACTACGAAATTGCATTTTACTTTAAGGGCTGTATCCAGAACTACGAAGTTTTTATTTCGTCACAATACTTTATATAAATAGAAACACTTGGTCATTGCTTTGATGGTCATGAGCTGTATGAAAGTGTTTCTATTTATATAAAGTATTGTGAAATCCCATCCCAACCCAAAATCGAGACAATTCCCTAACAGTTTATGTCGGTTTTAGGTCGATTACTTTATAAACATGCTATGCTATATACTATATATATATTGACTGTACCAAGGTTCGAACCAAAACCTTGGTCCAAAAACCTTGAACCTCAAAATTCTGAACCTGAACCATTGGTAAATTTTGGTTCGAACCAGGGAGCCGGAGATCCACGAAATTTTTTGGGTTTGCAGCCCTGGTAAAAACCACCTTACAATGCAAAATTCACTTACTTAAACATCGCAACACCGCCTAAACACTGCTTAGCATTAGAATTTGCACACTGCTTAGACTACATCTTCAAAATTGTATACACTGCGCAAAAAAAGCATTTTAAACACTGCTAACACCTCCCATAACTTTATTGTAACTTCTTTAAACACCGCCCCATGCATTAACATACCCTTAAACACCTCTTATGATTATATTTTCAATATTGCAAACACCGTCCAATGCATTCACATACCCCTAAACACCTCTTACGACTATGTTTGGAATATTGTGAACACTACCCAACACTGCATCTTCATTATCGTAAACAACGCCCAAAAATACATTTTCTAAACCGAAAACACTCCAATTTCACTTTCTTAAACACCCTCTCTACTTCATTTTCACTTCGTTAAACACTGCATTTACACTTATATAAACACCGCCAGATAAAGCAACCTCTAAAGCAGTGGTGGGCAGCAAATCTCAGTTAGCGAGCAAGCCAAGAGCAACAACAGAAATAAAAAAGCTATCCCTAATACCGAGGCCCGAGTCGGGAAGCCAAACACACACTGCATTTATCTGTTTTTTCAGTAGTTTCGATCGCCCACTTGTTGATCCGTCTCCTTGTGCTTGGTGGCGCCTTAAAATAAGGCCATTTTCAACGCAACGACGTGGCTCCAGTTGCCTTAGAATACCTCTCGGAGCAATGGAAGAAAGGGTTTGCCCATCGCTGCTTTAAAGAGCCGGGCAAGGATATAGGAAAAGGCTGTCTGAAATGGCATTTCGATACTTACTTGCTCCTGGATGCCCTATAAACAAAATCAGTTACTCTCTGCTTTACAGCAAACACCTTAGTCGACTCTTTTGACTCTTTAGACTCAGCTGGAGTCGCCATTTTGTTGGGCGGCCGCAGACACAAATGCAATTTAATTATTACATTTGACATTGTCTCCTCCTGCCCCTCCCCCCTCGCCATCCCCCTTCTCAGCGTTTTTTTCTACATTTATTTATTGTATTTACTTGCTTGATGGAAATTTCCATTTCCATTTCTATTCAACGGCTTCAGTTTCATCTTCATCTTCATTTGCAGTTGGTTCTTTTATTACTTTTATTATATTTGCTTGTTTAATATTTTGCGCTTCGCCCGCAAAACTAATAAAACTTTATCTTTTTTAATATCGACTGGTGGGTGCTTAAGGTGGGCGGTTTTCCGGCTACAAGGGGGGGGGAGGGCGTGGCCACGCGCGGTAATATTTTACAGCCACAGTCGGGGAAAATTTTAAATTTTACTTTTACTTATGGACCACCGGCAGGAGCAGCGGCAGCCAACTAGCAAAAGTTCGAAATATGCAAAAGAGATGTACCACGGTGTGGGATGGGTGGATGGTTGGCGGGCAGGGGAACAGCCAGTTGCATATTGGCTAGGGAATACTCGTTGTTAAGGCGAGGTGGGTCGCTGGGGGTGTCTGTCTTTCTGTCTGTCTGCTGCAGACCAGCTATGTATGTAAGTAAATTCAAGGGAGAAACGGGGCTTCTACTCACTCGGCTGTACGAAAGCGAATCTATGTGAGAATGCATGTCAGGGCAAAAGCGGAACTCAAACAAATTAATTCTAATTTGAATACCATTTAACGACGAAATGCTTCAAAAATATTAAAAAAATTGCAATTGATGATAAAATTTGTCAGATATAAACAATAAACATCAAGAAATGCTTGAAAAATACCAAACAATGTTAAAGAAGAAACATTTTGTCAACTCACTAAAGTGTCTCAGGCTACAAAATCAATAACAAAATTAATATATCTATCTTTGCTAAATACACAGCACCGCCGAGCTTAATCTTTGACGAAAAACTATCGATACAAGTACAAAAACGACTGATCGTACACATTTCATCGTACAACTTTACGTACCTTCTTTAAATACTTTGGTAAAGATTTAGCAAAATTTTATTGGAGTACCGTTTTTTTGGTTTGAAAAAGTTCCGTCTAGATAAATATTTATTTAACGATAATTTTGCACATTTAGCGATTTAAAAAAAAAAAATTCCAAATGGGCAGCACTTTTTTGAAAAAATTTCCTTATAGGCAGCACTTTGGACGGTTGAAAGTGTTGATGGCTCTGCAAAAAGTCTTTCGATTTGGACTAACTGCTCTTTCCAGCTTTAAAACAAATTTGCGCATTTTTATATGTAATATATGTAAACAAATTACCTGGGCAGCACTTAAAATAATTTTCAAAATGTTCAAAAGTTGGCTTTTAAACACTTTATTTGGACAACTACTTGCATTTCTTTTTCCTTACGTTTGTTATGTATAAAATCTGCTTGTCACATTATCAAGATGGGCAGCACCATAAGCAACTAAAAAAGTTTTTAGATAACCAATAGCATTTCTCATTCATTCCCCAATTCTTACTTATAAGCTCATTTAAAAACTCAGCAGATATTCATTGATTTTTTCAAATGGGCAGCACTTTTGAGCAATTTTAAAAGATTTTGGTAGTCTTAAAATCTTAAGATTTGGACAACTACTAGTTTTAGATTTTTTCTGGTCTGACCTTGGCGGTAACTTGAGTATATTTCGTTAATTTTGGCCAATGTTTGCTGAATGGGCAGCACTTGAAACTTGAAAAATCAAGAGACTGGAATATATACCAGTTCAAGATTTCACTAAGCCTTGCCTTGGAGGTAATTTGCGTATATTTAGTGAGTTCTTTTGAAATTTTTTGAATGCGCAGCACTTGATACATACCAAATAAACTAAAAATCATTTGATTTGAACAACTGCTAGATTTTATTTTCCTTAAGCCTCGCTTTAGAGATTTTGGGGTATGTGTGTCAAATTTTCAAAAAATGGACAGCACTTTAAAAAAATTAAACAAGTTTTGTGTATCCAAAAGTGATGCCATTTGAACTAGTACTAGGGTTAGCTCTTCCTTACACTCACTTTTGAGCTAATTTGCGAATATATGACTAATTTAAACGAATTTTTGTCAAATTTTCTTAATGGGCAGCACTTGAGACACTTGACATGGGTATCACTTATTGTTAAATCATTTCAAATGAAAAGCTACTCAATGTGGATGTTGCTGAGGCCGGTTCTTAGGTTCCTTTCAGTAAATATAAGTCCAATTTGGATTGGAACCAAATACTACTAGCTTGTTGGCTTTCCCTCAGGCAAGCCTTTCGAATAATCTCAAATTTTCCAAACACTCATCACGCTCACTTTTCCTCTCACTTCTACAGTTTATTCGAAAATCATGAAATTCCGTTTGGCCAAATGTTGTTTCTTTCTGACTCTACGTTTGGGCTGTTTTCTCATCGTTTTGATACAGATTTTCTTTGAGCTAGTCGGCGTACCCTATGCCCCTCGGGTACCCTGTTGTCGTTCCGCCGGTGGCTTCTTATCGCAAACGTCTCGAGTTCTGAATATTGTACACTTTTTAGGCTGTGTCATGCTGTTCATGGGTGCCGTTGTGGAAATGTCGCAGCTGGTGTTGATATATCTGAACACGAACGCACTGCACATATTTCTGGGCACAGGATTTGTAATAAGCACCGGTCTACAAGGGGGGGTGTCATACGTGGCATTGGGTTTGAGCATACTGGGTTTGGGTAAGCTTAATGGATGGATACAATAATGATAAGATAATGATGACGATTCTGTTGTAGTGCTGAGCGTCTACTTTTGGTTTGTGGCCTATAGCTACTTTTGGCTGTGTCGCGAAACCGTGCACTGGGAATACGAGGAGGAATAACGAAGACTTGTGCCATTTTACATTATATTTTCGGTGAAATACAAAGAATAAGTTGCAAATTTGTTCATGCTTTTTGTTTTTTTTCTTGGCCATCAGAGTTAACCCGAGGCGGCGGTGGTGTTAGGCGGTGGTGGACAGTCACGTCCACCTGGCGGTGGACCCGCTGGCCGGGGTCCCGGTGGTGGTGAGCCCGAAGGTGGTGGACCACAGGGTCCACCCTGTGGAGCCGAGCTGACCATCAAACTGCCACACAGCAGCATCAACAAGAGACTCATCAGTTTCAGTTGCATCTTTCCACTTGGCTAGTCCGTCGCTGACTGTTTGGAGTTATCCACACTGAGCTTACCTTTTATAGTAGGGTGTTGGGTGTGTAGCGTGTCTGATTGCTGAAAGGAAATTAAGTTTTTAGAGTGGGTGTCTAATTATTTTCATTAGTTTTTGTTGATTTGGTGGCTAAAAAAAATAATATAATTAAACGGAATCTCTTTATTGAATCAAATGGATGTGGTTAAAGCTGCGTGACTGTTGAGCAAAAAAAGGCCAGAATTTAATGTGACTCTTCATCTGCGCCGCCCCCTGCGCCCACCAACTCATGCAGTTCATTAGGCAATTATAATTATATGGCAGCAGACCTGCGGCTGGATTACACCCAAGTGGCGGTGCGTATGAGTAATAATATTAATAAGCTTGCCTTGTATTTTTGGGGGCACCGCCAAGCAGACAATGTAAAACAACACGGCGTATGCGTAATTTGCTTGTCGTTATTATTTTACGGCTGAGCAACTTTTTAGCCTTATCAACTGGCTCAAGGCGCAAACTTGTCTTTTTTCGATGGCAAATGCTAGAATTTCACACCTTATTGCCCTTCTTTCCTGCCACCCCCGCTCCTCCACAGGAGGCAGCTTTTAAAACAATTAGCGACTCTCTTTCTCGAACCAAAAACGCGTTGCTTAATTGGAACCCAGGCTTGGTTGGTTTGTGTCCTGGTTGCATGTGCTTACTCCCGGCCTAAGCCTCACCTGGTCATAAAACTAAAATAATGGCCACATACCACTTTATCCCACCGCAGTAATAAATATTCACTTAATTATAGCGGCCCACAAACAACACAGAGACACCGGGCAGACTTTAGAGAGTGAAACGTATTCAATTCATTTATTCAATTGTTGGACATCGGACTTGAGTTTCGGTTCCAGGTGATCCATATTAGCGCAATACATGAATGGCCACCACCACGACAATCACCACAATGATGACAATCACCAAGAAGTAGAAAAACACACACATTTTTATGCAGCCAGCTAGTGCAGTCGGGTTGAAAACGATTTTCTATATATGTATTGTTTATGGAAGCGTTTGCTTTACATAAGTGAAAAAACAATGTGACTAGAAGCTCTGAGAGAGAGTTGAACAGTTGAAGCAGTTTCTTCAAAAAGCCAACTCAGTTGAAACTCTGTTATTGCCCCAAATCCTTCTACAAACAAGTAAGAAAGTCGTTTAAGTACCAACAAAAGTGTGAATTTTGATGCTGCAGTTGCAGCGCACATTCTTTTGCTCAAAACTCGACTAAGTGATCAACCGAGCCATGTTCTGCCTTCCGTCCTCCATATGAACATTCAGATCTTAGATAAGAGATAGAGCTTAGACATGTATGGCAAAGAAAACCACTTAAACCTGCAGGCAAATCAAGTTTATTATCAACTTTAGCCCTTCTCCGCAGTTTAGAAAAAACGTCAGTTCTTTAACAATTATTCAGTTTTAAATTTTGTACCTTCTGCACTTGTACAGTAACCAGAATTGCTCATTAGCCCACCAAAGGAATGGTAAAGATCGACTGAACAGTAGTCGACTTATAAGGAAAACTAGCAATTATGATGGGCAGCACTTCTTAGACCTCATAAACTTGGTGTGGCCTCCAACTTTGGGAAGTACAGAGTATATTCTAATCGGGTTAGACCGCCTTCCTACTTGTTTATATTAAGAATATTCAGCGAGTGTTTTTGTCCAATTTTTTTTTATAATGGGCAGCACTTAAACCTATTCAAACAGTTCTCAGTTATCCATAAATCTTTAAATTTGTGCTTCTACTAGATTTTCCATTCCTTAAGACTCAATCTTGAGCTCATTTACGACTAAACCAAACGTATTAGATGGGCAGCACTTTTAATTGATTTTAAAAATTGGACACCTTCACACTTGGAGTGGCATCAATACTTTGTAAAGTTCTAAAAATGTTAGAGAAGAGCTTGACCGTCTATATTACGAATATTTAGCAAGTGCTTGCCAAATATGTTAAATGGGCAGCACTTCAGACTATTCAATGAGCAGTCAGTTATTCGAAACTCTTTCGATTTCATAATTACTAGATTTACGACTAAGTGTTTAATTTTCCAGATGGGCAGCACTTTCAGACACGGTTATGAGCTCTTTTTAAGTATATTTAGTATATTCTACTTAGTGTACATTTTTCTAGATGGGCAGTGTCTTGGACTTGAACATCTACTGGATTTTCCCTTACCTAAGATTCGAGTTTGAGCTCATTAAACAGCTATGTCAAATTTTTTAAGATGGGCAGCACTTTTTGCAACACAAGTTTTAAAGCTCATTTACGTCTATATGCTAAATTATCAAGATGGGCAGCACTTTTTACAGCTTGTTGGATTTTAACATTTACTAGATTCTCCTTTCCCTAAGGCTTGATTCTGAGCTCATTCACGACCATGTCAAATTTTCAAGATGGGCAGCACTTATTGCAATTGTTTGTTGTTGGTTTGAACATCTACTAGATATTCCCTACCCCAAGACTCGTTTTAAAACTTATGAAAGACCAAATGTATGTCAAATTTTCAAGATGGGCAGCACTTAATGCATTTTTCTTTAGGTTTCGGACATCTAGACTTTGTGGTTTCGTGGATTTGAGCATTTAAAAGATCCAAGACTCGATATTGAGCTAATTTACTTTATATTACATGTATTTTAAGAGCATTTTTAACAGATTTTTGCCAGTAAACGTTTGGAATACTTCTCTCCTAGCAGTTCCCCGGAGCCAAATTGACGAGCTGATGAGCTGTGCTACCAATTGACTATAGAGCGAGTGTCCAAATTGGCGGCATCGTTGAGATCTGATATTCATGAATGCCCAAATCCTTGCGTATACGTAATGTACAGTCCTCGGCAGGCATCGAACGCAGTGCCTCGAAGCGCCTAGCACTAAGCTTATTTGGAATAAGGTTCGGTTCAAGAAAAGCAAATAAACCTTAGACCTTCTAGATTGCTGCCTTGATTATGATTATGTCTTGATTAGGAAGCACTTATGTGAGCAGCTTTGGAGGTCCTGCACACGCCGAGTAACTACTATATAGCCATGAAAAATATGAGATCTTAGATATAAGAGCTCCACAAGAAACCGCTCTGATACTACTGATGCTTCGCATGCCGAGGTTTAGTCTTCGGGAACTTTACACATAAAATTTGTAGAAAATCTATTAAAGTTCTTCAAAAAAGTGACTCAAGTTTGGTCACAAAATTGGTTCCAAAAAGAGGAGGTTCGTTTCAAATTTTCAAGGTTTGGCAATGAGATGCAGCTAAAAGAAACCGTTTGCAGCCTTAAGCAATGAGATACAACTTAAGAGTGCTTCTGGGACGGTGTTTGCTGTTCTCAGGTAAAGACTGAGAGTTTAGCTAAGCAGACTGATTCCAAAGTGCAGATCATTGAATTCCTTGGCCTCAAACTGAAGCTAGAAATGAACTGTTTGGGTTGAGTTTAAAACAGACATAACTTTCTTCACCTCATATTCCATACCTCAGCCCTCAGCGCCACTCACCACAAACAATGGCCCGACTTGGTCACACAGCCCAGCCAGGCCACCCTTCAGTGGGCATAACCGTTAAAATTTGTGTTTGCGGCACTTTCCCCTGCCAGTGTCCCTCTCCACAACTCCACCAACTCCACCATCTCTTGTCAGGCCATTGTTATGGCTGGCTGTACTTAGCGGTTATAATAATTAAAATGAGCAAAAATAATTTCAGCTGAAAGCATCGATGAAAGGCTAAAATGCTCAATAAATGGCGCCTGCCTGCTCCACCCATTTGCCTTGGCTTGTCCTGGCAGCAGTAACTTAGGGCTTGTTCCCTTCCCTACCTCCCTCCCTCCCCCACAACCCCTCAGGGGGGCAATTAAAATACACAAAAAAGCCAATGAAGAAAAAGTTGGTGGAAAAACTTTTGTTTGCCATCGATGACTTTTGGGAGCTCCGAGTTTTGCCATGTGATATCGAACCGACGTCAACTGGAGAACTCCCCAAAACAGCCACGGCTCCGGTTGCACGCAGTTGGCAATGCGTAAAAGTGTTAACCAAAAGCAGTTAAAATTACAAAAGGCAGGACGACGCCATGGCAATGGCAACAGGCCACGAAATGGCAACTGGTTGATGGGTGGGACTGGTGGGCGGAGGAGGAAGAGGAGGAGGAAGGTGGGGTTGTCGTGCTTGTCGTTTGCCTCCTTTGAAAAATTAACACCTAATATCCGCAAAATCGCATCAAAGTATTGTTGCTCAAGTCCTCCCACCCCACCCCCGGCCAGTGCGCCCCCTACCCTTACCCGTTGATGTCCACATTCAGCATTTTGCTTTTGTTACGAAAACTTTGCAATTTCTTAAAAGTGTCGCCCCCATCCTGCCTGCCCGGCTTCACCCCTTGGCTGTTTTTTAGTTGTAGGCGTTATTAGCAACACTTAAGATGTCAGAGGGGTTGGCTAAGGAGGTGGCTGGCCTGGCTCTTGCTCGTGCTCTTGCTCTTTTTTCCCTCAAACACCTACGACACAAAAAAGTGGGCGAAATTTAAGACAAAAGGAATTGTGGGGTTAAGGGAGGGGATGTGGGCTTGGGCTTAAGTAATGTGGCCATATTTTTGCTTTTGTTGCCAGGCATTGTTTGTGTGTGTGTGTGTGTGTGGATAAAGATGAAGAGGGAGAGAAGGCCGTAAATTGACACCACAGCAATGAGTTAATAAGGCGATAAAAAAGAGGTTATAGCCGCCACTCCTGCCCCCTTCCACTGCTTCTTTATGTTAACTCTGAATTGTATAGAATTCTGTAAGGTTTTGGGATGTATGAAAATATTTTGTATATCTTTGAAACTAACTACGTAACTGGTTACCGGTAGCTAGCTCCTGCTAAGCTTAGTATATTAGGAGCTAGCTGTAAGTAGAAATGTAGCTAACTGCATAGCAAACTATGAAGCTGACTCACCACATTACTAGCTCAAAGTAGCTGACTACCTTACTAACTGCAAGTAGCTAGCTGAATAACTGCCTACATAGCTAGCTACTGGTAACCACATGAATAACTAACAGCTCGTAACAAGCTAAATAGCTGTCTACATAACTACCTACCAGTACCTAGCTATATAGCTGACTACATTACTAGCTAACCGCATCTAGCTTGATAACTGCCTACATTACTATCTACCGGTAACTAGCTAAGTAACTGACTACTTTACTGTATCTGGTGAAATAGCTGAGTATACAACTAGCTACCAGTATTTAGCTTAGTAACTGATTACATGACTAGCTTTCTCTTTATACCTACACTCAGAGAAAAAATAGAGAATTTCATACTTGGATCAAGCATTTTCGAGATTAATAGTTCGACAAGAGTGAAAATGCTCGATCCAATAGCGAAATTCTTGAACCAAGTATAAATTTTTGTTGACGATTTTCTTGATCCAAGAGTTTAAATACTTGATCGAAGTACAAATCATTCTCATATCAATCAGAATAGTTCTTGAATCAAGTGCTAAACATACTCAAATTCAAGATTGCTCATTCTTGAATCAAGAGCATATGCAGCATTGTCAAAAACCGACAACGTTTCTTTTTAGTATCAAAAGCTCATCAGATTCAAGAGTAAGTATCGTTTAGTCTTAAATCAAGAGCTGCAGAGTTTAAATGTGTTTAAATGTATTTTATCGAAAATTAATTGTTAAACCATGAAATAAGTTTAAGCAAGCAGCATCAGTCTTTGTCTGCCAACTGCCAGTCGCACAGGGGTCTCTCCATGCCAGTAATGGCATAACTGGTTGGGAATTCCAAAGCAAAATGAGTGCAAAAATAGCTTCCCCACACACCCCCTGTCTCACATGAAGTATAAAACTGTACGCTATTCTCTCAAATGTGCTTGCTCTCCTCTCTCAGTTTCTTTACCCCACTCCCCTCGCCTAAAAGCACCAAGGTGAGAACGAATTTAGCTCGATTTCAAGACCGAAATTCTTGAAAATTCAAGAACGAATAAATGTTTTTATACTCTGTACCGTAGGTACATAGAGTATTATAAGTTTGTGCAAAAGTATGTAACAGGCAGAAGGAAGCATCTCCGACCGCATAAAGTATATATATTCTTGATCAGCATCAACAGCCGAGTCGATGTCCGTCTGTCCGTCTGTCTGTCCGTATGAACGCACAGATCTCAGAGATGGTAAGAGATAGAGGTTTGACATGTATGGGACATATGCTTCTTATGTCTGCAGGCAGATCAAGTTTATTTTCAATTTTGGCCACGCCCCCTCCTGCCCCCGCAATTTAGAAAAAACGTTATATCTCCCACAGTTTTGAAGATAGATGGCTTGTTTCTTCTGGACATATTTAGTTTGCAGGATAACTTATCGATCCGCCAAAGGAATGGAGAAGATCGGATGAACGGTTTTCGAGTTATGATCAAAAGACTGTTCGCTGCTACTGCAGCATCAAAATTTATGCTGAGAGTATAACTTTCTTGGTACAGAGTATGTCATAGTTGGGCTTGACCGACTTCTTGTTTCAAGAGCGTTTGTTCTGAAGTTATTCGTTCTACTAGCTACCAGCAACTAGCTAAGTAGCGCACCACTGAGATAGCTACTGGTAACTTGTTACGTAGCCCTTGAATGATAACTAGCTTTGTTGCTAACTACTGGTAACTAGTTTTGTTGTTGGACTACCAATAGTTAACCAAAAATGTTGTTTCCAATGGGTTTTCGGTTCAGTATATTACCTACCAAGCTAATTCCCGGGTTATCAGTGCCATAAATGTTAACGTTTTTAGGTAACCCAAGACTGTAGCCAATAGATTAGCTGCTTACCTTCCCCAACCCACTCATTACACTCGCAACATGTACAACACATCTTCCAAAAGAGACTTCTAATGTTCTTATCAAAGTGCACACCTTGACTCGGAATGGCTGACTTGCCTGGTTGGTTTGGCTACAGAAATCTTGTTTACATAAAACTCATAAAATTATTGCCATAATCAACATTATGCATTTGGTAAAAACCGCAAAAGAGTTTTTACCCAGGGGTGGCCTCTACGGGTTGGATGGGGAAGGTATGGCGGGGGGGGGGCGGGGGTTTTGGTTTCCAATGCAGCTTCATAATTATGGAAGAGACTTTCGCTCTCTCTCTCGCTCATTCTTTCTCTTTCGCTCGGTTGATTTGCCAGCAACATTTTCTTTTTAATTATTTATATTTGGGGATTTTTAGGCAGGCAAGTTTTTCCTTTGCCTCATGTGTGTGTGTGTGTGTGTGTGTGCGTGTGTGTGTGTGTATTAGGGGTGTTATTTGCATACATCAGACGAAGCGATGCTGCCGGCTGACTGACTGACTGACAATATCTTTTTATGCTTTGGCAGCGCAGCTCCCTCCAACCCGTTTTTTCGGCATGTGTTTTATTAGGCATGTTAATTAAAAGACATGAAACGAAAATAATTAAAAATATATATATAAAAATATATAAGTAGGCACACACAAACACACACACTCGGGCACATGTGCAGGGATATGAAGATTCGAGCAGGTTTTTTATGGCTTCCATACCTAAATTATCAAAGTGAAGTGGTGGGGTGGTGAATGGAATAGTTGGACATACTGGCAAAAGTAATTTGGTAGAACATTGTACATATTTTCAACTAACCAAAGCCTTTGGTACTCAATTTCAGCATTATTCTCCCATTTCCCATTCTACACCAGGTTCGAATCCTATCGGCAAGGTAAAGCTTCTGTTTCCACCTATTGCCAAGATTGGTTTCAAAGTTTACTTCAATCAAAACTCATCTGTGATGATTGAAACGTGATTTCACAAGCCCACAAGGAACGCGCTTGCGAAAAATCTTGAGCACAGCCGTTATCAACTTCAACTGCATCCCAAAATAAAGAGTATCCTTGGTATCCCAGGTCAGCTCGAACTGCCAATGTCTCCTCCAATCACCCCAATGGGGGTGAAAGAAAAGATCCAAAAACTAAAATCTAACGAGAATGCTAAGCTAACTTCGTCTGTGCCGAAGTTTTTATACCCTTGCAAGTGCTCGCTTAAATATTTTCAAATAAATACTCTTTTTCCCATTTTCCGACCGATCGTTCGTATGGCAGCTATATGATATAGTCAACCGATTTGGCCAAAAATTTGTAAAATTATGTAAAAGCAGGTGAAACAAACAACTACAAAATTCCACGCTGCTACCATTAAAAACAAAAAAGTTTTTCTAACTAAAACTGCTTTTCAGACCTATCTTTTGTATGGCAGCTATACCATATAGTTGTCCGATTTTGTATAAAACTTGATAGAATTGTAAAAGAATATAGAAAACCTATGAGTACAAAGTTTGGACAGGTTTCCATGGAAAAGAGAAAAGTTTTTCATACTAAAACTAGTTTTCCGATCGATTTTGCCTATGGCAGCTATGAGATATAGTCATCCGATCTGGAAGGTGCCAACATATTAGTAGTGTGCAGCAAAAAGAAGACTCTGTGCAAAATTTCAGCTCGATAGCTTTAAAACTGAGAGACTAGTTGGCATAGAAACAGACAGACAAAGCTCAATCGACTCAGCTCGACACCCAATCAAGAATATATATAGTTTATGGGGTCGGAAATGAATATTTCTATGCGTGGCAAACTTCTGGGCAAAATTATAATACCCTTTGCAAGGGTATAAAAAGGCTACTGAAGAAAACGCTGAAGGCACTACCTGACAAAGCCATACTCCAGTTGCTAGTTTTAATCTTCATCTCTGTATTCCGACTGTGGCACATTCCGAAGGCCTGGAAAAAAAGCCCAGATTGTAATGAACCACAAAGCCCGGATGAGTCCTACAAAGGTCGTATCATACCGGCCAATTAGTTTGCTAACGTCGGTGTCGAAAATCTTTGAAAGGTGCCTGCTGTTTAGGATACTAGCCTTGGATGAGCGCACAGCCTTCATATTCCGCCCTTTCAATTTGATTTTAGAAGGTCGCCCGGAACGCCAGAGCAGTTAAACAGGGTAACTAATTATACTCTGTACCGTAGGTACACAGAGTATTATAAGTTTGTGCAAAAGTATGTAACAGGCAGAAGGAAGCATCTCCGACCCGATAAAGTATATATATTCTTGATCAGCATCAACAGCCGAGTCGATATAGCCATGTCCGTCTGTCTGTCCGCATGAACGCACAGATCTCAGAGATGGTAAGAGATAGAGGTTTGACATGTATGGGACATATGCTTCTTATGTCTGCAGGCAGATCAAGTTTATTTTCAATTTTGGCCACGCCCCCGCAATTTAGAAAAAACGTCATATCTCCCACAGTTTTGAAGATAGATGGCTTGTTCCTTCTGGACATATTTAGTTATCAGGATAACTTATCGATCCGCCAAAGGAATGAAGCAGATCGGATGAACGGTTTTCGAGTTATGATCAAAAGACAAATTTTCTTGCTACTGAGTATGTTATAGTCGGGCTTGACCGACTTTCTTTCTTGTTTTAGCCTGGAAGGGTTCCATGCAAAAGAGTACATCGTGGCCCTATTCATGGATGTTAAGCAGGCGTTCGATCGAGTTCACAGTTTTCAGTCGTTCTTCAAGGAGCAGCATCGAGCAAGAGATATATTTAGCTAGTTAGTTTAGATACTTTTAGCTAGTAATGTAGCTAGTCAATTAGCTAGCCACCGGTAGCTAGTTATATAGTGAGTTACTTTAGCTATCTATAAAATTAACTGGTTACCTGGTCTAAACACATATCAGGCCTAAGTTTAAAGTTCTTTGGACTTTTGTTTCAAATATTCAAACGAGTTTCTAACAATTCCTCCCTCCAACTCCAGCCAACCCACCCTTTCGGACCATTTTGCTCATTTAATTTGCCGTTCAATTCCACATTCGTTTCGGTATTGAATTTTTAATCACGCACACGCTTGACCCCAAAAAAACAGACCAAAGGAAGGAGCTGGCCTGCTGCTGAGGCAACATAGCCTCAATTCAATATGCAAGACCAAAAACTACACACACACACACACACAGGTCAACTCAATTTGGTCAAGCCCCAAACCAACTGCAGACTCCCAGACTCCCCGATGCTTAAAGTGTAGCTCATTAAATAATATCCTTTTTTTGGCGACAAAACTAAATGTGAAATGTGTGTGTGTGTGTGTGTGTGTGTGGAGAAGTTTCGGCTGGTGGTTTCGGATGGTTGGGGAGTTCTCTTTCTGTCCAGCGTCGCTTATCAAAATGTTGCTGCTGCCTGTCGAACGTTTGGTTTGGGTTGAGGTCTCGACTTTTGGGACAGTCCCGTCCAAGTCGGAGTGAGTGGTCGATGCGTTTGGCCTCTGAACTGCGGCCCAGTTGGTCAGCACACGTCCAGATCCGGGTCCAGTCTCTCGTTTGCCCTCTCTCTCTCTCTCTCTCTCTCTCTCACTTGCTCAACTCTTACAGGGGACAAATTTTTGAAAACGCTTTTAAATATTAAAATCCATGACGATTTCCAACCAACATTTTCACCCAGGCCCAGCACAGAATTGTGCTTTGCTGGTGCTGGTGCTGATGGTGGGGTGGTGGGGGGTGGGGGGGCAGTAACTGGGGGCTGGCTTTTGGCTGTCCGTTGCGCATATTGAATTTATTTAATTAAGGGTTCCATGCAGAACACACAACGTCCACTCCCTCCTCTCCTCTCCACTCGATGACTTCATTTTTCGGTATTTTTTGTGCTTTTTGCTCGTTTCGTTCCTTGTATATTTCACAATAATTTGCACGAGTGGACAAACCCACTCCACTCCGCTCCACTCCACTCCATGCGCTCCCCCCCCACCTCCCACTCCTGCTAGTCGCCCCACCCATGTACGTGTCCATAACTGTGCATAGTTTTCTGTTTGTGCTATCCAGCTGGGAGCTGAGTACTGGGTACACTGGAACTCAACTCAACTGACTGTTTGCAGCTTCCGCCTGTGGGAGACACACGGGGCGGGGTAGGGTCTTGTCACATTTTCGAATGGTTTTCCCTCCCACTCTCTCTCGCCCTCTCTCTTTGCTCTTAATTATGAAATGCAAAGCAAATGAAATGAAAGTGTTTGTCTTGGCTACCAAATTTTTGTAGCTGGCCATCATCGACGAACGACCGTGAAGGAAACCAACGAAACCGCTAATAAGTCTGACCCACAACGCAAAGCCGCGAAGAAAAACGCGACCAAAAATCAACAAAAGTCAAACCAATAAGCTACCCAGCAACAACAACAACTGGTGAAGGCACCAGGACTTTTGGGCTGCTAGGAATGAGGTATGAGGTGCGAGTTGTGAGAGGTGTGTGCATACAAGCTGCTGGGGTTATGTGTGTCCAGTGAGGATTTGCACATGACGAAACTGAAATACGCTGCTTTTTGTACGTGGGTCCAGCTCTTAATAAGCGCAACACCCACGAACGTATAAAAACAATCGGAGCCAGCCCTGGAAATCCCCGACAGATGTTGGAGCTCAGCACATTTAGCATAACAAACGAATTCAATTTCCTATCAAATTGTCATTCGCTATGGCAATCAATAGGTCGCAAGGCCTTACATCTTGGCACACCAAGTTACGTGGCATGTTCCCGTGTGGGCAAGCCATTCATTCAGTCCGTTTTGATAACGAACTATCCCTTTTATCGATATCTTCAATAATGAACCATTGTATGGAAAGAATAAACTTAGCTAGAGTTGGAATCTCTTGAGTAGAAGAGGGGTTGATGAAGTAAACTAAGTCTTCTCCTACTCAATCACACACAAGGTGCTGCATCGTTTCCTCTCCTTCTTCGTCATAGCTGCAAATTGTACAGAAATCTTGATGTGATCGTCCTGCCTGTCTGCCAATAAGACAGTGAGGGTCCTGTAAGGGTCCCCACCAGCAACGATATAAGTGTTCCCTTCTGAAACGTAAAAGTGTGTAAGTACGTCTTAGTTGAAATGTACACTAGGTGAGGTTTTACCACCGCTCCGTAGCTCTGTAGGTAGCCTTCTCAACCATCTGCATTGATCAGGGATGCAAACCGGTTTTGAACCGAACCGAACTGCTTATGGCAGCTGGTGCACCGCACCGGCTTTCTTTTAGAAATGCTGAACCGTACCGAAAAGCACTAAGAAAACGGTTCGGTTCGGTTCAGCTCTTTGACAAGTTTGAAGAGATGATCAGGGATGCAAACTGGCTCTGAACCGAACCAAACCGCTTATTTTAGCTAGTGAACCGAACCGCAAACCGAACCGGCTTGCTTTGAGATATGCTGAACCGAACCGAAAACCACAAGCAAAAGCAGTACGATTCGGTTGACGAGTTTAAAGAGGTGAATTGCTTTCCTTTAGACATTGATACTTATTAAGTTGGGAATTTGAATCGTTTCCTTAGGATAATTTCGTTGGACCCTCTACATTCTAGCGTTGCTGATACGATAAAGGCTATAAGGAACCGAATGGGCGGTTCAAGCGGTTCAAGCTTATTTTCAAGCGGTTTTCTTACCTGTTATAGTTATTGATGAAGGGAAGGGTTGTGGGAAGGGTTAGCCCACTCGCTTGGACTTGGCATAAAGACTTCATTTGACATACACAATATTGATTAACAATATCGTTTCATAAAACAGCTTTACCGCTTACTCTATAACGTTTTTTTCTTTCAAAATTGAAAAGTAACTTTACCTTATTCTTATATTTGCAGGTTTGAAGCGGCGTCGGTTCAACAAGGTGAGTAAATTTGGCCTATTTGTTACCCAATTCGATCGATTGAACTTGATAAGACATCTTCCAAACCATTCATTCCATTCATGTGAGAGTTTTGGCTCTGCTTTAAACCAAAAGTAACTTAAAACCCGCCTCGGTTAGAGTATTTGTCAGCTGAGTCTGCCAGTTGGACGCGAGAGTTGGCGATAATCATAATGATAAACATTTCTAACCCGTGCAGTTGTTGTTGTCGCCGCCTAACAAGAGACAGTACAAGGTATGGCGGCTGGGTGGCTGGTTGGTTGGTTGGTTGGGGAGGAACCTAAAAAAGGGGGTAGCCATTGCGGTAGCCACGCACTTTCGCTGCGACGACGCGACGGCAACGTCAAAAAGTTTGTTTTGACAAATGATGTCGCTGACATTTTGTGTCCTGTGTCGTGTGTCCTGCCCAGTGCTCAACTCCATGCCGTCTGTGTCCTTGGGCTCCGCGGCGGAGTGCCATATGTGTGCCACGAACCATTCGGATGGAGGCTGTGCGGCATGGCATCCAAATCCAAAACCAAATTCGATTTAGCTAAAAATTAAGAAAAACTGCCCTGGCCCCACAGCCCATTTCCCCTGCACCAC
The DNA here is from genome assembly GCA_035044985.1 of Lordiphosa fenestrarum. Taxonomy (NCBI): domain Eukaryota; kingdom Metazoa; phylum Arthropoda; class Insecta; order Diptera; family Drosophilidae; genus Lordiphosa; species Lordiphosa fenestrarum. Next base: position 820,782 of record JAWNNO010004396.1, read on the forward strand.
CACCACCACCGCCCAATTCCACTCATTCTTTTCGAACTAGGGGAAAGTTTGAGCGCTTTCGAACTCACTCAAACACAAAACAAGTGGGCCCGGGAGGGGAAATGTTGCGAGAGCGCGCGCTCTCTCTGCGAGTTGTTGATGAGGGAGTGAGACAACAGAATAACTTTTGAAGCCGCCTGCTGTGGGCGTTGGGGGGCAGGGAGGGAGGCAGGGCGTGCGGTTGGTTGGATTAATCTGCCATACTGATTACGCCTAATCTGAAATATTAACCCAAGCAAAAAAACACTAACTAGATCAATTTCAACTGCAATTCCCAATTCCCAAGAAGGGGATACCTCAAGGTGGCGCCTAGCCAGCCTGCACGTTCCCCTCTCCCACCTCCCCAGCGACTTGTGTTCCCGCGGGGGGGCATTGTATGCAAATGAACTGGCAGATTGCTGGATTGCTGCAACTGGGTGCGTGCCCCAAACATTCGGCTTGTAAACGATTATCAATTTGTCATAAATGGCAAATTATGTGTTTTTTGTTGCTGTTGTTGTTGTTGTTTGTCATTGCGAATAGATGATGATCTCTCCGCGGCCACAAAAGGCACATCAGCGATAGGCATAAGCCACTGCATAGGCCCAAAAATGGGTCAACTACATCTCTCCGCGTCATGTAGATGTTAATCGCATTTGATTTAAATACAACTTTGGTTAATTTATGTTGTCCACTGTCAACGCCGGTTTTTACTTCCTGTCTGGCGAGTGGATTTCCAGTTTATTATATCCAGAAGAGAGGCGATACCATAACCCATAAATGGTCAAGTCAAAGGCACACGACAAGAGAGAAGGAGCAGCGAGGTTAACCGAAAGGTTATCTGGCCATTTGAGTGGAAGGGACAGCAAATCCATTTAGCGTATCAATCGAGGCAAGAAGTTCTTTGGGAAATATGTTGGAGCTTTAAGATAAGTTCGCGAATCAACATTGGAGGAGCTATGATCCAAACCTGGCTTGGTTTTATCAACTTTAAGGTGGTTTCGAGCCTCAGCACTGCAGAACTTGAGACCTTTGGGTAGGAACTTTCTATTAAGTGTTTTAAAGGAAGAACACACTAAACCAGGGAGTACCACTTAAGAGCAGAAAACATACTCAAAAGGAGTTTGATTAACAATCAAAAAGAATCTAAGACCAAACTAAATACCTACAATATCCAAGGGCACTAACTGGAAGCAAAAACACAGAACCGCAAATGCGTGAATGGCAAGAAAAAGTTAGCCAGGTGGACCTTCAATTTTACATAAATGTGCTGTAACTGTGCCAAGTTTGTCAAACAAATTTGGCACACAAACAGCATACATATTCCATATTGAAGGTCCACCTTGAAAATTTCGTTACAAATTTCCAAAATAATCACTTGAATCAACCTTACTTAAGCATCTTGTTTCTCCATGTATTTCCTAAAGACTGCATTTACACTGAGAAGTAAACTTGATGAAGTTTTTGAGAAAGCTTTCATTTGTAGAAATAAGATATAAAACTGATCCGACAACTGAAACCTATATCAAGAACTTTATGAAGCTGGCTATACCTTGTAGATCCCGTCTATCTCTGTCTTGGATAGTTTTTATATACCCTTGCAGAGAGTATCAGAAAATGGTCCAGATGTTTGTAAAGCATAGAGAGAAGCACCTCCAACCACATAAAGTATATATATTCTTGATCAGCATGACGAGCTAAGTTGATGTAGCCTTGTCCGTCTGTTTTTATGTCAGTTTGAAAGCTATCTTCACCAAACTTTGCACAAAGTCTTTTAGAACAAATATGCTAAGCATTTGTCGGAACCGGCCGGATCGGCTGACCATAGCATATAGCTGTCATAGGAACAATCGGTCAAAAAACTAGTTTTAGTAAGAAAAACTATTTTGTTTTAAATGGAAACGTCACCAAACTTTGTAGTTCTCAGTTTGCAATGCTATACCATGATTTTACTAAGTTTGGTCGAAATCGCACATCTATATAGTATAGCTGTCATAGGAAAGTAGAGTCTGAAAAGTAGTCTCAGTGAGAAAAACTTTTTTGTTTTCTATGGAAATGTTCTCAAAATTGGTATTTACTAATCTAATATGCTTTTACACAATTCTACAAAGTTTGGTAAAAATCAGATGACTATAGCATATAGCTGTCATAGGAACGATCGTTCGAAAAACTAGTTTTTAAGAGAAAAACATTTTTGTTTTTAATGGAAACGCCTCCAAACTTTGTAGTTCTTACTTTGCTATGCCTTGCCATGATTCCACTAAGTTTGGTCGAAATCGCACATCTATATAGTATAGCTGTCATAGAAAGGTAGCGTCTGAAAAGTAGTCTTAGTGAGAAAAACTTTTTTGTTTTCAATGGAAATGCCCTTAAAATTGGCATGTATTCATTTAATATCTTTTTACACAATTCTGCAAAGTTTTGTCATAATCGGCTGACTATAGCATATAGCTGTCATATGAACGATCGCACAAAAAACTACTTTTAGTGAGAAAAACTTTTTTGTTTTCAATGCAAACGCCTTCAAACTTTGTATTTCTTAGTTTGCTATGTTCTTCCTTGATAAGTCGAAATCGGACATCTATATGGCATAGCTTCCATATAAAAGTAAGATGCTAAAAGTAGTTTTAGTTAGAAAAATGTGCTGCCAGGGTAAGAAAAACCTCAGTCGAGCCATTTATCTTTCTTAAACAAATCCAAAAGCTGCTAAAAAATTTGACCTTGCGAATATATTGAGACTGAACCAGTGAATTGGTTCGAAAAAACGGTTCAAAAACTTGTTAAAAACCCACAGACTTTGCACCGAACCATTACTTAGATGCAGTGGGCTTGCATGCCTGATAGAAACTATATACAGGGTTGCCCATATTCGACGGACCCATGTTTTTTTTTTAAAAATCAAAGAAAAGCAGCATTTTCCATCGTTTTCGCCAACATTTCGGCCGGAATAGCGGCTATTTCTTCACGAATGTTGTCCTTGAGCTCTTCTACGGTCCTTGGCTTGTTAACGTAAACCTTTGACTTCAAATATCCCCACAAGAAGAAGTCAGGCGGCGTCAAATCGGGCGAACGCGGTGGCCAGTCCAAATCACCACTTTTCGACATCAAACGGCCCGGAAACAATTTCTTCAGAAAATCGATTGTTATGCGACTTGTGTGCGGTGGAGCGCCGTCTTGTTGAAACCAGAACTGCCTCATACGCTTTCGACGAATAATTGGCATCACAAAATTGGTCATCATGTCGCGATAACGCTCCTGGTTGATGGTAACAGCATGGCCACTAACGCACTAACGCCGCACCAAACTGTGACTTTTTCTTCATGAAGAGGCACTTCTTGAATCTCCTGAGGATTTTCAGTGGCGTAAATACGGCAATTTTGCTTATTTACGGTCCCATTCAATGTGAAATGGGCTTCATCGGACATGATAATGAGTTTTCACAATTGACTTGTTCTGTTGAATGTAAATTTCAACTATTTCAGAGCGCTCGCGTGGCGTGTATTGTTCCATGGTAAAAATCTGCTTGGACTGACGCTTCAAACGCGGTATGTCATTAAGCGATCTGACATCTCTGTCAAAAGTTATGGCGTTGCCAGATGGGTCCGTCGAATATGGACAACCCTGTATATGCCTGCAGTACACTTTCTTTGAGTCTTGTCAAAGTGTTTTTAGGGTATTGTCTTGGCACTTTTTGTGTAATATACTAGTTTTCATTTGGTATTTTAGCAATTTAATTGATTTCAAGTGCCAGACGGCATCCTTCTATTCTTCTCCACGCTGCCAATTCGCCCGGCACAAAACCCATAGAAATGTGAAGCAAAAAACAACTCAACAGACGTTGAGGACGCGTAATTTGTAGGCAAAAATTAAAAGCAGCTGTCAAATGCATTTGATAGTTTTTAACCCTATACAGCAGCAGTACCCCACCACCACCACCCCCCCCTCTCAAAAATTACCCAGTCTACTCAACGACTCAAAACAACAAATAGAAAATTATGCTTCAATAAATAAATTTGCCTATGAAGTGGAGCGACTGTGTGTGTGTGTGTGTGGGTGTAAAACAAAAGTTGATTTTACGAGTAGTTTTGCCAGTTTTGATTTCGACTCTGGTGTGTGCGGAAAAGGTGCGATTAATTGAAGAGCTGCCAAAGGGAGTTGGAAACGGTAGCGTTATTTCAATAGCCAGACGCACACCCTCACTCTCTCTGAGTGTGTGTGAGAGTGTGTGTGTGTGTGCGGCATCCCTTTTTTGGGGGATAATAATAATCAGCGAGTTCCACCAAATGCGGCTAGTTTTTTGTTTGTTTTAGTGTGCGTGTGTGTGTGTGTTTTCATTGATAATAAAAGGATAATAATAAAGTGCGCGTCGCGGCAAATATTTAGAATCCCAATCCAACACAGACAGTCCCAGCGACCCTTTCATCAGACTTCTATGTGTGTGTGTGTGTGTTTACTTCAAGTCCTGGGGCAAAATTTATTGCTTTTCACATATTTTGTGTGGAAATTTGTTTAAGCAAAATCTATGAATTAATTTCCATTGATTTAAGTCGAAAACTAAAACTCTCCCCCTACCGCACTAAACCGCATTTAAGGTAACTAAAAAAGAGACAGCCCAAAAGTATGCAGCACACGTTTGACAGGCAGAAAGAAGGACAGACAGACCGAGAGACAGTCAAGTCAGTAGTCAGTGGCAAAGTGTTTGACAAAAAAGCGCAGCCACCACAAGGATGCACACGTAAAACGCAGCTCATTGTCGGCTCGTCGACGTGTCCTGGGCCGTGGATATGCATGCATATCTTCCTCTCTCTGACCAAGGCACTTGAACAAAACCCAACCGAAAAAAAGCCAGAAAAAAGGCTGGCATGGGCCGGGGCCGGGGCAAACACAAAACCAGAAAGGTGTCCTGCAAAAGGACATGCTAATGTTATTTTTATATTAGCAGCAGCAGCGGCGGCGGCAGCTACTTAAAAAAGTAGCCTTTGTTTTTGGCCATGCATGTGTTTAATTTTAATGAAATTAACGCGTGTAATGGCAGCCACGCCCACCTGCCCACCAGCCCAACCGTCCTGCTGCACTGTCCTTTGCTCCTCTTTTTGCTGTTGCTAATCTGCTGTCTGTCCGCCTGCCTGTCCGTCCGTCCGTCCGTCCGTCTATGCTTTTGATGTATGTCATGCATGTGGGAACGGGGCAAACGTGTTAAATGTTAATTAAAAAGCAGCGCCAACAAAAGCTCCACACGGCAGGCAAGATTCTGATTCTGGCCAAGACGAGGCCTAGGCCTCTACTAATTAAGGGGCCAAGAACTGGAGACCGCCTAATTGGCCGGCCAGCGTCTACTTTGTTAGCCAAACAAATGAACAGGTTAAGAGCGCACAAACCGCAAGCAGAAAGAAGCAGCAGCAGCAGCCAAATAAAATGTCATCTTAAATATAATTTTCGCGTATTTTTCTTTTGCCTGGTTTGTCTGTTTGTTTGCCTGTTTGTTTGTTTGTTTGTGTCAGGCCAAGAAGAAAAGATTTGCAAGCGGTCGCATATGCACGGGGTCTGCCTGCCAGGCAGCTTAAGGGTACAGCAGGGGGTTGGGACTTGGAGTTTTGGGATGCAGTTGCATAATTTTAGGCATGCTTAGTGGTGTAAATGCAATGAAAGTTGCTCCAGGGTGACTAGCTGAGGGCGCTACATTGGAAATGTAACAGATTGGAGTGATCAGACTGATATTTTTAAAAGAATTTCCAGTGTAAACTTGCTGAAGAAGTTGTAAGACTGAAGCTAACCGCTTCTAAAAGTGAAACAATTGGGCACTTTGCAACAGAGTCAGGGCCAATTTCTCATCTTCCACATAAACCTACAACTAAAATCGCCAAATCTAAGTTTATCTGACACATAGAAGTTATTTAGAAGATAAGACATTGGCCCAATTTCTTTCTTATGTCCAAAGAAGGCAGAGATATAAAGAAACCAAGTCAGAAAGCCCATTGTAATATGCTCTGTGCGAGCGAAAGTGTATGCCCTCACAGAAATGAAACAATGTTAAGATTTGGGGTCGTAATATCATGTTTTTTCAAATATATAAAAACAAAGGAAAGCTAATTTCGAAGTTTTTATACCCCTGCAGCATGTTTTTATACTCTGTACCGAAGGTACATAGAGTATTATAAGTTTGTGCAAAAGTATGTAACATCCAGAAGGAAGCATCTCCGACCCCATAAAGTATATATATTCTTGATCAGCATCAACAGCCGAGTCGATATAGCCATGTCCGTCTGTCTGTCTGTCCGTATGAACGCACAGATCTCAGAGATGGTAAGAGATAGAGGTTTGACGTGTATGGGACATATGCTTCTTATGTCTGCAGGCAGATCAAGTTTATTTTCAATTTTGGCAACGCCCCCTCCCGCCCCCGCAATTTAGAAAAAACGTCATATCTCCCACAGTTTTGAAGATAGATGGCTTGTTCCTTCTGGATATTTAGTTATCAGAATAACTTATCGATCCGCCAAAGAAATGAAGAAGATCGGATGAACGGTTTTCGAGTTATGATCAAAAGACAAAATTTCTTGGTACAGAGTATGTTATAGTCGGGCTTGACCGACTTTCTTTCTTGTTCTAACTAAGACTACATTTCGGACCTTACTTTTCTATGGGAGCTATACCAAATAGATGTCCGATTTCGACCAAACTTGGTATAATCGTGGGAAAGCATAGCAAACTTAGAAATACAAAGTTTGGAGGCGTTTCCATTGAAAACAAAAAAGGTTTTCTCACTAGAACTAGTTTTTCGACCGATCGTTCCTATGACAGCTATATGCTATAGTTATCCGATCTTGTCAAAACTTTGTAGAATTGTGAAAGAGCATATCAAATAAATATCAAATAAACAGAAAAGTTTTTCTCACTGAGACTACTTTTCGGACTCTACTTTGCTATGGGAGCTATACCATATAGAAGTCCGATTTCAATCAAACTTAGTTGAATCATGCAAAAGTCTTACAAACGAACATTTAAGAAATTTGGAGACGATTCCATTGAAAACGGAAAAGTTTTTCTCATTAAAACTTCTTTTTTGACCGATCATTCGTACTGCAGCTATATGCTATAGTTATCCGATCTTGACATAACTTTGTAAAATTGTGTAAGAGCATATCAAATAAATATTAGCTAGTTTTAGGCACATTTCCATTGAAAACTAAAATGTTTTTCCCACTAAGACTACTTTTCAGACTCTACTTTTCTATGGCAGCTATACCTTATAGATGTGCGATTTATACCAAACTTGGTAAAATCGTGGAAAAGCATAGCATAGCAGGAAATACAAAGTTTGGAGTCGTTTCCATTGAAAACAAATAAGTTTTTCTTACTGAAACTAGTTTTTCGATCGATCATTCCTATGGCAACTATATGCTATAGTCAACCGATCCGGCCGGTGCCGACAAATGTCCAGCATATTTGTACTAAAAGTCTTCTTACAAATTTTGATGAGAATAGCTTTCAAACTGAAGGAGAAGATGGCATAAAAACAGACGGACATGACTAAATCAACTCAGCTTGTCCTGCTGATCAAGAATATATATACTTTATCTGATTGGAAATGCTTGCTTCCAGGCGTTACACGCAACCGGATAGTTTTATAAAACCCTCTACAAGTGTATCAAAAAGCAGATATTACAACACTTGAGAATCACCAGTGTAAAAATATCAAATTGATATTTTCGTGCATATAAAATGATTATTTTAAGATCAAATTGATATTTTTAATCTCATTTGGTTACCAAAAACAAAACCGTTTCGGTTGATTTCAAAAAGGCCTGTAAATTTAGAAAGTTGAATAAGAAAACTGAACCATACTTGAATTATTCTGGTGTTGTAAGTGGTTTTTAAGGGAGTCTTTAAGCAGAGCTGTACCTGATTTTGTACTTCTCTAGCTAGACCCATCATTACCTTTTAAGTTTCTTGAAATATGATCATTCTTTATTTCGTAGTGAAACGTCATGAATATTGCCAAAAAAAGATAAAGATTTCGAATAATAGACAAAGAATCTAACATTTTTAGTGGGAATGTACAATGCGGGAATACTAAAAGTGAACCACTGAACCGAACCAAAACCGAAACCCTATTATAAGCCAAACCCGCAGTTTCAAAGCTGCATAAACCATTGAACCGAACCAGTCATAATGCCAGATCGGTTTTCATGCCTGGTATTAACAGACTACAACTAGTGACATAGCAAATAGCGCTAGTACATCGAAACATAGTGAGACTGTGTATGCTAAAAAATATCCAACTTTAGCTTGGTATTAACAGAATTTAACTAATAACATTAGTGTAACCAGTTCCCGACAAAATATCCCAAAATACTACCCCACGTAAGTGTATTAGGTGTTAAACGAAAAGTGCATCATGACTAGTTTGTAGATAGGTAGGCAAAAGGATAAAGGATCCCAGTTCAAGTCGCGGTTCTTATACATCATCCTTTATAAAAATCGTAGCAAAACTTTATAAAGAGAAATTTGAAGACGAGACAAGGCAGCAGTAGCTCAGCAGCATACAATAAAATACAACACGACAACGAAACCCAACCTAATTTTCAAGCTCTAGAACTGAGGGCAACTAAAAGTGGTCCATGCTGCTGTGCTGCTGCTGCCTTCGGTACAGTTTTTGTATCTTCAAGTGAATTTGCATGATTGAGAATCAAAGACTGGTCAAATAGTTACCAAACTTACTTCAAATAAGTAGCCAAGTGCTTGAAGTAGTTGACATAGCCCCATTTTTTTCTTTGCTGCTGCACCCTACACATACACGGCTGTGCCACATGGCCCACGGCGCGAATAGAAAGCGGGCACACACACACACACACACACACAAAAATAGCAGGAACTGAGCGTTGAAGTGGCAAAGGAAACTTGCCACAACGCGTTTGTTGGGCGGTTGGAGATAAACGCATAAATGACGAGCTGAAATCTCTTCTTTTTTTTTTGTTGGTTTTTTTTTTTGTTCTGCCAAAGCATTTCTTAACCCACCAACTGGTGTCCCGCGCTGTCCCTCTGCCGCGCGCTGCTCTCATGTTAAAAAGCATTTTTTGTTAAGCCTTTCAGTCGCCTGGTAAAAATTATAAGAATTTCACTAGAGTTGTTTACTTCATCTTCTCATTTGTTGTTGCAAAAAAATGTGCATGTATTTTTGTTTTTTTTGTTTTTTTTTGTACTAAGAATGTGTAAATTTCTACTTTATGCAAAGAGCTGCGGCCGCGACTTCTTGGCATTTTTTTTTTGGAGGATACAAAAAGAAATGCTTTTGATGCTTAGAGAGGGGCTAAACCAAACCACCCACCCAGCCGGGAAGGAGGTGGCGAGTTAAAGCCGGGCAGCAGTTAAAGCACACATGAGCAGAGTCAGAGTCAGCCCACTCCCCTCCTGCGGGCCGAACTGAGCCATTAATCGCATTGGTGTTTATTTAGCTTGTAATTACAGTCATTTATTTACTTATTGACTGTGTCGGCGCAGCCGACTCCCCAAATAACTAACAATACTCCCACTGCCCCCTCCACCAAGTCACCAAGCCAAGTTCTGACCTTCGAGTAAGCCACAAAAGCAACCCCCATTAAAAGCCAATATCTTTGAGCCCGATGGCAGCCGCAGAATAAGAAAAAATGTCTTTGAATGACTGACAATCAATTTCGCTTGGCTGGCGGCAGGAGCGAGGGCTGGGAGGCTGGAACTCCTCTCGTGTCGCCTTAACGAACGTTGAAAATTACTTTGACATAAGTTAATTAATCTTTGGCGCGCAAAGTTCGTGTTTGAAATATTGCAAAAGCAGAAGGACCAGCCAACTGACTCACTGACTGACTATCAGTCTATCTGTCTGTCTGTCTGTCTGTCGGTTTGTCGGAATGAAATATTTGTCAATGAGTATTGCTAATTTACAAGTTTGATTTGTTCAGCGTTGAGAAATGGCCCGGACATTCTTTTGGCTAGCCGTAACATAAATAAAATTAAACGAACTTACGTGTCTCCTTTGGGTTAGGGAGAAAATGCCTCAAAGAAAATGCTTAAGGAAAATGCTAATAGAAATTCCGCTCAGGAGGGGGGCGGAGACGGAGTTCACAAGATTCCTAAAGAGTCCTTCGAGCCGGCTGTTGTGGTATCAATATTTGGTGAGGGGAGACCAAGATTCCCTATAGATTCTTCGAGGTAAGTCGAAGTCGTCTTAAAGCTCTATCTAAAACCAATGCTTTGCAGGGAAGACAAAGAATGCTAAAAGGTCCTTCGAGCCGGATAATATGAAGTCAATGTTCTTTAGAAAGGCGAAGAATCCTTAAGGGTCCATCGAGCCGGATATTCTAGTAGAGAAGGTTTTTTGAAAAGAATTCCGAAAGGTACTTAGAGCAGCACAATCTAGAACCAATGGTTTAAGGGGAAGGCGAAGAATTCTAAAAGCTCCTTCAAGCCGGATATACCGAATTCTATGTTTTGTAGGGAAGTTCGGAAGCATCGCAAACGGTCCTTCGAGCCGGATATTGTGAAAACAATGTTTTGTAGGAAGCATACCAAATGGTTCTTCAAGCCGCATCATCTAAAGTCAATGTTTTGAAGAGGGGGCGAAGTTTTGTAGAGAAGGTGATGCATTCAAATCGATTCTTCGAATCCAAACTATGTTTTTAATTAAGGCGAAGAACCCCCGGGTCCTTCGAGCCGGATATTGTGAAAACAACAGGTCCTTCGAGTAGGAAATCTTAAAACCAATGGAGTAAAGTAAAGGCGAAGAATTCTAAAAGCTGCTTAAAGCCAGATATGCCGAATTCAAGGTTTTGTAGGGCAATCGAAGCATCCCAAACGGCCCTTCGAGCCGGATATTGTAAAACCATGCTTATAAGGACTGATAAAGACCATGCTTAGGAAACATTGCTTTGTAGGAAGAATTCCTAAAGGTCCTTCGAGCCGGATAATCTAAAATCAATGTTCCATAGAACAGGTGAAGAATTCCATAAGGTCAATCGAGCCGGATATTCCGAGGTCCATGCTTTGTGGAGCTGGATAATGTAAAACCTATGTTTTGAGTATCCCTAACGGTCCTTCGAGCCGGATATTTTAAAACGAAGTATTTCATTTTGTAAATAAGGACTCGTGAAGGAGGCGTAGAATCTCTAAAGGTCCTTCGAGAAGGATATGCTACAAAACCTTGTATTACAGTAAGAATCCTTAAAGGTTCTTCGAACCGTATTCTTAAGGGTCCGTCTAGCCACATATTCCCAAAGCCCTGTGTTGTAGAGGAGGCGTAGTAATATTTACTAAGAACCATCTCTTGTATATAGAATCTCTAAAGGTCCAAAGGCTCCAAAGGCTCTAAAGTCAGGAAAAGGATCCCGAAGCCGTGTGTGGTGCAGCAGGTTGTTTGTGTAACTGCTATGGAAGAGTCCGTGAGTTCGATTCCGCCTCGGGAAATCCAATGAACACCCACCCGATCACCTTCATTAGTTGCCGGCTTCAACTTTAAGGTAGCTAGCCATGGAAAAGCTTCTTGAACTTTTGCTGTTCAAAAACTAAGAAGCCCACAAACCAAGAGTTACAGAAGATCTCGGCTTGGGCCTTTGGGGCTGTGTAAAGCTGTGTATATATAAGGAACCCCAAATCGTCCTTCGAGCCGAATATTCTGAAAACAATGTCCTCTTCAGTTCTTTGAATCTTCATATCTGTTCCAAATAACGAACTCTGGCCAAACACTTGACGAATTCAATACAATCTCAATCCCAAAATTGTATCTAGTCTCCGTTTGAGTAATGGCCGCATAATAAAACCAATGAGCCTTGCCATATGCAACGCACCAGCGTCTAAAACCCATAGCTACCTCTACACCCCAGCCCAGCCCAGTCCGGTCCAGTCGAGTCCTTCTCCTATGCCGTCATTTCTCATACAATTGCCACTGTCATTTTGTGAACAACTTGTAATGGACTTTAATCAATTAATTTGAAAACGCTTTTCATTTGGCCGGGACAATGGCCAAAGTAAAGTGTCGTCTGCCCAGTCCTTGTGTCTGTCTGAATGGCTGACTGGTTGGCCACTTTCTTGTGTGCGACGAACGGACCCCACACTCGGGCGGCAGGGGAGAGAGAGAGAGACAATACGGCAAACGGAAATACATGGCCAAACCAATGCCAAAAATGTAGATGGGCAACGTAAGAAAAAGAATAAATAAACAAGCAGCAAACCAAACGAATCCGAACCGAAAACTGAGCTGAGCTGAGCTGAACTGAACCGAACCGGGCAAGGACAACAAACGCACTTAAAACACAATGATGCTCATTGTGTCTGACAGGACGACATTGGGGGGCACAAAAGGACGGGACGGGACGGGATGAGACGCAGCTAGCCCCAACCTGATTCACCTAAGACGATGGGAACCAGTAAAAACAGTGGGATTAAAAGATTGAATGAAAAGATGCTTCGAGCTGGATATTCTGAAATATCACGAAACAAAATACCATAAAATGGGTTAGAACTTAAAAAATAATACCAATTAGTTGCCAAAATGCTTCAAAATATCCAAAAAATTACTTGAAATACCTTAGAGAAGTTAAAACAGCAGAAGGGAGAGCAAAAATTGAAATCAAATTTTAAAAAATACCAAAAAAGTGGAAAAAAAATACTAGAAATACTAGAAGTATTAAAATACTGGACTTAGAAATACAAGAAAAACCATAAATGCTATAAATACTTAAAAAATAGAAATTCCACTTTAAAATACTAGAAACTCTACTAAAAAATACTTGTAATATTAAAAATACTAGAAAAACTAGAAATATTATAAATATTAGATAGACTAGAAATATTATAGTTACTAGAATTAACATAAGAGCTAAAATTCTACAAGTAGATGTACTAAAAAAACAAAAAATATTATGAATACTAAAAATACCATAAATAATATACATACTAAAATTTTCAGAAATACTTGAAATACCATAAGAACTAGAAATATCCAAAACTATTTACAAAAAATACTAGAAATATTACAAATACTAGAAATACCACGAGAACTAGATATACTAAATTTGCCAGAAATACTACAAATACCATAAGAACCAGAAATATTCAGAATTCTAGAAGTAGGATTACTGGAAATATTACAAATACTAGAAATACCACGAATACTAGATATACCAAAATAGTTAAAAATACTAGAAAACATCAGAAGAACTAGATATACTCAGAATTCTACAAGAGGATATACTAGTAATACTAGGAGTATCACAAATACTAGAAATACCATGAATACTAAATATACCAAAATTGCTAGAAGTACTAGAAACATCATAAGAACCAGGTTAATCAAAATTCTGCAAGTATATATACTAGAAATACCAGAAATAGACAACCTAGAAACACTTAAACTGCTAGATAAACTAGAAATACTAATAATACCAGAAAATACTAAGAATCAATGATGCTATACCCAAAAAATTTACAAAATCGGAAAGGAAAATTAATTTGCCAGCGGAAAATTCTGATTCAAATATGCTTCAACTTACCCACCGTGCATTGATATGGCGTCGTCTGGCTCTCTTGCTGGTTGATTCTGTTCCTGATCCAGCAGCACTTTGATTACGCATGGGGCTGTCCTTTTTTGTGCAGCAGCAGCTTCTGGGCTTAGTCTCGGGTGTTGGTCCTTTTCCTTGTGTTTCCCCTGTTTGTTTGGCATTTTCCATTTTGTTGTCGTTTTGGCACTTCAGTTTGATTTTCGTTTGCCTCTTTTTGTGGCACTTTTCTGTTGCTGCTGCTGTTGCTGTGGACACACTTGAGTGTCTCATTTGGTACTTGATTGAAGACAAATTAGTGTCGATGAAGCACTAAAGATTTAAGATCAACCCAGATGCTTGGCCAATTATGCAGTTGTCGGAGCTCCATTTCCGTTTCCGTTTCGCTGCGCTTTTCGTCAACTCCACTTTCCACACTGTTCGCCGCGAATGCCGAGAAATCAACGTCAGCGAGCTGGCCAGAGAGAGAGAGGGAGAGAGAGAGAGAGCCAGCTGAAAAAGAATTAAATCAAGAACTCATTAAGGCGCCGGATGCAATCACACTTTGCGCCATTCACTGAGGCACTCGCTGCTGTCCACCCATTCCGCCGACCCCTGACACAGCACCTACCGACCGCTCCCACCCACAAAAAATGTCATCGTCTCCGTCTCCGTTTGCCGCAAAAGTGCGCACAATTATTCATTAACTTTGCACCGGAAAAGCAGAGAAATTAAAAACTGCCAACGCCAGGATAAATAGGGACAAAGTGCAGAAATTAAAAATATGAGAAATAGTACAGAACACACACACACACACACACACACAGAGAGTGGGAGAGAGAGAAATAAAGAAGGATAAGTAGAGGTGGCCAACGGCAGAGCGGTGTGGTGTAGGGGCTGCGGAAGGGGGCAGGAGGTCACAACTAATAAAACAAAAGTCAAAAGTCCTTAAGCGCAATGAAGAAGCTAAAAATGCAACGCGGCAGCATCAGCTTAAACTACAAAAAAGCGCGACAACGACGACGACGACGACGATGATGATGATGATGAAGAAGACGCAGTTGAAAGCGGGAGTGGAGCCGCGCACCGTGGTTAAGGACAACATTGAAATTGGGAATGTTATTCTGTAGACCCTCGGGGAAGAAGGAAGAAAGGAAGTAAGAATCAAGGAATGAAAAAAAACGCAGAAGGGTGCAATGGGATAAGGCAGAGTCGAAGGAAGAACGAGGAAGGAAGACGGGAAGAAGGAAGGAAGTAAAAACTAAGGAAAGAAGGAAGAACCCAGGAGGGTTCAATAGAAGAAGGAGGAACGAGGAATGAAGCAGAGAGGAAGACCGGAAGTAAGAATCAAGGACGGAAGAAAGATGACAAGAGGGTTCAATGGAAAAAGGATTAACTAGGAACGAAGAATGGAGGAATAAGAAAGGAAGAAGAATAAAAAGGGGATAAAAGAAGACCAAAAAAAAAGGGAGATTAAAAGCAAAAAAAAGAGGGAAAAAATGAGAAGGGGAAAAAAATGGAAAGAAAGAAAGGAGGAAGAAGCAAGGAAGAAGAATAAAAAGGGGATAAAAGAAGACCCCAAAAAAGGGATATTGAAAGCAAAAAAGAGAGAGAGAAAAGGATAAATGGAAGAAAATTGGAAACGCCTAAACGATTGAAATGAGAAGGGAAGAAGAAGGAAAAGGATACAAAAAGGAAGCGTGGAAAGAACTATAAACATAGAAAGGAACAAAAATGGAAGAAAAGAAGAACTAAAGTAAGGAAGAAAGAATTAAAGTGTGAACGAGCTAAAGAGCAAAAGAATAAAAGAACAAAAGAAAGAAAGAACTAATGAAAGCATGAATGAATGAAAGGAATAAAGAAAATCAGCAAAAAAGAATGAATGAAAGAAGAAAGAAAGAGCAAAGAAAGCACGGAAATGTCGAAGAATACAGAAAATCAGAAAGGAAGTAATTAAGAATGAAAGGATGATAGGAAAAACAAAAGTAAGAACGAAACAAAGGAAGAAAGAAAGATAAAAAGAGAGAAAGATAGGTTGAAAGAATGAAAGGAAGACGGAAAGGTAGAAAGAATGAACGAAAAATAAAAGAAAGAAGGTAGAGAAATAGGAAGAGAGGAAAGAATGAAATAAAGATGGAAAATATTGAAGAATAATAAGAAAGAAAGAAAGCCAGATGACAAAAGATAGAATAAACGAACGGAGGAATGAAAGAAAGGAAGAAAAGAAGAAACAAAAAAGGGAAGGAAAGGCTCTACTTGTTGATCGTCGATATCCAATTCCAATTTAGGGATAACTCTTTCGAAAGAGTTGAGATATTCGATTCCCTTCCCTTCCCGCGTCCACTAACAAGTGGCATCCCCTTCTGCAGGTCTACCGATTGAGAGACAATGTGTGTGGCTCAAAAACTGAACCACTGTATAATGGTCGTCGGAAAAGGGTTAAGGCTGATGAGCTGACGACCCGCACTCTGTAATGAGGTGCCCGCCGCTGCGGGCAACCATAAAAATCTCAGTGTACCCCCACTGCCACCACTCCCACATCCAAGTCAGCTCCCCTCCCCTTACCCCACCACTCCTTTGGCCATTTGGCTGCCATCAAGCATTTGGCGCAGTGGCGCCTGAAAGCATGCAGCAGCACTTATTGTTTTATTCGCTGTCCTGGACGATGATGAAGTCGCAGGGGAGGGGAGGGGGGAAGTGGAATGGGGTTAGGTTAGTATATCCGCTCCACGTCACTTGTGATAATTGCGTGCAGCCGGTCGCGCCTTCTGATTGTGACATCGCCAACCAACACTCACACACACACACACACACACACACACACACTCGCATTTCTAAGAAAGCGCAAAAAATCTGGCAATGCTCCTCCTCCGACTGCTCCTTGTGCTGCTGTTCCACACATCGCTCAACTCAAAGCCTTTGTGCATATCCTGGACCGGATCAACGCCAGGCGGCGGCGTCGGCGACAACAACAAAAAGGGCCACCAAAAGCAGAAAAAAAAAACAAAAAAAAAAAAAACAAATAATGGGAAAATGGAAAAGAGAAAATATATTTTAGCAGCCAGAAACAGAGCGAAATGCGAAATAAAAATTCATAATTACGTTTACGCCGGTAATTAAAAATTATTGTAATACACGCAATGCCCAGTTGGGGTCCGTGGCCCCCGCCGGCCCCCCTCCCCCCCACTCATGTGCGCTGGTCGGCTGCACAAATCACGGAAGCCGCCGCCGCAGTAGAAAAAGTTTAGCGCAAAAAAAGGGATGCAAAAAAAAAAGAAGGGATGCGGGAGAATGCGTCTGGTAGGCGACAGCGGCGGTAATTACATGATAAAAACTATTTAAGTGGTTAACCGGGTGGAATGCCAGGGGTTGGGGGTGGGCGCGGGTGCTTTGACAATGTTCTGTTCTGCTAATGGAGGCAACCCCCCTTTTTTTTCGGGGCGAAGCCTGTGCAATGGTCAACGCATCCTTCATAGGAATATCGACTCAGATGAAACATTCAAAGGAACAGCCTACTTAAGGTTATGGGAGAGCCTCGAGGTGGTTTGTGAGAGGGAAACCCATCGACAAGGGACTGAGAAGAAGCTGTTTTTCAATCTGAGATTGCTACCCTTTGATTTTGCAGGGGTCTTTTACCTCGATGCAATTGTAAAACTAGCATCTTCCACATTAGATTATACAACCTACATCTTTCTGTCTATAATTTCTACTCTACTGCCAGCACTCTACATCTTCCATTCCGTTTTTTGGCTATCTACATCTTACAATCTACATGATAACACTACTTAACTCCACGGCTTCTACTCTACATCTTTCGCTTCTAATCGTCATCTTCAAGTCTACATCTTCCAATTAACATATTTCATAAAACTCTTCCACTATCCCACATCTTGTGCTTTTATTTTCCACTCTACATCTTCCACCTTACTTTTTACAATCTACATCTTACAGTATACATCTCTCAGTCTATATCTTCGGTTCTACTTCCACTACTCTTCATCTTCTATTCAGTTTCTCCATTTCTACATATTTAAATCTACATCTTACACTTGACTTTACTACACGTCTTCCACTCTACATCTTCCGCTTCAAATCTTCCAATCTCCAACTTCAAGTCTACATCTTTAACTTTACTTTTCCAGTCATTTTCATCTCTTCCAATCAGCTTATTCCATAAAACTTTTCTGCTCATCCGCTGACATTCTATATCTTTTACTCTACATTTTTCACTTTACATCTCACAATCTACAACCTACAGTCTACATTTTGCAGTCTACATCTTTAACATTACTTCCACCACTTTACATCTTCCACTCTTCATCTCTTTTCCACTTCTTCCTCTCTACATCTTCCAAGCTTCATCTTCTACTCTACATCTTCCTCTCTGCTCTTTACACTCTACTTGTCCCACCCTACTTCGTACACTCTGCAAACTCCAGTCTTCATTTTGCAGTCTACATCTTCCAATCTACATCTTCCACTCCACATCTTCCAATCTACATCTTCTTCTCTACTTTTTCCACTGTACTTCTTCCACTCCACATCTTCCAATCTACATCTTCTTCTCTACTTTTTCCACTGTACTTCTTCCACTTGACATCTTCCACTCTACACCGCTTCCTTTCTAAATCTTCCAGTCATCAGCTTCTAGACTTTAGCTTTCAGTGTTCAGTCGTTTCCACTGCTTAGCTTCCAGATTATACCTTACAGTCTTGAGCTTACAGTTTTTAGCTTTCACATCTTCAACTCTGCGTCTTTTAGTCCATCTGCCACTCTACATCTTCCAATCTTCATCTTCAATTTGACATCTTCTACTCTACCTTTTCCATCGTAAATCTTTCAACCAACATATTTCACTAAACTTCATTCACTAAACCTTCGATTCTTCGTCTTGCACTGTATATCTTGCTCTCTGAATCTTCCACACGACATCTTGTTCTCTACATTATTATATACATTTCATTATACATTGCTTGTACTATTTAGAATTAAGGTAACTAAATAAACAAACAATTTTATCTAAAAAAAAAAAAAAATTATACATTTTTTTGTTCTTCTTCCACTCTATGTCGTCCAGTCCTCAGCTTGTGGTCTATAGCTTTCAGTCCCAAGATTCCAGGCTATAAATGCCAGTCTTTAGCTTCAAATCTGTAGATTCCAGTCTTTAGCTTTCAGTCTCCAGATTTTAGTCTTTCAGTCTCTTGATTCCAGTCTGTAAGTTCGAGTCTTTAGCTTTCACTTTCTAGATTCCAGTATTTAGCTTCCAGTCTCCAGATTACCGTCTTTAGATTCCATCTGTAGATTACAATCTTTTGTTTTCAGTCTCTAGTTCCAGTCGTTAGATTATAGTCTTTAGATTCCAGTCTGTAGATTTCAGTATCTAGATTCCAGTCTTCAAATTTCAGTCTTCAGATTCCAGTTTGTAGGTTCCAGACTTTAGCTTTCAGTTTCCATCTGTAGACTACAATCTTTTGCTTTCAGTCTCTAGTTCCAGTCGTTAGATTATAGTCTTTAGATTCCAGTCTGTAGATATCAGTCTCTAGATTCCAGTCTTCAAATTTCAGTCTTTCCAGTTTGTAGATTCCAGTCTTTAGCTTTCAGTTTCCATCTGTAGACTACAATCTTTTGCTTTCAGTCTCTAGTTCCAGTCGTTAGATTATAGTCTTTAGATTCCAGTCTGTGGATATCAGTCTCTAGATTCCAGTCTTCAAATTTCAGTCTTTAGATTCCAGTTTGTAGATTCCAGTCTTTAGCTTTCAGTTTCTAGATTCCAGTATTTAGCTTTCAGTCTCCAGATTACAGTCTTTAGATTTCATCTGTAGATTACAATCTTTTGCTTTCAGTCTCTAGATTCCAGTCTTAAGATTCCAGTCTTTAGATTCCAGTTTGTAGATTCCAGTACTTAGCGTTCAGTCCCTAGATTCCAGTCTTTAGATCTGTAGCTTCCTGCCTTAAGCTTTCAGGTCTGCAGCTTCCAGTCATGAGCTTTTCGTCTGAAGATTTCTAGTCTTTAGCTTCTAGTTTTGAGTTTTTAGTCTGTAGCTTTCACTTTTGAGCTTTTAGTCTGAAGTTTTCCAGTCTTTAGCTTCCAATCTTCAGCTTCCTGTTTTCCTGTTTCCCGTTTTTAGCTTCCAGTTTTAACCTTCCAGTCGTGAGCTGGAAGTAGTCTTAAGCTTAAGTTAAATTAAGAAAAACCAAACTGGAATCGATGTTGAACCGAAGGCGAGTCAACTCACAGTAAGCCAATTGGTTCCACAGCCCACGGCCCGTTTACACTTTCCCGGCCCACTGAAGTCGCCAATCAAAGTGTGCAACATTTTTCTCAATACAATTAAAATTTTTTAATCAAAATAATTAAATCATATTCCACATTGATGGCCCAGGCGATTGCACAAAATGCTGCCGCATCATCAAAGTGAAAATGCCACTCCCACCCCCCCCTCTCCGGAGCCAATCGCCGCCAAAGGCAGCGGCACTTAAATTACGCACACATCGTTAAACGCGCGTTTGCAAATTGAACAATATTCGAAAAATTACGCAAAAAATAAGTCCTCGGCCTGCAGAAAAAACATATGAAGTGAGCAAAAAATTGCGAATTTTTTTCTTCTATTTTTTTTTTATTTTTATTAATGTTGCGGCAGACGCCGCTGGCAAAAAGCGCCGCGCAGCTCGTTAGCAACTTAAGTTGAGCTGTTGACGACGGCGACGTCAAACAAAAGGCAAACGTCAATGCGCCTGCCGAATTGGCAACATATTTGCGAACAGCCTCCTCCCTCCCCGCCCGCGACGAAACAGCCTGCGGCGGATACCCTGCAATTCGCAAACGACGACGACGACGACGACGACCTCCAACACTGAGGACGACACGCCGCAACCCCCACGAAGCGCGAGCAGCGCTGCGTGTTTGATTACCACGCGCGGTTACACGCAAAACAACGCAATTTTCGGCATGCATGCCGCCAGTACCACCATCCCCAATCCCAATCCCAGTCCCAATCCCAACCCCCACCCCGGGCGCACCGAGCCGCGGCTGAGCTGATGGTTCAATACGTTTGCGGGGTCGTGCTTGCGCTTACAAGAAAAATCGCACAAAATCCCACTTGACAGGCGTAGTTAGCGGGCATCATGCAAATATCAGTCATGTGGCCAAAACTTTGGGCCATGGACGAGGGTGGGCCACAAAGTTTGGCACTTGCTTTAGCCGCACACAATTTTGGTTGGAGTTTTGGCACGTCTTCGAAGGGTAGTACAAGTGGTTGTAGCAATCTTATCAAACTATGGGTACACAGAAAGCTGAATGCAATTTTATCTCTTAGAGAGCAAAATGTCAGTTTTCGTCATAATAATTCCACACTTGCACTTCCAGTCGTGGGTTTCCAGTCGTGAGCTTTCATTCCTGAGTTTCTAGGCCTAAGCTCGTAGTTTTAAGCATCCAGTCTTGAGCTTCCTGTTCTGATCTTCCAGTCTTCTTCTTTACAGATGTCGGATTCAAGTTTAAAATCCCAGAATCGCTCAGTCCGAAAACATAAAAGACTAATTAAGGTAGCAGCAACACAGCAGCATTCATGAGTTACATTTTATAAGCAGCTTACTCACTCGCCTCTCTCGCTCTCTGTTACTTAACTTCTTATGCTTCTTTCAAACAATGAGCTCCTTCTATTTACTGACATTAGATATCGCTCCTTTGCTCTCACTTTTGTGCTCCAGTCTTAAGCTTCCTCTCATGAGCTTTCACCCTTAGGGGTACAGTCTCGAGCTGTAAGTCTTGAGCTTTCTCTCTTGTGTTTCCAGACTTCAGCTCCCATTCAGTTGCTGCCAGTCTTGAGCCTCCATTCTTGAGCTTCCATTCTTGAACTGCCAGTATTAGACTTCCATATCTAAGCTTCCTGTGTTGATCTTCCATCATTGATCTTCCGGTATTGAATTTATTGAGTTTCCAGTCTTGAACTTCCAGTTTTGAGCTTCCAGTCGTAAGCCTTCAGTCTTTACCTTAAGTCTTGAGTTCCAAGTCTTCAGCTTCCAGCCTTGAGTTTCCTGTCGTAAAGTTCCAGTCATATGCTTACAGTCATAAACCTTAAGTCTTGAGCTTCTAGTCGTAAGCTTCCATTCTTGTGCTTCCAGTCTTGAGCTTTCAGTCTTGAGGTTGGCAGTCTTCAACTTCCAGTCTTGAGCTTTCTGGCTTGAACTTCCAATCGTGGGCTTCCAGTTTTGAGTATCCAAATTTTGTACTTGTCTTCTAAGTCTTGAGCTTCTAGTCGCAAGCTTTCAGTCTTGAGCTGCCAGTCTTAGGCTACCACTATCAGCTTCCAGTCTTGTGCATCCAGTCTTGAGCTTCTAATCGTAAGCTCTCAGTCTTGAGTTTCCAGACTTAAGTTCCCCAGTTTTAAGCTAGTAATCTGGAGCTACCCATGTTGAACTTCGAATCGTGAGCTTTCAGCTTTGAGCTTCCAATCTTAAGCATCCAGTCTTGAGCATCTTGTCTTTAACTTCCAGTTGTGAGTTTCCAATTTTGAGCATCCAATATTGTGTTTCTAGTCTAGAGCTTCCAGTCTTGAGCTTTTTATCTTGAACCTCCAGTCGTGAGCTTTCAGTTTTTAGCTTCGAATCTTAAGCATCCAGTCTTGAGCTTTCTGTCTTGAACTTCCAGTTTTGATCATGGAATTGAGCTTCCAATGTTGAGCTTCCAGTCTTGAGCTTTCAGTCTTAAGCTTTCTATGTTTAACTTGCTGTCGCGAGCATTCCGTTTTTGAGCTACCAATCTTAAGCTGCCAGTTTTGAGCTTCCAATCTTGAGTTTCCAGTCAAGAGCTCCTACTTTTGTGCTTTTAATTTTTGGGCTTTCAATCTTGGATTTATAGTCTAAAGCCATGAGTCTTAAGTTGCCAGTCTCGAACTTCCAGTCTTAAGCTCCCTTGACCCACCAGTCATAAGCTTTCAGTCTTAACTGTGTGTCTTCTAAAAGCTTTGGGCGTTATTACACTTTTCAATCGGTTGAAAACCGATTGCCAAATCCAAATTCCAATCCCAAAACTTCTCAGACCACCCCCGCCGCGCTGGAGCCTTTGTCTAAACTTCTTGTGATATATTGAACACTGGCGACTGGCGGCGGCCCTTCGACTGCGGTTAATGGCTTATTTAAAATTGTGGCGCGGGGTTTTGCGTGTGTTCTTTTGAGAAATTGGCAAACTGCTGGCGAAATTGATACGCGGCAATCACAACGCAGACGAAGTACCCAAGGACGCGGCTTTAAATCATAATCAGTAAAATGGAAAAAATATAAATAATGAAAATTACGCCCGAGCAGCGAAATTGAAAGTAGAGCCGGGGCCACGGGGGTTGCCAAAAAAAAACCAAGCAGGAAGGAAATTTGCATAACTCGCGGCAGGAGTGGGAGGGGGTTGTTTTCTGAATCAACAGGATGATTACGCCAACAACAACGACAACAACAGAAAGGAAAAAAACAGAAATGAAATTAATCTAATAAGGCAACAAAAAGTTTTTGGAAATTTTTGAACTTTGTTGCCTTGGTTTGTCAAGTCAATTTTACAAGCCATTGATGCAGAAGATCAAACTTCCGCCAAATGTTGTTAATGAAATATTAATGCGAAAAGGATATGCAATTGACAATTGTCTCTCCGGCTTCCTTCATTTGCATAGCCTCTAAATTAAATTACAATTTCAACTGAAAAAAATCACAGCCATTAATCAGGAGCAGAGCCAACTCAATTGGACCGACCGACCTACCGACCGCTGCAGCAGCCTCACAATTGACATTTTACATTTCTTATGCAAATTTGTACTTGGTAGAGGAGGGTGGTGGAGGTGGAGGGGAAGGGGGGCTGGGCTGATATTGGCTGCACTTAAAAGCATTGATAAATCATAACCCAGAGACCCAGGCAGATTTATTCTATAGAGTGGAGGGGGGGAGGAAATGTATCTAAAACAAAACAAAAAAGTTGTCAGAGGGGTTGGACACTGAAATTTGGCTTTGCTTTAAGTTTTGGGCCATATTTGTGTGCCCCACGTTGGGCGCCAGTTTTAGAAAAACTACAAATTTACATATTTCCAATTGGTTTTTGATAATTTCAGCATAGAGTACTGAAAACTAAAGAGGTAGCAGGCAGTTGGCATCAACTCACAGCCAGTTTTTCAAATCCAAAACCCAAAATCAGAGTTATACATATACAAAAATATCGTTTAAGTGTACCCTATGAACCAATGGTAGCCCCTAGAAAGGCCAAGAAATCATGTTTTTAAAGGGTCACCCGTAACAACCAAAAGTATGCAACAGTTTTCGCAAAACTTTACATTCAATAGGGCCAATTTGCGGCCACCCGAAAGTATGCAACAAGATGTTCGCCTCAATTGGCAGGGTGTGTGTTAAGTAAACTGTCAATATTTGATGTATGTTAACGCCCACACACACACGCACTCACACACCCACACACACACACAGAGAGAGAGAGAGGCATTGCCGTGTCAACACAAACATGGCTCTTGGCCTAGGAGTGCCGCCTGTTAGCTGCCTTGTTAAACCGATTTGGCATATTTTTGCATGTCTGTGTGTGTGTGTGAGTAAGTGTCTCCTCATCCATATGCACCATTTGGCAGCCAAATGCCAAAAGGCAGCCACAAACATGCGCCACAGCCGCAACAGCCACATCCCGGTTCGAGGAGGCAGCCAGACGTCTGCCATGTCATCCTCGTCGTCTGGCAACATTTTACTGTTATTCAATATGTCAAAATCGTGTCGATAACGTTCAAACAAGCAGCAGCAGCAGCAGCAGCAGCCGGAGCTGAGAGAAATATTCGTCTGCGTTTTGTGGGCAAACTTAATTAATCAATTTCAAATCAATTACCACAAATTTGTTACCAATATGCAAAGACATGAATCAGACTCAGACATCTCCGACTCCAGCGTCGACTCTCAGCTAGGCAGCGACGACAAAGATAAGGCTTCCCCCCATAAACAAATCTTGGCTGTCAAAAGTGCTCAAAGCCATTGTGCTAATCTCAGCCAGGGCAGGCAACGGACCGGCAACAGCAACAGCTCTAACGGCATTCAATAAATCACTAAACACTTGAATGACGCTGCCAATGCAACTTGCAACACATTGCACACACACACACACAGGCACTCGCACACACACACACACAGTAAACATCAGAGAACGGAAACGGATGCCAGGATGCCCAGCCATAGGCCTGGGGCTCATAATTCAAAATTGAAATTGCAACAATCAATTGCAACAACATGCAACAAATCGTTTGTAGCCGCTCGCCTGTCCTAATCACTGCACGTGCAGCTGGAGGGGCAGCCCCAACCCCCTTTACCACCTACCCCGCCCAACGCCGCCGCCTGGTGACATATAAATCTCAGCTGGAGTCGCAGTTGGCCAAAGACATGGGTTGTTCAATTGTTCAACTGTTTTTGGAGTATGTAAAGTGATTGAGCAGCATTTTGGGTGGGCGGGGATGGTAGGAAGGAGGTGCTGATGGGGTGGTGGGGGTTTGGCTCCGGCGGGGCCAAGTGGGTTTGAAGCTTAAGGCCTCAGTGTTGGTAGACTCCAAGGGACACTACACCTTGAAGGGAAGTGATTGAAAGTGCTGGTAACTGCTAATTGAACTCAAGTAAAAGTCTAGAGTTTCAATCATTGATGGAAGATTTTGCTAAAAATGATTGAAGTCTTATAAATAATGCGATAGTTGCTCTATTCATAGGATGATTGAAGAAGATTACGTTTTGAGTTTCAATCTTAAATGTTGAACCACGTTTTGATTGAAATGAACTGTTGATTGAACTGACATATTTTAAGGTTTTTGAAGTGAGGTTTTGTAAAGATTGGTAAAAGGTTATGCTTTTCAGCCTAAATTGAAGTACAAAAATTTGATTCAATTGATTGAAGTTTGTTGAATGTGAATCACTGGTGATTGAACAGGTTACATTGAGAGATTTTAAAGTGAAATTCGTATATATTAAGGGTGAACTTACATCTGATTGAAATGATTGAAATTTGATAACTGTCAATCAGTGGTGATTGAACTGAAATAATGTGTGCTTGAGTAGCAATGGAAAGTGTTTGAAGTAAGATTCTTAAACATTGAGCGTAAGCTCTGCTGTTCAATCGATTATGATGGAAAATTGATTGATGGAAAGGATTGAAGTTGATAAATTTCAATCACTGATTATTGAATTGAATACAATTGTTGCTGAGTTGTAATGATTGATCAATTAATTAAGAAGAATAAACGTATATTCACTGATTTCAATGATTGATACGCTTTGGATTGAAGCCAGGTTGGTATAGAACTTAAACTCTTAGCACTAGTCCAGGATTCTAAGGTTAGCTATGCCTGCAAAAGTAACAACCATAACATTTTCATTATTTTTAGGGACTGATTGATTGAATAATTGCATTCCACTGATTGATCAAACATATGAAATTTGATTGAGGACTGATTGATTGAATAACTGAAGCTTGAAAACAGCTATCAATGAGGGTCACTTTGAAATGATTGACACAGATGGATTGAAAGTTGAAAATAGCGCAAGTGATCTCGAAACAGTGATTGATCTGCCAACAAATTAAGTTGCTAGCCCAATCGTTTAATATTTATGATTCAGAATCATTTGATTGGGACAATTAAACATCGAAGTTGCCTTGTTGCAATTCTCTCTCTCTCTCTCAATTCAAGAAATTGAAAAACATTTTACCTCAACTAAATTGTGCCCTCTACTTACTTACTTTTTACTTGTAACGCCCTCTCCTTCTGCATGGCAACTGCAATTAAGTCCCAGCTATAAAGCGTTTCCCCTCGATTTACATGACAAAGTTCCACTTGGAATTCACCCAAAAAGCTGGATACCTGGGCCAATGAGACGTAGGGTGTAATTAGTGCTGTTCACGAAGCTCTTTGGGCCTTTGGGCTGTGCTGCTAATCTGTGATTTTCCAAATTGTTTCACAAGTGTCATAAATCAATGAAATACCAATAAGTCGTTGTTGTCCTGCTGCTGCTGTTGCTGCTGCCGACTTGCCTGCTGCCGTGTGCAATTGTTGGAAAATGCAAATTTCGCAAAAGGATATGCCCATGCATAAATGCCAGGACAAGGCGCTGGCGGGGCAAAAAGGGTGCTGGGGTGCTGGGGGGCAGGGGGAAGGGTAGAGGTCGACAGCAGGCAGAAGCCAGACATGAGACAAACATATTTCATGCAGTCTCAATTGGAATTCTAAATCAATCAGATTGAGACGAGCAAACCGGCTGCTGAACGGAACACAAAACTGAGCCAAGAGTACACTGAGCGAAAGTAAGCTACATTTTACAGGGTTTCAAGCAGCAACAAACGAAACTGAAAACTTGAAGAGGCAACTGGAACTTCTCCGCTAGGAATTTATGCTGATATATCCGGCATGAAATGATCAGTAGCAAGTTTACTGAAAGCTACAAACTTTCATCTTGTTTGAAGACCGAAGAGGATGCAGTAGCAGGTATGTTTATCGAAGAGCTAGCAGCACAGCTCTCTCTTCTTCTACCAAACTAACAAACATGCAAACTGGCAAACTGGCAAACATGCAAATTTACAAACATGCAAACCTGCAAGTACACAAACTTGCAACCTTAGAAACTTACAATCATGTAAACATGCAAACATGCAAACTTGCAAACTTACAAACATGCAAACCTGCAAATACACAAACTTACAACCTTCGAAACTTACAAACATGCAAACATACAAACTTACAAACATGCAAACCTGCAAACACACAAAATTACAAACTTAAAAACTTACAAATTTACTAGTTTACAAACTTTAAAGCATGAAAACATGCAAACATGCAAAAATACAAGCATGCAAACTCCCAAACAAGCAAACATTGCAAACTTACAAATTTGCAAACTCGCAAACTTGGAAACTGGCAAACTTTCAAACTTGCAATCTTGCAAATTTGCAGACTTACAAACTAGCAAACTTGCACACTTGCAAACTTACAAACTTGCAAACTTACAAACTGACAAACTTACAAACTTGCAAACTTGCAAACTTACAAACCTTCAAACATGCCAACATGCTGACTCAAAACCGGTTCAGAACTGGCTTTTATTTGGATAATATTCGGTTCCGACTAGTTTAAAGATTCGGACTGGATGATCAGTGCTTCAACACTGGTTTAGAACTGGGCTGATTGATTCTTATCAGGTTCACGGCTAATAAGTTCACGGCATGTTGAAAAAAGGTTCATGATAGATTCAAAACAGGTTCATAGCGGGCACATTTCATTATCTTTGACATGTTAGGTTCATGACAGGTTTATAGTTGGTTTCGGTTCATTACAGGTACACAACTAGTTCAAGGGTGTTTCACAGCCGATTCCACATCAGATTCGTATCTGAATCATTGAAGGTTTAGTCAAGATGGGAGCTGATTCAATCTGGCTTTCCTATGCCGCCCAGGTTCATAGCTGAATCTGACTAGTACGAAGTCAAGACAAGACAATTTAGTTCCTTTGGCCGACCCGTTTCTTTCAGTGCATCAAAACCCAAAACGTCTGTGCATTAAGTAAGACACAAATCATAATCGTATGCGTATGCTTCTGCGAATGGTTGGGGTGTAGTTGTGGGTGTGGGTGTGGGTGCGGCGGTGTGCCGAGGGCGGGCGGGGGTGGGGCCAAACTGGACAAGGATCTCTGGTGCTGGAGTTGCATTTGAATCTGTTAGGAAATGCAAAATTTCAAATATGAATTGAACTGATATATTAATGGCCACTTGAGTTGCACTCTGGTGCCAGGTCCCCAGGTTTTGGGTGAGGGACAAACGTCAGCAAAAGTAACTGCAACTTCCGGGCGGCCAAACGAGACGGAGACGGAGACGTAGCAGGAGCAAGAGCAGGAGCAGCCCGAAGTCTGGTTCGGTGTTGGCATTTATAAATCAAAATTTTGGGCCAACAACCTTGGCAGGCCAACTGCACACAGCACAACAAAAGGACACACAGTGTGCTCGCCTTGCGTCTCTCTCTCTCTGTGTGTGTGTGTGTGTGTGTGTTTGTATAATTGCCAGGACCTGGCCTGCATCCTTGGGTACAAATGCAGCAAACTTATCTCTCGCCTGCCCATATAAATAATGACAAGCACGACGACAAATAATAATGCACACACACACACGCACACGCACAGGACATGCAGGACAATGGGCCTACAGAAAAATGGGGAGTGAGCGGAGGAAAGCATAATATGAAAATTTATGTGCGGAAAGGATTGAAAATAAATTTATGAATTATATTGGTTAGAAAATTGCATCTACTCAAGGATATCCTTAATGTTTATAGGATATGCATGCGTTTTGCCTGCCGGCGTATGTCCTGCTATCTGTTACGTACAACAATGTGTGCTGGCTCAATTTATTGTTTGTTTGCTTTCGCCTTAAATCAGCGATAACAACCTGCAATTTGGCCCCCCATCTAAGTGCTGCCCCGCCACTCCACCGAGTCGCGCAGGAGTCTTATCATAAAAATCCAATAAAACGAAAAAAAAAGAAAGAAGGAAAACGAACACATTTTACGATACAATGTGTAGTTTACGAGCCCCACCCCTGTCAAAGTTCGGCGACACCTAAAAGGAACTTGTCATAAAAGTTGCCCGACACGTTGATGCTTATCTCGCAATCTCTCCCAATCTCTCACATGGCAGTTGATCAAAATGTCGGGCGACAAGTCACGACCAAGGACATTAGAGAGGCATCAATGGAGGCTGATACATTTCATTAGTTTGTGTCGGCGGGGGGGGGGCGTGCGTTTTTTGCTCATATAATTGAGCCGCAGCTTCGAACCATAATAGACTCATTTATTTCCCCCCCCGCCCCACTCACCCTGCAAAAACACGTCGACGTTGGCTTCACTGCACCACTTAATTACAGTCGACACAAAAAATTGGTATAAACTTATGACAGCAAAATCAACGAACGCCTCAATTAACTTTTCATGCGACACTCTAATTGAATGCGAATGGTTGTGGCGGAGCAATCACACCCGAACCCCATCAACGGGTGAACGCTTATAAGTGACAGCCTCGACACCAATTGCCCCCATTGTACCAACAAGATGCGTTTCTATCTAATGTTTGTGCTGGCTCTAGCCTTGCTGCTGGTGAGTCTTGTTTGATACGGACATGAAAGTCCATTTACCAAGCGCTACCATTTTCAGCAACTATCCGCTGCCAGTTTTGGGCCACAAAGTGTGGGTCATCGGAATCGGAACTCAACAACTGGTTCAGGTGGACGCTCCCCGGCACCGCCACCGCCACCACCAAGCACCACTGCAGCCTCGGGCTAGAAACTAGCGCTCTGCCAGGATTCTTGATGGTTCCTAAGACCCTCTTTTGAATGTTATCTTTTATCTGTTTTTCAAGTAAATGGGATTTGGTTTGAAGTGCTTTTTGCTAGAATATTTAAGAATCGTGTGAGGAAATGCTCTTACTTACATGTGTGGCAAACAAAAGAGGTAGTAAAGCAGAGGTCTTCACCAAGCTTTATGCTCAAGAAACAACTCTCACTCTTACCATATTCGATTTAGATATAGTCCAGATAGATAACATCTACAATGTGAATACTTCTTGAGAGTTAATGATCATTTGTTTCGCTTATGTCATTGCTTAAGCTACTCCTTCTTACACCTAAAGCAGAGATCAGAGAGCTTTAAAGCTAGTTAATTGAGTATTTTTCGTAGACTACGACTAGATTTACACGGTGAAGCGAACTTCATGAAGTTCCCTTAGTAGGCGGAAATAAATACATTTAATAACGGAAAGGCTTAGAATCTCACCTGTTTCTCTCGCCTACTAAGAGAACTCCACAAAGTTTGATTCTCAGTCTAAGACTGGACTTACTCGATGAAGCAAACTTCAAGAAGTGTTGTAGTGGTTTCACTTATCCCTCCACACCTCTTTCCTACAAACCATAGCTTATTCAAGTACTTTATGAAGTTTAATCCATCGTCTAAACCTCGTCTTAGACTGGACTTACACGGTGGAGTGGAGCAAACTTCATGAAGCTTTTCCCTCCATCTGTTTCTATGCTGACTCCTCCGTCAGTTTGAAAGCTATCTTCACCAAACTTGGCACAAAGTCTGTAAGTACAAAAACGCTAAGCATTTATCGAAACCGGCCGGATCGGCTGACTATAGCATATAGCTGTCATAGGCACGATCGGTCGGAAAACTAGTCTTTGTGAGAAAAACTTGTTTGTTTTCTTAGGAAACGCCTCCAAGCTTTGTATTTCTTAGTTTGCTATGCTTTTCCATGATTCCACTAAGTTTGGTCGAAATCGGACATCTATATAGTATAGCTCCC
Source organism: Lordiphosa fenestrarum (assembly GCA_035044985.1). NCBI lineage: Eukaryota > Metazoa > Arthropoda > Insecta > Diptera > Drosophilidae > Lordiphosa > Lordiphosa fenestrarum. Next base: position 851,647 of record JAWNNO010004396.1, read on the forward strand.
ATAGAAAGAAGAAGTCGGAAAGGTAGTCTTAGTAAGAAAAACGTTTATGTTTTTAATGGAAATGTCCTTAAAATGGGCATTTATTTATATAATATGCTTTTAGACAATTCTACAAAGTTTTGTCAAAATCGGCTGACTAAAGCATATAGCTGTCATGGGAATGATAGGTCGAAAAACTAGTTTTAGTGAGAAAAACTTTTTTGTTTTCAATAGAAACGCCTCCAAACTTTGTATTTCTTAGTTTGCTATGCTTTCACATGATTTTACCAAGTTTGGTCAAAATCGGACATCATCTATATAGTATAGCTGTCATAGAAGAGTTGAGTCTGAAAACTAGTCTTAGTAAGAAAAACTTTTATGTTTTCAATGGAAATGTCCTTTAAATTTTCATTTATTTATATAATATGCTTTCAGACAATTCTACAAAGTTTTGTCAAAATCGGCTGACTAAAGCATATAGCTGTCATGGGAATGATAGGTCGAAAAACTAGTCTTAGTGAGAAAAACTTTTTTGTTTTCAATGGAAACGCCATCAAACTTTGTATATCTAAGTTTGCTATGCTTTCCCATGATTTTACCAAGTTTGGTCTAAATCGGACATCTATATAGTATAGCTGTCATAGAAGAGTTGAGTCTGAAAACTAGTTTTAGTGAGAAAAACTTATTTGTTTTTAATGGAAACGGCATCAAACTTTGTATTTCTTAGTTTGATATGCTTTTTCATGATTCTACTAAGTTTGGTCGAAATCGGACATCTATATAGTATAGCTTCCATAGAAAAGTAAGAAACGAGAAGTAGTCTAAGTTAGAAAAACGTGCTGCAAGGGTATACAAACTTCGGCTGAACCCAAGTTAACTTTCCTCTCTACTAATATTTAAATTTTTACGCTTTTTTTTGTCAGAAGTTTGTTACAAACTAATTTTGCCTCTACTTTGTGCCATCTTTCTGGCCATATTCGGATACTATGTCGAAAATACGAAGCGTCTTTTGATGCGATTCACAGGTTCTTCAAAAACCTGCTGCTTCCTCATCGACAAAAGTTGCAATTTCTCTGGCATCCGTTGGTTAAGGTTGAACTTCTCATATCTCATGTTGCCAAGTGTAGATATGTTACAAAAATTACCTTGTAGTGCCTTTGCTTTTACTCTGACCGTTTTTTGTTTCAATGCTCGGCTTAAACGCAACAGTTGAGCTCGGTACAGTTGGCCTGTGATGGGTTTTACTCGGTTGGAGCAGCTCTCAATTGGTCCATATACAGATTCCACCTTGAATAACTTGCTTTGGCCTCTATCTTGGCATAAAGACGAGTGGTTTGTATTACCCTTTTGCGCTTGGAGTTATTGAAATGAGCCCGCAAATTGTGTTTCGTTGGCACAGAAGTTAACTTCTAAGACTAAGATTTAGTGGTTTACACTTCGGCGAAAGTACACATACGGTACAAGAAAACCTAATGAAGAGTCTTTACTAGGTAAACTAGTAAAGTCATCTGTAAGAAATCCTTTAAAACAGATTTGTACCAAAGAATTGAAACACATTCAAGGGCAAAACTCTGCCCACCTCCCCAACCACTCTGTTCAACTTTCCCTGCACATTATTAAAACCAAACATAGACGGAAGGTCTGCCCTAAAACTGATTGCCTATCACACCTCACCCCAACTGAGTCACTTGTGAACCGCATTTCCGTTTATTTCATTCCCACAAATTAATGTAATTCATACATATGTCAGCTCTTTTGTCGTCAACTAAAGAAATTAGCCCTATCGAGAGCCAAATCGAATGCGAGTGCAAAAACCCATGTGACACACTGCAATTGTGAATCCCAGTTGAGTGGTTTCTGGTTTTTCCAGCCAGCGAGCATAGTTTTTGTAGTTTGGTATAAAGTCAGTGGCCGTAGCCGCCTGCTACATCAGTTGGCGGGTGTGAATCTAGCGTAGAAGACGATGAAGCGAATCTCTGTACTGCTCCTGCTCTGCCTGGGTCTGGCCATGTTGGTGGCATCGCTACAGGGTGCCACGATTGGAGCCATTGGGGAGCAGGCGGACTCGGCTGGCTGTGTTAGCATAACGATCGTCAAGCGACCCCCGGCAGCAGCGACTACCACCACAACAACTACGGTTTTGCCACCGATGAACGCCACCGTGGCTCCGCTACCTGGATGAGTGCTGGACATTTTGTGGGCTTAGAAATTGTTGGTGTTTCCTTATGGGCTGTTGTTGTTGTAGCTAGTTTTGTATCCTACATGTAATAAACGAGCCAACGGCTGGAGATGGAAATCACTGCATACTTTTGGGCAGACACTCGAAATGCAATTCCAGGTCTCCCCAAGGTAATGTGTTGGACGAGAGAAACCGCACAATGCACAAACGAAAACTACTGCCGAATATAATTAAATATTTTATCGCATAAAAGTGCCGAAAATGAAACGACAACAAGAAGAAAATGAGCAGCCGGCATGCGTTTTGGCCTGACCAGGAGCCGGAGTGGTGGGGGCCCAGGTGGTGAGGCCGGCTCCCTAATGCTCACATGTTCCCCACAAACAATACGCCCGCAGCTTAGCCGGCCGCCCCCCAGCCCCCCGCCCCCAGCCCGCTCTGCCCCAGCTTTGGTGCATTTCTTTGGTCCCTTTTCCAGATGGAAATCTTTTTGGCCACCGCCAACAACAACAACAACAACAACAAGAACAACGGCAACAGCAAGCACAACTAATGCCCATTGTTGTGCACTCTCCTCAACCCCCCACCACTGCCCGCCCACTTCTAGTTTTTTCGACAATTTTCATATGAATTTTAATTATAATTTTTCTATGTTCATTTTTATGAAAACAATCAAAAATGACTTTTGTGCCTGTTTGCCGGCCCCGCCTGGGCCAAACCCTTTTGTATGCAGGGAGAAGGGGCTAAGGCAGAGAGGTGGGATGGGGAGCGGGCAGGTTAACTCACTGCAAATTGTCACAGGCATTTATATAGCCGCCAGGCTGCAATACAATTTTTGGTTTGAAGTGCAAAGGAACGTCAAATTTGGTACAAGCCTTCTGCGAAATACTCTAACCGAAAGGTACAGTTGTGCTTGAAAGGAAGGGAGGAACAAGGAAAGGAGGAAGAAAGAAAGGATGACTGAAGGTGGAAGGAGAAAGAAGGAAGAAGATAGAGGGAAGATTCAGATCGGAGAAGAAACGAGAAAGATGTAGAAAGAAAGAAAGAAGGAACAAGGCAGCAGGAAGAGCTAATAGGCAGTAGGAAGTAGTAGAAAGCAGGGCTGCAAACCGGTTTTGAACCGAACCGGTGCGAACCCGGAATTCCAAATTTCTTTTTACTGTGAACCGAACCTCTTTAAAATTAAAAGCTGAACCCGAACCTGCTCCGAACCTATAATATCGGTTCGGTTCAACAAAAATGGGGGACTTCAGAAAATGTTACCTTCTTTTTAGCGATTCCATCTGTTATCTGGTGGGTATTGAGCAACTCAGTCTTAAAATGGGCAGCAAAGTGAATTTAAAAACAACTAAAGCTTAACAAAGCTAGTTCTGAACTACTTCCAATATCCCCATCTCTAGTAGCATGTGATTTCAAGAATCTTGACTTCAAAGCTTGTCAATGATTCACATGTAAAACATTTTTCTACAAATCTTCGAAATGGTATTTTACCTAAAAGTTAATTATATTTATAATATCCAATATATCAATGTGTTCCACAAATCGTTTTCAACCCAAAAACAAACCGATTTCTATACGATTTGGGTGGCTTTTAGATCGAAAGCGATTATTAAAACACTTATGATTAAACTAACTTCTAAGTTTTAGCAATGTTTTGTATCTAAATAAATTTTTGCTTTGTTCTATATTAATTTTGAGAGTCCAGCATGGACTGAACCAAGGTTCGAACCAAAACCTTCTCCCAAAAACCCCGAACCTGAAATTTTTGAACCCTAACCATTGGTACATTTTGGTTCGAACCAGCGTTCCGGAGATCCAAAACAATGTATGGGTTTGCAGCCCTGGTAGAAAGGAACATGCACATAGAAAGCAGGAACTACGAAGTAGGCAGTAGGAAAAAGAAAGAAGGAAAACCGAAAATGAAGAGGTAAAACAGAAGAAAAGACAAAGAAAGAAGGCGGAAGGATAAAAGATGAAGAAAGAAGGAAGTAGCAAGCGGAAGTAGAAACTAGGAAGTAGCAAATAGCAAGTAGGAAGTAGGAAGTACAAGGAAGATCGAAGAAGAAGGTGAAATGAAGAAGGAAAAGAATGTGGAAGAAGATAAATTAAGTAGGAGAAAGGTATACCGGAAATAAAGAACGAAGATGAAAGGAGCAAGAAGAATGCAGAATAATGGTGAAAGAGAAGACTGAAGAAGGATATATTCAGAACACTGAATCAAAAAAGAAATCAAGATGGAGGGAGAATGAAGAAATGAAAGAAAGAAGCAAGAAATATGAAGATAGGAAAAGAAAGGAAGGAAGAATACTGACGAAAGGAAGGAAAGAACAAAGACGACGAAAGGAAGGAAAAAGAAAAAGACTAGAAGAAATAAGAAAAAGAAAGGAAGTAAGTAAGATGAAGAAAAGACGAAAGGTAGAAGAAGGAAGACAAAAGAAGATGGGCAGAAAGAAAGAAAGAAAGAAATAGAAAATAAAAAGAAAGGAAGAAATGGAAAATAAAAGAAAGAAAGGAAGAAATAGAAATGAAGTAAGATAGGAAAAAATTGATAGATAAAAAGAAAGAAAAATGTAAAAAGGTTGGAAGAAGAAGAAAGGAAGGCAGAATTAAGAAAAAAGGAAGAAAGAAAGATGAGGAAATTGAGGAAAAAATGAAAAAAGGATTCTTTCTTCCTTGGAATATAAATGAGAAAGGAACAAAAAGGGAAAAGGAAGAAGAAGGATGCAGAAAGAGTAAACAGAGATGAATGATGTAAGAAGAATGAAGTAGCAGGAAAGGACAAGTGAAAATAGAAGGAAAAACGGAGACGAAAGATAAAAAAGAAGTGAAGAGAAAGGAAGGGAGGAGCAAAGAACAAACAATTGTCAACAAGGAACAAGAAGAAAGGTAGAAGGAAGCCATAAGAAAAAGGATGAAAGCAAATAGAAGAAACAAGAAGGAACAAAGGAGGAAAGAACAAAGGAATGATGACCAAACTCGCATTTCTTTAAAGGAACCCTTAAATCCGCCAGTGCGAACTGAAGGCCAGGCTTTCGCCTTAGCGGAGGAGAGGAGTACTTCATGCTCGATCGGTCTATTTACCACTAATTTTCTGCTGTAGATATGAAATACCAACCTTCCCGCTCACACAGCTCATATGCCCGCTCACCGACACTCTGGCAAACTCTGTTAAAAAAGCAAATTATATGCCAACATAGAAAAGGTAACACAAAAGCAACACAGCGACACATAAACAAGTTAACAGAGCTGCCGCTGCTGCCGCCGCCGCTGCTGCTGCTGGCACATTGGCGAAGCAGCTTCCGTTTCCTGCCTTGGCCACACGGAGCAAAAAAAAAAAACGAATGGGAAAACAAAAAACAGCAAACAATCCACCCATATGACAACTGTCGCTGTCGCTGGCCATGCATACATATGTAGTAGTTCCATGAATATGCCGCTAGGTGGCGCACATGTGCCCGGACATTGTCATTATGCATTCTGATGACATTTTAGCCCTTGTTGTCTTTTGTGCGGAACGCGGCTAATTAAGAAAGAGCCAGAGAGCGAGAGCGATGACGAGGACGAGGTAATCCAAAACTGGGGAAACTCTAGAAGCAGGGTGTGTGTGTGATACACTGCCTCATCGATGTGTGGCAGGAGTGGAAACTAATTTTGCAAACATTTGTCAGCTCATTAACAATTCAATTTGCTGCATAAACGACCTAAACACACAGGTCAAGTGGCGCAGCGAGGGGGGTGGGCGATAGTTTGGACGCACAGAAGACCACACACACACACACACACATGCAAAAAAAACCGTAAATATTCAATTAAAGACCCTTGAACCCTTTCGGTCCTTAGGTTTTTGCTTTGATTTGCCAGCTCCTGTCCAAGCTGCGGGCATTTTTCTAATTACACAAAAAAGCAGCTGGCGCTTTGAACCCATTTCTACCCCAAAGTGCACAAAATTATGAGTTGTGTTTTATTTTAAATATTTGCTAAAAACTAAATGAAAAGGAACATGTGTCTTTTTTTCGAATGGTTTTTTTGTTTTGTGTGTGGCTTTGAACTCTCTCCTCTTAGGTGGCCGTCTCCTGGATGACTTTGAGTGAAGCGGGGGGCACTGGCGATTGCTTCTGTCGACGTCGTTCCAGCCAACGTCGTACAAAGGGCGTCAGTAGGCGGGTATCCAATCCATCCAAATCGGACTCGCCCAGCACTAGACTAGTTATCAGAGCCACCACTATGGCCAATAGAGAGCCAAAGAGTGTGAAATAGAGATAGGAAATGCGATACAGCTGGAAGGGAGCCGCAGTAGCGGGACTGTGGGAAGAGAGTTGAATGAGAGGAAACTATTAGTAAATTTGGTGGACAAAAATGTCAAGGAATAATACTAGAACTTTATAAGCTAACGGTTTTAAGGTAGTAGAAGGGTTTGAAGAGCTGTTAAAACATCAGCAGCTAACTGATTACAGTATTTTTTGAAGAAGTGCGCAAGGTATTAACAACAAGGTCATTTAGAGTGAAGTAATTTCGCCTAGCTATACTATTTTTTTAGATTTCTTAACCTGTTTTTTCTGTTGATGGAATAGTTTTATGGTTTTTCGTAGATTTTCGACGAATAATTATTAAAAATTCTCAGCAATTGTAAAAATAATGTCAAATTTGTTCCAAAAATGTCGAGGAATAACTGGCAAACTTTTTAAACAGCCGCCGAAACTTAAGTTAGAGCACTAAATAGATGAGCTTCCATACTATCCTAAACAAAAACAAAATTTTTGAGAATAGAGTCGAGGAAATACCAAAAAAAAATAATGAAAACTATTCTCATGCCCAAATTGTCAAGGAATAATTCTACAACTTCATAAGTAGTCCATGGAATTGAAGTAAAATCATTAAATTATGGGAGATTTTCTACTTGAGCAACTTAAAACGTTATTTTTTTTAGAAATATGTCGAGGAAAACCCCAAAAATTGATTGAAAACTCTATTTATTGCCATAAATGTCAAGGAATAATCAACAAACATAAAGAAGCACTCGTCTGAACTGAAGTAAGAACACTAAAATAATGAGATTCCATACTAGTTCAACTAATAATAGTATTTTTCAAGAAAAACTTGAGTAAAAACAAAAAATAAAGTAAAAGTGGAAGCTATGTTTTCCCCGAAAACTATTGAAGAGTAATCTAAGATCTTTATAAGCAGCCCAGATCAACTTCAAACGTTATTTTTCGTAGAAAAATGTCACGAAAGGCCAAAAATTAATTAAAAAACCTTTTTTTTCCCTAAAAATGTCGAAGAATAATCATACAACTTTACAAGCAGTAGCCAAAACTGAAATAAGAACACTTCAGTAATGAGGTTTCATACTCGACCAACTAAAAACAATATTTTTCTAAGAAAGTCTCAAGAAAAAACCAAAAAACTATATTTTTCTTCAAAAAAAAGTCGAGGAATAGTTTTAAAACAGTCGGTGATGCTGGAATTGTAACACTAAATTGATTTTTTTTAGAAAGAGTTAAGAAAAAAGTACGAAAACATATTTTTCTCATAAAATGCCCACCAGAACCCATAAAAACTAGCGATAAAACCAAGTTTTTCTCGAAGAATAGCTTAAAAATTGTACTAAATTCATTGTACTTATATTCAAGTTAATGAACTCGAAGTAATCTGAAAAATCTTCATTGGATTCTTCGCTTTTGACCTAAAACCATCCAATTTTCATAAAACATGTGTCGGAAATGATATTTAGAGACAATTTTCGTCTAAAATTAACAAAAGCTTCTTGTTTCAGTGTCAATACCGAAGTAAAAGTGCTTAAAATTATATAAAACCCATATAAATACACAGAAAACCATACTTTGCTCGAGAAATAATGTTCAAATCTTAAGTACTTTGACTATACTTAGCTAAAAGTATTGAAATTCGGCTTAGTTCTTCCCAGGACCACCAAAATCAATGTTTTTTTGAGGTGGACTGACATAAAAGTAATTCAACTTACCTAATAGCTGGCTCCACAGTCAAACTGCTAAAATTATTGGGCTCCCCTGCAAACGTATAATTACAGCCCATTGTTGAGTAGGGTTTCCTTATATACACCAAATCTCCGGTGACCAAATCTCTCTGTGCACTCACACACATCCAGGCCATGACCACCAGTGAGCTGAAACCACCCAGTAATGCCCCCTTTGAGTTAACCCAGGGCAGCATAACACCAGCGGTAAAAATGCCCAACAAGGGTCCATTCGCCATCGAGGAGAGCGTAATGGTCAATTGAAGTACAGCGCCCAGTTTCTCCACAGCAAAGACCAGAGCCACAAAAATGAAACCAAATACAACCACCACGCTGCGCATCACAAAGGCCGTTTGGCACTCGGTCAAGGGTTTGCGTCGATAGGTTTTCACAAAGTCCTCCAATACCACCGCCGAGAGGGAATTCAGACCGGTGGAGAGGGACGAGAGGGCGGCACTGAAAACACCAGCCACAAATACACCCGGCAAACCGGGATACGAGCCCAGTGTTTCCATCACCAGCAAAGGTAACAGCTGATCATTACGCTGAGCCAGTTTGGTTTCCAGTGGATCACACTGAGCATAGGTGGCATAGATGAGCAGTCCGGTATAACCACAAATGAGCAGGAATGTCAAAACTCCGCCTATGAAAGCCCAAATGGCTATGCGTGCATCCCTGAGAGTGGGTAGCGACAGATAACGCTGGATCATGTTCTGGCTAATGGCATTCGATTTCAACCAATGAGCCACACCACCCAAGACCAGGGAATAAAAGGTATAGCGCTCACTTAGGTCACCATTGAAATTGGGTGGCTCCAGACGGGCGGTTTCACGTGCTCGCTGCCAGACCACACTGGGTCCACCAATATCCGCGGTGCCCTGGGTGAAAAGAGTAGGCGAGAAAGTGAAATGAGAAGAGACACTCGTAGCATGGACTCACCTTAATCAGCACCAAAGCCATGGCACCAAACATAATCAGTGTCTGTATCACATCCGTCCAGACCACCGCCTTGAGTCCTCCAATACAGGTATAGAAAATGCACACCACACACACAATCGGCGTGACTATATGTATATTAACGCCAGTGGCCTGATTGAACGCTATGGCCGGCACATAGATCACTATGGGCAGCCACAGCAGCTAGAAAACAGGAATTATAGCATCAATCAGTCAGCCCAAACTCGTGCACTTACCGAGGCCACTATAAACATGACCGAACCAAATAGACGCAAACTGCGATTGTAACGCTGCTCCAGATACTACTTGAAAGACCAGACTCATTCATAAAAACCCCTTCCAAAGTACAACCCCTTCACTCACCTTATAAGTGGAAATCAGATTGAGTTCATGAAACACGGGCAGAAAGATGTAGTACATACAGAAGCCCATTAGGACCAGCGATCCCATAATATACATATACTGGGCTCCATATAGATAAACCTCCGTGGGTGTGCCCAGTAGAGTGATGCCCGAAATGAAACTAGGAAAGAGGGAGAGACAGAGAGAGAGAGAGAGAGAGAGAGATCTTTACAATTGCGTTGACCTTCACATTTCTGGCAAAGATCTGTGTGAGCTGTCATCTCTCTAGGAAGATCAAAGTGCGTTTTATACAATTCAATTAGCACCAATGTCGCCGCTGACAATTGCGCCTGGCAATTTGAGTCTCCTCCTCCTCCTCCTCCTGCCCCCCCGGGCAACTTGTACGGCTGACATGGGGCAATAAACAGATCCGAGAGCTCTTTCAAGTCAATTTAATAATTATGAAACATTTTGATTTGGTGCGTTGATAAGATGCTAAAAATACGAGCAGACTTGATGCAACTAGTTGAAATGAGATTTGTATGAAGAGTTAATGTGAAACAGGAACAAGAGTTTCGTTTAATGGTTCACAAGGCAAAATCTACAGCTACAAATTTGAGGGTTTCACCCTTTAAAAGCCTTTTCCGGGTAATAACTTGTAGGTAGAATCCTAGCGACCACTGATTTCTGTCAGATTTGTGATGTAAAACATCTTTTGATTCGGTATGGCAGATTTTGCTTGGAGTAACATTTGGTTCAGGCTAAAATTGCATACTTTGTGGAGTACTTAGCTCTAAGTATCGAATATCGAGTACTTAGTATAGAGTTATGAGCATCGAGGACTTCATTTCGATTAATGAATATCGAGAACTTGGTACCCACTACTCAATATCGAGTTCCGAGTGTCGAGTACTTAGTTTCAACTACTTAGTAGTGAGAACTGAGTATCGAGTACTCAGTATCGACTACTGAATACAGAGTCCTTACCATTGACGACTTAGAATTGAGTACTATATACAGAGAACTTGGTATCCACTACTCAATATCAAGTTCTGAGTATCAAGAACTACTTAGTATCGAGTACTGAGTACCGAGTACTTGGTATCGACTTCTTAGTATGGAGAACTAAGTATCAAAGACTTTGTATTGAGTGCTGAATATCGAGTAGTTAGAGTCGACTACTTAATATCGAGTTCTGAGTATCGAGTACTTAGTATCGCCTTCTTAGCATTGAGAACTGAGTATCGCGGACTTAGTATCGAACTCTAAATATTGATTACTTAGCATCGACTGCTAAGTAATGAGCACTGAATATCGAAAACTTGGTATCCATCACTTAATATCAAGTTCTGAGTATCAATTACTTAGTATCGACTACTTAGAATCGTTTATAGAGAAGTGAAACATAGTTTTAAGTATAAAGTACCGACTATCGATTACTGAGTATAAAGTATTTACTATCGGGTATCAATAAGTGTGTACCGAAAACTAAGTATAGAGGATCGAGTACTGCATATTGAGCAAATGTTAAAGAGTATCGAGTACTAAGGCTAGTGAACTGCGTATATATGGCTCAGCATCGAGTATACTGAATCGCCCACACACCCAAAAGAATGAAAGTCAACGCACTTCTTATACAGCATGTTTCAAAGGAATGTCTTGTGTGTTTTAGGAACAGTCAACCCTCTTTAAAGGGGACTCCAAGCTACGGCTCCAGTCTTAAGCTTTCTTTATAGTCTTCTAAAACATTGACTGACTACCAAACCTTTTCCTTCCATCCTTAAAGTCATTAACAGCTAAGGTCCAAATCCTCTTCTTCTAAATATCTTCCAAGTGTCCGATAAACTTTAAGGGCCGATTTCTCAACTCCTAGATAGCACTTATGTGTCAGATAACTTAGAATTTGCTCTGTTATTTGTTAGTTTATGTGACAGAGAGTCTAATGTATAGGTTGTGAAATCGATCCTTAATCTACTATGTTATTTGTAAGTATATAAGTCACTGATGGCTCTAAGTAGTAGAGTTTCTTTCAATTAACTGAAAACCTATAGTTAAGCCACAGCTAAAGATTGCTGAGAGACTTTAAGGTGGTGGTTTTGGTGAACTTGCACTGCTCATTTTGAGCATAAGCTATGAAAACGTGTAGAATCCTTTTGGTTTTGCAAAAGCAGGAACATAAGAAAATGGCCATAAGGGCATTACTGACATTTCAGAGTTGCTGAGAGACTTTTATTACTTTAAAGTGTGCATATAAAGCTTAGAATAGAGAATTCAGCGCCTTCTAAAGCGACCACTAAGCCCTTCTTTAGCGTCATATGACAACTGATTAACTTTAAGACATCTTTTCTTAGCGTCCTAGGCTGCCAAGAGTTTTTCAAACGAAATTCTGCTACACTCCAATCTGAGAACTAAACTTTGAGAGATTTGAAAGTGTTTCTAGGGGACCAAAAGACTCTTAAACGAACATTTCTTAGCTATGCCTAAACCAATAGATGCCTGTCGGGCGACTTATAAGAGATTGCTCGACCACTGTGAGCGAATATTGAATTATTTGACAACTTTTTCTATTATCTCAAAGACCTAAAAGATCAGGCTTAAGATGAAATGAGACCGCACCGAGATTGATGCCAAGAGAACTTCAAACTGTGGTGGTTGATTTCAAACCAACCAATTTGCAGTGACTGACGAATCATTAAGTCCCTCATTAGCTTACGTGACTGCAGAATCATTACAAACTGTACTAGTTATGGTATTAAAAGACGAAAGCACATAATAAGCGGCAAAAAAAAACAAATAACGAACATTAAGCGAACGTTTCACGAACATTTTCCTAACAAATATTTAGAAAAAAGTACAAAAAGCTTTAAACTGAACCTTTTAGGGACGAACTTAAATGAGTTTCCAACTAAAGTTCGCTAAATGTTCACCTAAAGCTCCTGAAAAAGCTTTGGACTGTCAAAATAAAGTAAATTACTAGTATAAGTCCCCCCCCCACCCAACTCACCTCGATATCAGCGACATTGAAATCGGAAATATTTGCATTTTTCTGCCACCCACCAAATACGAAGCGGCACTCGTAGCCACCTCCTCGCCGCCGCTGGCCTTCTGATTCTTTGATTCGCGTCTCAGCTGTAGGCAAAAATATATACCAATTACCGCACAAATGGCCAACATCAGGCAAAAGACCAAATAGTCTGGCCAGCCGAAGCTTTGCAAGCTGGCCCTTAGCTCTTCCACATTCATTTTGGAGCCGAGTTGAAAAAAAAAAATTTACGAAAAAAAAAACACCGTTAGCTCTGCCCAGTGGCACGCATCAGAAGTAACTAACCGCATTTTAGCTTAGTTCGTCTTCGGACGGCGATCGTTTGGGACGTTGATTTAGATTTGTCGCTCACACAAACTGCGATGATTATTAATGATACTTACATACTTTAGTTTCGCGTCCGAGCCGGGCAACAGCTGATTGCCCAGCTGTTTGGCTCCTCCTACTTCAACACCAACACTAATTGAAACCTAAATTGAATGTCGTCGCTTTAGTTTTCCTCTCGTTGTCTTTCCCAGCGCGAAAAGGTAGTTTTTGGGGGTGCCAAAGCGAGAGTTGGTGGCGACTGCGCGTAAATTAACTTGATTAGATTTAGTGAGCAATTTGTGTGGATTTAGAATTAGATTTGGGTTACGTAGGCCGGTTGTGAGCCAACCGAACGTGCCATATTTAGAATGTGTAATTTGCCAGTGTTGATTAAAGAGGAGTTTTCAATCAAAATATAAGAGAGTAGTTTGATAAGTCAATTTAGTCATAGCATGAACTGGGAATGAACTGCAGCACCAAAACGGAAGTTTGGTTAGGCCTACTAAATGTGTGACCAGATGTGTGAATAGGCAGAAAAAACTGATTTTTCATAGGAAACTCTACCTATGACTTTCCGTCCTTGCATTTTGGTCTGTGATACAGTCAATTGAATGAGAGCTCTTGGCTCAACCAGAAACAGGGAGCGAGAACGAGTTTTGCTTCACTTATTCCTGTCTTTGATGTGTGCAGACCATAAAGAAAATATGTATTGTGTATAGTTCCGAGTTTCGGACACACCAAACTGTTATACTTTGTCTTTGGAAAGCAGATATTCTCCTTCATTTTTTTTTCGGTCTTTGAAGTGTGCAGATATACTTGAAAATATGTTTTTTTTTTGCTTTATACGGGCTCTGGAAACACTAGACGGATCTCTTTAAAGCTTTAGTTCTACATCGAGACCGAGGAGCTGAATCTGCTTTAAATATTTCAGTCTTTGATGTGTGCAGACCTAAGTGAAGAAATGTGTTGTGTTTATTTACAGTCTCTAGATATGCTCAATTGATCTCTTCAAAGCTGTGCTTTGACAGCGAACCGAAAACGATTTTGCTTCATTTGTTTCGGTCTTTGATGTGTGCAGACCTAAGTTAAAATATGTAAAATGCTTTTTACGAGCTCTGGATATACCTAGTTGATCCCTTCAAAGCTGTGCTTTGATATTGAGAACAGTTCTGCTGTATTTCTTTTAGTCTTTAATGTGTGCAGAGCTAAGTTAAAATATGTAAAATGTTATTGGACAGCTTTGGATATACTTTGATGATTCCTTCAATGTTGTACATTGACTTCGAGAATGGAAACGGTTTTGCATTATTTTTTCGGTCCTTGATGTGTGCAGACCTAAGTAGAAATGTGTAATATGCTATTTACGAGCTGTGGATATACTTAATTGATCCCTTCAAAGCTGTTCTGTGACTTCGAGATTGAGTACGGTTTTATGTTACATTTTGTGCGGTCTTTGATGTATGCAGACCTAAGTGAAAATATGTCAAAATTTTGCCAGTTACTAAATGGCTTTAACAGTGGCGTTCAAGAAAAGTTGCCACAGCTCTTGGTCTTTGCATAATTTGACACAGTCGAGGCCATAATAATGAGTATGGTGGAGAAATCTATTGCACACTTACAGTAAATTGGGCTACAAAGTGAACATCTGAACATCTTCGACCATTTCCTGTTACCAAACCTGTAAAAATAACTCGATAGCTCAATTACTTTAGGTAATTGTTGTATTCCTGTGCCGAAACTTTAAAAGCTGTCAACAACTGGTCTGCACTTTCTCTTTATTGCATTAAAAGAGATGAAAAAAAAAATGGTCAAATAAATACACCAACACTTGCCGCTGATTGTTTAACTAAACACCATTTAGTAGAACCAGCTGTAGCTTTCTTTCTCCACACCTTTCACATGCTCAAAACTGAAAGTCGTTCATTTCATGCCAAATTCCTGCTGAATCGCTGCCCGCCATCTCACCAGCATTGCCTTCCACCTGACCTGTGTGAGCGCGCAGACCTTCAGTAATTAAACTCAAACAAATTTCAATCAAACACTCACCAGATCCTGAACCAGTCAATGCCAAAATGGAGGTGGTAAGATCCTTCAGGGTACGCTCCAGTTCACCAAATTTCGACAAATCCTCCACGGAGGGGGCCGCCCAGCTACTCAGACAGAGGTTAAGGACCACCAGTAACAGGGTCAGCATAAGTGGAGCGGTATGGGCCATGTTTTTTTCAATTCTGGCCCAATTGAGGTAATAGTTAAGGCTTTTATAGGCCGACATTTGGGTCATGGATCATTAAGAGTCTTAAGCGGTGTTGGGCTCACTGACATGCCTCAATGAACTGTAAATGAACTGAAACACACTCTTCACTCAGGGTCAGGTTTTTTGGGCAGCCGCCTGCAAGTATGCTACAGCATTTTTTAAGCTTTGATGCGCTCGCACCTTTCCTTTCGCTTGGGTTTGTTTTATTTAATATTGCATTTTGAGTGGTTTCTGTGTTTTTTTTTTGTTGCCCTGCACGCAACTTTGGCAGCTGCATTAAAAAGCGTCTGCACTTTTGTGGCGATCGAAGCATAAAATGAGCAGCAAGTGCCACTACACACACACACGTACACACACACACACATGCAGAGAGCCACCGAATCAAATATTCTATGCTTTGCACCTTGAACAAGCGTTGTAAACACACCTCTCTCTCCATATGAATACTACAAATACGTACACCAAGAGCTGTACCAGCCAACCAACAGGCATATGCATTTCCAAATGCAACAAAATGAAAGGAAATTATTGGAGACTGTTGAAAATAGACGTATAGTTCTTGAAACCAGTCGGATTGTTGTTTCTGAACAAGTTAGAAGATATAGGTACAATTTGGTTCTACCCCCACTAAACACAGTACATATCCAGGTGTTACTTGGGTGTACCTTTTCTTTAAGGCTGCAGGTAACAGGAGTCACATGCAAATGTTCAATATCTTTGAATGGAAATTGAGTCCTTCGGCGTCCGTCTGCCTTGGCAGATAGTCAGATTGTGGGTTCTCCTTCTTTTTGGGGCTTAGTGTTGCTCAAAGCACCAACTTCTAGTACTCTTTACTATACGTTGCAGTCGCCAGTCGGAATATTGTTATCACGATGATCTTCCAATTGCAGCTTCCAATTGGAAGTACGTTTGAGTATCTCCCGTCTTACCCAACGACTCCATTTCGACCAGGATCCAGCAGTTCCGCGGCTATATCTCTCTGTCTCTACTCCCTTCACTCTCTGTCCTATTGCAAAGGGCATGATAAAATTGTCCAGATGTGTGTAACGCATAGAAGAAAGTATTTCCGACCACAAAAAGTATATAGATTCTTGAACAGCACGAAGAGCTGAGTTGATTTCCGTACTGATTTCTGTTTCTATGCCATCTCCTCCGGCAGTTTGAAAGCTATCTTCAACAAACATTGCACAAAAGTCTTTTAGTACTGCACATACGTCGGAACTGGCCGAATCGGATGACCATAGCATATAGCTGTGAAAAGAACTTTTTTGTTTTCAATAGAAACGCCCCCAAACTTAGTATTTCTTATTTTAATATGCTTTTTCATGATTTTACCAAGTTTGGTCCAATTCGGACATCTATATGGTATAGCTGTCATAGAAAAGTGGGGTCCAAAAAGTAGTCTTAGTGAGAAAAACTTTTTTGTTTTCGATGAAAAAAATCCTTAAAATTGGCATTTATTTATTTAATATACTTTCACAGAATTCTACAAAGTTTTGTCAAAGTCGGATGACCCTAGCGTATAACTTTCATAGGAACAATCGGTCGAAAAACTAGTTTTAGTAAGAAAAACTGTTTTGTTTTGAGGGGAAACGACTCCAAACTTTGTATTTCTTAGTTTGCAATGCTTTTCCATGGTTCTACATGGTTTCGTCAAAATCGGATGACTATAACATAAAGCTGCAGTACGAATGAACGGTCGAAAAAGTAGTTTCAGTGCGAAAAACTTTTTTGTTTTCAATGTACCAAGTTGGGTAGAAATCGGACATCCATATAGTATAGCTATCATAGAAAAGTGGGCTCCGGAAAGTAGTCTTAGTGAGAAAAACTTTTTTGGTTTTGAAGGAAATGTCCTGTAAACTGACATTTATTTATTTAATATGCTTTCACACAATTCTACAAAGTTTGGTCAAAATCGGGTGACCATAGCATATATCTACAGTACGAATGATCGGTCGAAAAACTAGTTCTAGTAAAAAAATTTTTTTTGTTTTAAATGAAATCGACTCCAAATTTCTAACATGTTCGTTTGTTAGACTTTTGCTTGATTCCACTAAGTTTGGTCGAAATCCGACATCTATATAGTATAGCTCCCATAGAGAAGTAAGGCCTCAAGAGTTGTCTTAGCTACAAATTTTTCAGTTTTTAAAGTAGATCCGGCTCGAAGAACCAAAAAATATATAAAGTACAGCCGCCTGATGGCGATTTGTTCCCAACTTGTGGTGTCACGTGCTTTAAGCAAATGTGACGATTGTTGCAGAGTCTCATTTCCAAGCTTGAACATTAACTTGCTTAGTTTCTAAATAGAGAGAGATTCTTTGCTATTTTAAACAGGGATGCAAACCGGTTCTGAACCGAACCGGTTTTGAACCGAACCGAACCGCTTATTCCAGCTGGTGAACCGAACCGCAAACCGAACCGGCTTCCTTTAAGAATTGCTGAACCAAACCGAAAACCACAAATAAAATCGGTTCGGTTCGGTTCAGTTCTCTGACGAGTTTTAAGACGGGACTCGCTTTCCCCTAGCCAATAATACTTATTAATTTGGGAATTTGAACCGTTTCCCTAAGATCATTTTTCTACATTTCGTTTGACTCTCTAAATTCTTACCGATGCCGGAACTTTTAAGGATGACTTGACGAAAATTTAAGAACAAGTAATCTCTCAAGTCTTCTGTAATTGCCCTCCGATCTCTTAATATACATACCATCAATCTACATTCTTTCATCTAGTGGACAATATTTGGAATTTTCTGTAATATTTCTTCACCTTAATTCAATCCTAACCAGGGGAGCTTTTACACTTTTCTTGCCGACATTCTCTGTTTTCGAAGATCGTTCCTCAAGGAACATATTGACGAATCCTTTGAGTCCGGACATAATATATTTGGGATAATCTTCTAAGAATTTTAAAGATATTCAAATAGGAATTTAATTTGAAAGTGTGCAAAAGTCACATGACAATAGAAATCATAATGTACCTTTGTGAACCACTGAAGCGAACCGGAACCGCGGTTCAGTCAGCTCAAAAAACCATATAATGAACCGAACCGGCGGTTCAGAAACTGTATGAACCACTGAACCGAACCAGCCTTTATATTCGAGTGGCTTGCATCCCTGATTTTAAAGCAGCTTTGTATGCTTCTGGACGTCTTTATAGAACCCACACAATATATAAATGACCTCAATACCATGAAAATTGCTTAACTTACTGAAATTTTTTTGTTAGACTAGTCGTTGACATGAACCAAACGGATTCGGGGCGCTTTCTTTTAAAGTTTAGGGTTCTTCTTAGCATTTTGAAGCACCGGCTGGTTCGGTTTGGGTATAGGGTAATCAAAATTAAGACCAATCCTTATGAAATTCTTACAGTAAATGTTCTGTCACCGTACAATTATAACAACCACAAGCCAGCAATCGATTGTTCGCTATTAAGACAAGCATTTCATCATATCAAATTTTGTGACGTGGCGACCGTGCTCTAGCCTAGCCTACTTTTGCTTGTATCCGTTCCTTGCCAAGTAGCGTCTCTTGGCATTCGCCTATACCCTGGCAAAAAAAAAAAACCAACATAAAGGTGAAACCCTTTCAATTTGTATATATCTTTTTGATTTTTTTCCACTGCTGGCAGCGTCAACGGCAAATTAATTAATTCCAGTGGAGCGATTTTTCAAGAAAAAGCCCTTTTACATGGCATTCCCCCAGTGCTATGGCCCGGCACTCGTACTCGGAACGTTTTTGCAGGTGTTGTAATATTATTTGGAATTATGTTGGAATTCGCCCTGAGTGTGTGTGCGTGTGTGTGTGTGAGTTTTTTTTTTTTACCGCGCCGACGTGCTACGAAAATTATTTGCTTTTTAATTTTGTTTCAAGTTGTTGCATATGTCTCCGGCTCTTCACACATTTGTAGCTAACTTTCCAGTTGAGAAAGCATTTGCCGAGTGCTTTTAATTAGTTGGCTCTCTCCCTCTCCCTCTCTATCTCTAATTCACTGACTGTACCAACAAAATGCATTGCTAAAGGACAAATTTATTATGAGGCATGCCTGAATTAGTATAAGAAATTGGTAACCAGGTTTAAGCAGCTGGACTTGCCGGGGAGGCAGCTGGACTTGCCGGGGAGGCGGTTGTAGTTGTGGAAGTTGATGACACTGAGCCAGTTGTGGTTGAGGAAGTTGATGACACTGAGCCAGTTGTGGTTGAGGTCGTCTTTTTGGCGAATGTTACCTTACATTTGGCACAAATACGTCTTAAAGAACTTAGATCGCAGATGGGCGACTTCAGAACCGCCTCGATTTGGTCATCGCTCAAGTTCTGTTCAATTCAAAGTGGGTGAGTCAATGAGACGGCCTTGGGACTGACCTTTACTTACCTTATTAATGTTGTCACAGATTTCGAATCGATTGCGTATACAAGCATGCCTAAGCTTACGGTAAAGTTTTTTAGTATTACAGGCCTAGGGGGAAAAGTTTAAAGTATTTCTTTTTTTTGGTTTTTTCTTAACTCTGAGAAACTTACGTCTGCTGACTGGAACACGAAGAACACAGCCAGTAGGAGCAGTAAGCTTAGCTTGATCATTGCCATTTTGTTGGTTTACTTGAAACTAATGAGTTGAGCACCGCAAGAAGTTTATTTTATATGCTTTTCAGAGCACATTTCCTTGTGGAATTGTAAAGATAAGAGTTTGAAATTGGTAAATTTCGTGCAAAGATAATTAGTTCATTAGTACGTTGAAAGTGAGATCGTAAACCACACGAAAGATCGTGATGGTGTTGAAAATTATAGATTACAAGTGTCACAAACCTTTCAAGCTGAACTGAGCTAAGGGTTTTCGTAAATCACTCCCATAAACGCTTCAACTGTGTACTTCCCACGTGTGAGAGTGATGAATCAACTTGATTTATTTGGGTACTCGAGAGCTCGTTCTCCTTTCACTCTTTGGAATATACCTCGCAGCCTGGCCCCTCTCCAGCCATCCTTTTCCGTTCATCAATATTATTGACAATTGCTATTCATGTTGATATCCTTTACTATTCTTTAACAGCTTTCTACTTGATGTAAGAGCACATTCAGTTATCCCTTTCTATATACAACCTCTATATTGTCTTTACTTGAAATATTCTGTCAAAATTGCTCTTTAATTGCAGCTCTTACTTAAAGCTCTTCACTATCCAAGAGCCAGGAGTCTGTAGGCGGTTCTCTACTTAAGAGCCACAGCTCACCACTCTCTACTTAAGAGCCACAGCTCACTACTCTCAACTAAAATCCAAAGTTTCAGAGCCGAAAACATAGAATTGCTTAAGGCTGAGTACTCAATTCTCAAGAGTAAATGTCTCACATGCTCTAAGCTAAAAGCTTTAGCTTGGAAACTAAATGCAGCTAACGGCTTGGAGCTCAGCTCTTGGCTCTGAACTGAAACTTTTCTATATTTTACTTAAAGTATTTTAAAACTTGTTGTATTTGAAATATTCTTAATATATTTGAATATGGGTCTTTGCTCTTTGCTCTTGCTTGGAGCTCTTAACTGGAAGTCGGCTCTCTAATTATGAACTACAGCTCACAAGTCTAAGTTGAGAGCAGATATTTAAATGCCGGAATCTTAATTACTCGCTTCTAAAGAGCCACAGCTCTCAGCTGAGACCCGGAGTTTTAGAGCCGAGAGCAGCAAATGTTTCATAGCTATACAGAGCCACAGCTCACGACTCTGCGCTAAAAGCAGGAGCTCAGGAACTAAATGCAGCTTACGGCTTGGAGCTCAGCCCTTTCGATTTTCTTATTCCAAACATTCTGTTACCTGTGGGTTGTTGCTTAAAGTCGTTCTTTGCTCACGACTCCTGCTTGAAGCTCTGTACTCACTCGCTCGCTCCTTAAGAGCCACAGTTCACGACTCTCAACTTAGATCCAGAGTTTTAGAGCCGAAAGCAACAAACCTCTTACGCAAGAGTAAATGTCCCCCAAGCTCTAAGCTTTGAGCTGTAGCCTGGGAACTAAATGCAGCTGGAGCTCGCGAATCAAGAGCAGCTTACGGCTTGGATCTTAGCTCTTGGCTCAGAGTCGAAACTCTTATTATTTTTATCTTCAAATATTTTAATAATATTTTTTGTTCTCAGCTTTTGCTCGAAGCTTTTGACTCTAAAAAAGCCGGGAGTACGCAGACGGCTCTTTACTCATGATCCACAGCTCGCGATTCTAAGCTGAGAACAGTAGTTTGAGTGCCAGGAGCAGCTCTTTACTCTCAGCTTTTGGCTCTGTGCCTTGAGCCACAGCTCCAGTGCCATTAGCCTGATGTAGGCTCGTGAGCTTTAGCTCTCGTTCTGAGCTGCGAGCCCAAGCTCTTAGTTTTGTAGTAAATGCCTTCGCTCCTTACAGTACAAGGAATACTAGTTTTGTTGCTCTCAGCTCTGAGCCAATAGCTTCGAGTCGTTTGATGTTCCCACACCCTGACGAGCTCTAGCTTTAAGCTCAGGGCAGCCAACAGTGGCTCTCAAGGTAGAAGAGCTAGAGCTTAGAGTCGAGAGCTGTGTATCTTGAGCTGCGAGTAAAAAGCTGTGAGACGTTTCCAGCTTTTGGCTGTCGAACTGTGCTTACACCAAGCAGAGAGCCAGCTGCTAGATCAGACTGTAGATAGTTTACATCCTCTCAGCCAGACAGACAGAAGAATGTTCTGAGCTGGGTAACCATTGAAGCACCTCAACCTTTCAGCAGCCATGCCAACCTCTCGTCCTTATGTCATCCCCACATCACATGGGTTAATCACTTGGCATTAATTCCACACACCTTTGGCTGTTGGGTCAGAGGCCGAGTAAAAATTCAATTAATTGTCAGCTTATCAGGAAATGCAATCGCTTATGAACTCATAAGCACAACAACCGACTTCCCAACTACGCATAGTTAAAGATCGTTATCCAATTAGTCAAATGCTCGTGTAATAAATTGCCCGAATTAAGGTGCGGAATTTTAATTACATAATTTACGCTCGAGTTGCGTGGAAATCGAGGGGCCTCCCCATCCTCCGTCGTCCTGTCGAAAAGCAAACAGCGAAGAGCCGAAATCAGCCGGCGCAGTCAAAAGTGCGTTTGATAGCTCATCTTAATAGAAAAGTACACGCAATTTGTATGTGTGTGGTGGAGCAGGTCATTAGAAAAATGACAGTAATAACGATAATTATGAATTTTATCCGATTAACAAGCGGAGCGAAAGGTGCGTAAGTCGCCAAGTGAAGTAGTCCAGTGCAATGCGTGCCATTGGACAATTAATTCTTATCTACTTAGCCGGGGGGCGGCGGCTGATGCAACAGTCCTTGCACCTACTCACCCCCGCCCGGCCAGCACATTTCTCACATGTCATCGTCATCGCTGCCCACTGTGGGGCAATTGCGTGTCAAATGCGCTCAATTTTGTTATGACAATGCGATGTAATTAGAGGCCACGCATAGGCAGCCGCAAAGTTGATGACTCTGATGACCCGACCCGACCCGACCCAAAGCCCTTGATATATAGCAGGCTCTGGCTCTGGCTCCGGCTCCGGCTCTGGCTCTACCTGGGTGTGTTCGGCACTTGATAAATATTGTGTATGGGTGGTTTGGCTACTGATGATTTGGGCTAGTGTGAATGACAGCGAACCAAAACCACAGGGGAGGCCGGCGGTCGGTGGAAGATGACAGTGCCATTTGCATATGAGCCATGAACTGGATAAATGCGGTGAGATAAGAAAATGGATTCATTTAAGTAGCATTTTTTGGGTACTTACGCATCAAAATGGGGCTACGGATTAAGCTTTGCGTAATTCGTGTTCAGATCAGGAACAAAGAGTGTTGTCAGCGGAGTTCTTTGTACTTTGACTTTTATTTAAAGCCACCAGCTCTTGGCTCTGAGCTCTGTTACCAAGAGCAACAAATGACTCTCTGCTCCTTACTCGCAGCTTAAGAGCTTCAGCTCAGGGCACTCAGCTCTCAGCTCGAGAGCCGGCAGCTAGCAGCCAGTTTTTGGCTCAAGAACCACAGCTCAACGCTCTGAGATTTAAGCAAAAGCTTAAGAGCAGGCTCGGAGCTCATTGCTCTGAGCTGAGTGCAACAAAAATACCATATTTCCACCTTCGCGAGAAGCTCAAACTCGCAGCATAAGACTAAGAGCTAGGGTACCCAGTCCTGAGCTTAAAGCTAGAGCTTGAGAGCAGGCTCGGAGCTCATGGCTCTAAGCTGAGAGCAACAAACAATGCTGTGCTGTGCTGTGAAGCTTAAGCTCGCAACATTGAACTGATAGCTGGGGGACGCAGCTTTGAGCTAAAAGCTTAAGAACAGTCTTGGAGCCCATTTCTCTGAGCTGTAAGCAACAAACAAACCACATTCCTGCCTGTACGAGAAGCTAAGGCTAAAAAGCTTAAAGCTAGAGCTCTAAGACTGACACGGAACTCATGGCTCATAGCTGAAAGCCTCACAAAAACTGCATTCCCACCTGTGCGAGCAGCTTAAGCCAGCAGCAAACAACTGAGAGCTGGGGTACGCAGCTCTTATATTAAGGTAAGAGCTCAATAGCTAACTCGGAGCTCATGGCTCTAAGCTGAGAGCAACAAACAACGCTGTGCGAGAAGCTTAAGCTCGCAACATAAATCTGAAAGCTGGGGGACGCAGCTTTGAGCTAAAAGCTTAAGAACAGTCTTGGAGCTCATTTCTTTGAGCTGTAAGCAACAAACAAACCACATTCCTGTCTGTGCGAGAAGCTAAGGCTAAAAAGTTTAAAGCTAGAGCTCTAAGACAGACACGGAACTCACGGCTCATAGCTGAAAGCCTCACAAAAACTGCATTCCCACCTGTGCGAGAAGCTTAAGCCAGCAGCAAACAACTGAGAGCTGGGGTACGCAGCTCTTATATTAAGGTAAGAGCTCAAGAGCTAGCTCGGAGCTCATGGCTCTAAGTTCTAAGCGACATATACAAAACGATATTTCCACGAGAAGCCAAGGCTTGCAGCATTAAAGTGAGAGCTTTAAAGTATAGCTCATCTCTCTGAGCTTAAAGGTATAGCTCTCGGCTTTGAGTTGAGAGCAACAAACATACCGCATTTCTGCCCATGCGAGAAGGTAAGGCTATCAGCATAAAGCTGAGAGCTGGAAGACGAAGTTCTGAGATTGAATCGAAGTTTAAAAGCGTGCAAGGAGCTCTGAGCTGAGAGCAACACAATAGCCACTTCACCACCTGTGCGAAAAACTAAAGCTCGCAGTTGAAAACATAGAGCTGGGGTAAGCTTTAAGCGATTCAGAGCCCGTGCCTGCGGAGCAAAGGCTCGCAGCATGAAACAGCTTTGAGTTTAAATGTAGAGCTTTTGGCTCTGAGCTGAAAGCAACAAACAAATCGCATTCCAGCCTCCGCAAGAGGCTAAGGCTCGCAGCATTAAAATGAGAGCAGAGTACGTGCCTGCTCTTGAACTCCAGCTCTGAGCTGAGAGCAACAAACACACCACATTGCTGGCTTTGTGATGAGCCAAGGCTCTCAGAATGAAACTGAGAGCTGGAAGACGAAGCTCTAAGCTTGAAGGTAGAGCTTAAGAGCTGGCTCGGAGCCAAAAAAAAACGATATTTCGCGCCTGTACAAGAAGCTAAGGCTCTTTGCAACTAACTGAGAGCTAGAGTTTCTGTTAAGGATAGCTGAGAGTGTGCTTATGACGTTCTATGTCTTCTTATTCTACTTCTATACTACTCCAAGGTCTATGTTTAGATATTTATCAACCAATATAACCATTTTTAGGGTAAGCTTACAGTACTTATAGCCAGACAAAGATATTTTGAATGAGGGAAAGACACCTATTGATATATAACTTGATCCATAAGACCCAAATGGGGCTCGAGGACTTACACTCGAGCATAAGATACACATTTTGATGACTTCAACGAGAGCTTGAAAGTCCCTCCCAGCTAGTGATAGACTCACTCCCAAATGGCACTCTCATCACCTCGAATTGAGTATTGTTTATTGCATTGTTTATACCTTATATAAGTAATTTCCACCGATTTTGTAAGACTTAAGGAACTAACGCTTAATCACATCAGCTTTCTGCAATGGTATACGCTCCCAGAGTTGTCGAAATCCAGCATCCGCCTTGCGTGGATTCAAATGAGCAATGGTATCCCCCGTGTAGCTGGTCAACAGAGCGGGCAACTCATCAGAGTCCTGTTCGTGATCCTCATTACCCATCTCCTCCATGAACTCCAGGGCCAAGACCTAAATGGAAACATCCATAAAGCAATCTATATAGAGAAGTAAACAGAAGTTAAGTACCCACCAAATGGAGACAGCTGAGTAGTACAAAAACCAAAGTGAGACCGTGTAAAGCCATGACCGAGAGAACGTTATTAGTTGACAAAACTACGTGGAACGCCTCACAACATTTTGCGTTGAGCAGCGAATCTAAACTGGCGGTGGAACGCCGCTCGACAATGGCATGGCCAGCGCCAACGCCGCCGCCGCCGCCGGCCCACAATCGGCTCCACGTGTGCCGCATACCGAAAAAGCTTCGCTTCGAACCCCACCGGCCGCAGTCGGACGTTTTTATTTTTAGAGTGGAGCGTCATTTGCACACCTCGAACCCACCCCCAACCAGCCCCACCTACCCACTATGTGGTTGCTGTTGTTGTTTTTGTTGTTGACTCATACAATTGCCCACTTTAATGATGAAAATTGCCTGCAAAAAAAAAAAACACCAACTACAAAAGCCAAACAAACAATCGTCGCTGAGGCTAACTGTTATGACTGACCCGTTTTTTTTCCGCTTCCATTTGATTTCTGTTTTAATTTCCATCAATGCGAAAAGCAAATTATTGACCAGAACGCGAGCTTCACACAGAAAAACCCACAAAAAAGTGAGCCGTCATTGTCATGGCTAGCAGCGTTTCGCGGTAATCGACGAGAGATTTGAAACTTCCCGTTGGGAGTTTTGGAAAGTTTTTTTTTTGAGGAACCCACTTGCATTAAACTTTTACAAGTTGGACTTGTGATACTTATACCTGCAGGTGGATCCAGTTTATATTCTATTTATATGTCAATTGTAAAGTAAGATCATATTTATAAGTCCAGAACTGGTAACACTAGTCAGAATAGCTAAAGTTTGAGATTTTGTAGCCTAAGCGGTCTCACAATGTTTTGATGTAACTCTCCTTTTTTTATATCCTTGCAAAGGGTATTAAAATTTTGCCCAGAAGTTTGCAAAGCATAGAAATATTCATTTCCGACCCCATAAACTATATATATTCTTGATCAGGGTGACGAGCTGAGTCGATTGAGCTTTGTCCGTCCGTCTGTCCGTCTGTCTGTCTGTGTGTTTCTACGCGAACTAGTATCTCAGTTTTAAAGCTATCGAGCTAAAATTTTGCACAGAGTCTTCTTTTTGCTGCACACTACTAATATGTCGGAACCAACCGGATCGGACTGCTATATCTCATAGCTCCCATAGGAACAATCGGTCGGAAAACTAGTTTTAGTATGAAAAACATTTTTCTTTTAAATGGAAACGACTCCAAACTTTGTAATCGTAGGTTTTATATGTTTTTCTATAATTCTACCAAGTTTTATCAAAATCGGACAACTATATGGCATACCTGCCATACAAAAGATAGGTCTGAAAAACAGTCTTAGTTAGAAAAACTTTTTTGTTTTTAATGGTAGCATACTGCAATTCTGTATTTGTTTGTTTCTCGTGCTTTTTCATAATTCTACAAGTTTTTGTCCAAATCGGATGACTATATCATATAGCTCCCATACGAACGATCGGTCGGAAAATGGGAAAAGAGTATTTTTTGAAAATATTTAAGCGAGCACTTGCAAGGGTATAAAAACTTCGACACAGACAAAGTTAGCTTAGCTTTCTCGTTCTACATACCTTTAGATTCCCTTAACATTTATCCGAGTTTTCAATGTGTTCCTTAATGAGTTTTATTTCAGTATCTTCTATAAGGTATTATTCATTCTCGGGGGTTATGTTAAGTTTGCTGGCTGGCAAGGTCTGTTGGAATATCCGGGGCTGGCTTTGATCGTCTGGATTCTTTTGTAGGTGTCCATATCTGGTTTACAGTTTCGCGTTCCGGCGGCTCTATTAAGCGGAGTAAAAAAGAAAGTAAGATATCATGATCTTGCCGAAAACTTCCACTCTAAGTAGGATTACAATAGCAGGCACAACTGCTCTGTTGAACATAATAGCTCTGGAAAGAAAGGCTATACAAGGATTAGAGTTAACTAGAGACACGACTGCTTGGTAGAGTTCCAATCTGGGGAGAACTGCCAATCCAAGATACTAAAAAACTGAGTATCTTGATCTGCGCGTCTGTTTCTATGCCATCTTCTCCGTCAGTTTGAAAGGTATCTTCACCAAACTGTTTACAAAGTCTTTTAGTACAATTACGCTAAACATTTGTCGGAGCCAGGCGGATCGGTTGACTATAGCATATAGCTGTCATAGGAACAATCGGTTGAAAAACTAGTTTTAGTGAGAAAAACTTTTTTGCTTTCAATGGAAACGTCTTCAAACTTTGTACTTCCTAGTTTGCTATGCTTTAGCATGATTTTACCAAGTTTGGTCGAAATCGGACATCTATATAGTATAGCTGTCATAGGAAAGTAGAGTCGGAAAACAAGTTTTAGTGAGAAAAACTTATTTGTTTTCAGTGGAAATGCCCTTAAAATTGGCAACTATTTATTTGATACGCTCTCACAGAATTCTGCAAAGCTTTGTCAAAATCGGATTGACTATAGCATATAGCTGTCATAGGAACAATCGGTTGAAAAACTAGTTTTAGTGAGAAAAACTTGTTTGCTTTCAATGGAAACGTCTTCAAACTTTGTACTTCCTAGTTTGCTATGCTTTAGCATGATTTTACCAAGTTTGGTTGAAATCGGACATCTATATAGTATAGCTGTCATAGGAAAGTAGAGTCGGAAAACAAGCTTTAGTGAGAAAAACTTTTTTGTTTTCAGTGGAAATGCCCTTAAAATTGGCAACTATTTATTTGATACGCTTTCACACAATTCTACAAAGTTTTGTCAAAATCGGATGACTATAGCATATAACTGTCATAGGAAGGATCGGTCGAAAAAGTAGTTTTAGTGAGAAAAACTTTTTTGTTTTCAATGGAAACGCCTCCAAACTTTGTATTTCATAGTTTGCTGTGCTTAACCATGATTCTACTAAGTTTGGTTGAAATCGGACATCTATATAATATAGCTGTCATAGACAACTTGAGTCTAAAAACTTGATTTATTGGGAAAAACTTTTTTGTTTTCAAGGGAAACGCCTCCAAACTTTGTACTTCCTAGTTTGCTATGGTTTTCTATTATTCCACAAGATTTGGTCGAAATCGGACATCTATATAGTATAGCTGTCATAGGAAAGTAGAGTCGGAAAACAAGCTTTAGTGAGAAAAACTTTTTTGTTTTCAGTGGAAATATCTTTAAAATTGGCACCTATTTATTTAATACGTTTTTACACAATTCTACAAAATCGGATGACTATAGCATATAGCTGTCATAGGAACAATCGGTTGAAAAACAAGTTTTAGTGAGGAAAACTTTTTTGATTTCAATGAAAACGCTTCCAGACTTTGTATTTCTTAGTTTGCTATGCTTTTCCATGATTCTACTAAGATTGGTTGAAATCGGACATCTATATAGTATAGCTCCCATAGGAAAGTACAGTCTGAAAAGTAGTCTTAGTGAGAAAAACTATCTAAAAAACCATGAATCCAGATTTGAAGCAAAAACCGATGGTTCCATAAGCACAGAAACCAGTTCCGGAAGCAAACCTTGTGTACCTCACAAAATGTTAAAACTTACCGAACCTTGCGAACCGAACCTTCAACCAGGGCATCGATATTTGTTCCTTGTTGTTGTATTCCTTCCACCCTTAAGCACACTCTCTAACTAATTCATATTTAAGTATTTTATGCGCCAAGCAATTGAAATCTGGCCAAGAGATAATTTTAAAGACCAAAACGGAATGCCAACTTCTCTGTGCCATAAAATTAACGCTCGAGCATCATCGCATCCCTTACCCGAAAGGGTGTGGCGGACTCATGCGGAGAGTTGCACACTTAAAATAGTTTTATTTCAATTAACAACAGAAATTCGATGAGTTTATTTGTTGTTTCTGTAGCGTTTTATGCGAGACAAGATAAGAGCGATGGCGACGGGCAAGAATTTTATGCCCGGGTCCGGGTCTCCGGCGTGTGTGTGTGTGTGTGCGATAATGTTGACAGATAATAAACTGGGAAAATTACAAAATTACAATCAAACCAACACACACACGACGGCTGCAAAAATGTTGTAGCGCTTGCCAGGGACCGGGTAGATGCTAATGGCGGACCATTGTCGTGGCACCCGGAGTCGCTTTTATGGCTGGGCCACCACAAAACTATTCAATTGAAAGTTATTTACGTTTATTGTTTTACATTTGGGCTTAAAGTCCGCCCGGCCCTTTAAGCCGTACGCAATTTGATTTATGGCCAAATGCCATTAGGCCCGAGCAGCCCATCGATTAGCCCGGCCCGAAAGCGAATGAATCTATACTTCCGTTGTTAATCATTGGCATCACTTAATGGCCCCTTCCGTCTTCCGTTCGATGCAATGAACTAGACATCTTCTTCCTACGGCTGCCTGCACACGCCCTTCAATTACAAATCTATGCGAAACGGCCGACTCCAGATAATCTGCTAAAGGACTTCCGCCCGGTGCGTGCGCTGCGTGCAAAAAAAAACCCAAATATATATAAACCGAAAGCCTGGCACTGAAATCGCCATGATATACGACCGTGAAATCGAAGCGCACACAAAAGGCTTTAAGTGCCCGACTACCGACTACTACCGGCTCCAGTTCCAGCCAAAATCAACAGACTATGGCCAGACTTGGAGACGACTTGGAGTGTGCACTGCAGTCCACCAAAACAATTTATTGCGCCACTGTGCCGTGTAGCGTGTCCGCAGGACTACAAGGACTACAACTCAGCGGGTTGCATGTCCTGGTCTTAGGCCTTCCTCAGGCTCAGGCGTTGGCATTGCGTTTTCGGCGGCCGTGTTGAAATTGACAGCGAAATAATTGGTTGATTATTTATGAGTGAGACAGGCGGGGGCCGCCCCGCCAGACTAAGCCCAGCCAAGTTTGTTTAGGTCCGCATTCAAATGCGAGCAACAGGAATGCGATTCGCCAGACACTTGGCAAGTTAAGAATTGGGCAAATTCTTTAAGAGTGTGAAATAATTGGATTTGCAGTGAAAAGTTGGCCGGTTATTAAGGTAAGCCTGCTCAGAGCGTTTGTATGGTCTGTGATAAAGGCACACAGATCTTGGAGTTGGAATAGGTATAGCACATCAACTAATCATAGTTACAGAACAGTAGTTCATATTAGTTTTTCATATTTGCCACGCCTCCGGCCTTCGCTGGTATTTAAAAAAGACATTGTAGATGGTTTGAGCTTCAATCTGTCGAAAGAATGCTTAAGATCGGATGAACTATAGTCGAGTTAGAAGGCAAACAAACTTATTTGCTGGGCAGCACCGTTTGCAACGATGATGGACAGCACTGCACACACTTTGTGTGGCTTCCAACTTGAAATTGATGAGATATATACAAACTTTGGGAGGTAAAGAGTATATAATGGTCGGTCTAGAGCTACTTTATAACTGGAATTATGTGCCAAAAACTACGTAAACTTTTAGTGTGACCATGAACCGTACAACCAAATGCTCTGAGTGAGATGGTGTTGCTAATTTTGTAATAAAAGTTACCCCAAGCAGCTGGTCACTCCAAAAGTAACCAAAACTACGACCGCATTCAAAAATTTAGCCGTTTTTTAGGGTGCACTAAGAGAAAAAGCAAGAATTGTCGTACTTAAGTCAAGAACTTTCGTATTAAAATCAAAATTTTTTTACTGAAATCAAGAATTTCCATGCATAAATCAGAAAGTAGCCAGGACTATGACCTCATAAGAAAAGCAGGGCGTTTTTTAGGGTACCCTAAGAGAATAAGCAAGCATTTTCGTACTTACATCAAGAACTTTCGTACTCAAATCAACAATTTCCATACAGAAATCAAGAATTGTCGTACTTAAATCAATAATGTTGTGCTCAAATCAAGAATTGTGTACTAAAGTCAACACTTTTCTTACTTAAATCAAGAATTTATGTACTTAATACTTCAACTTTAGCACTTAAATTCAGATTTTTCTACCTTAAATCAAGAATTTTGTACTTAGATAAAAAATTTTGTACTTAAATCATGAATAATTGTATTTAAACAGAGAATTTTTGAGCTTAAATCCAGAATTTTGGATCTTATATCAAGAATTGTGCACTAAAATCAACACTTTTCTTACTTAAATCAAGAATTTTGTACTTAATACAAGAACTGTCGTACTTATATCAAGAATTTTCGACCTGAAATCAAGTATTATGTTATTTAAGTCGAGAATTTTTCTGAATAAACACAATTTCTTGATATCAAGAACGTTCTGATTTTTTGTTGAGTGATACGATACGATACAGGGGAATTCCTTAACCAACTTTAAGTGAAAATGTTCCAAGTTAGCGTTGCATTGAAAAGCCTGGCCACCTTTTGATGGAACAAACCATTTAAGGCTCTTCTAAGAATTGAGGGAGCTAACACTGACTTATTCCACCCATCTGAGGCATAGGAAATCATTTTTGGTAGAACTATTTGCTGTGTGCTCCAACAGTTTCAGTTGGTCCTGGTCATATGTCATGCTTGGGCAGGCGATTTATTCTCAACGCAGAAAATACTTCTCAAAATGCAAAATGCAAAAAGACCAAACAGACAGCAAAGCAAACAAAAGTGGGGGCCGAAGGACGACTGCGGAGGGTGGGTGGTGGTTGGGGGAGCGGCAACTGTGTGTCGTACTACTAAATATAAATTACACCCACACATATATAAATTACCTTTTGATAAATCTCAGCAACAAAACTACAAAACAAAACATATAGAAAAATTGTTGAGAGTGGCGCCGCTCCCTGCGGGAGTGGTGGAGTCTTGCACACTTGAGAAATCTTTTCGAACGTAAATCAATCCGTGCAGCTACATCATCCTGCTACCAGGGCCATGACGACGTATTCCGGAGCTCAGCAGGAGCCCACTCCCGCTCCGGCTCCGCTCACCAAACACTTTTTGCAGTGGCCGGCACCAATTGCTTTTCTTGATTGTTTTGTGGGCTGTGCACTCTCTGGCAGTGCCACATATCGAAATGTAAATTCAACTTGCAGTTAGAATATCCTCGAGTCCAGGGCCAGGATAGAGCTGAACAGAACAGGACAGGACAGGAAAGGACAAGGAGGCTGGTGGGTTGCCCACAAAACAAAACTCCGCAAAACGATAACGACACTCATCATCAACCAAAGTCAGATTTGCCTCGGATCTCATCTCTCTCTCTCTCCCTCTTTCTCTCTCCGTTTCTCTTTCTCTGGCATTTCCAACGCAATTTTTGGTTGGTACCCACAATTTCGTCTACTTTTGTAGGTCCTAGACATTGCCAACGCCAAAGTCGTTGTTGTCGCACAATGGGGTTGGATGGGTTTTATATTGATAAAAAGCAACCGTCTTTGAAATACACTGTCAAATGCTAGATCCGCCTTGAAAGACCAGTAAAGATTGTTAATAATGAACTGATCCAAAGTTAAAAGCATAAGTGCTTGCTTGCTTTTGGTTGCTGTGCTTAAAGAAGTCTTCCAAATACTCTACTAAAGCAGGATCCGGCTCGAAGGATCAGTTCAAAATGAGAAAAATAAACTGATTTCGAGCTCAAATCATAATGCAAGCTTGCTTCTTGCTCAAAATGCTGTATTTAAGATAGATCCGGCTCGTAGGACCAAATGAAAGAAATAAGAAAATGCCGTTTTCGAGTTAAAATCAAAATTCATGCTTGCTTCTGGGGGTGCTGTGCCTGCAAGAAACTTTAAAATACTCTATGTAAGCTACATCCGGCTCGAAGGACCAGATAAAAAGTCGAAAACAAACAGTTCTCGAGCTAAAACTAAAAGAAAGCTTCCAAATACTGCTTAAATTGTGAAAAACAAACAGTCTTCGAGTTAAAAGCAGCATTCAAGCTGGCTTCCTTCTCAAAATACTGTATTTAAGCTAGATCCGGCTCGAAGGACCACAAAAAATGGTTGGGAACAGGCCGTGTTCGAGTAAAAATTGAAATGCATGCTGGCTTTCGGAGCTGTGCTTGCAGAGGGCTTCAAAATACTGTATTTAAGCTAGATCCGGCTCGAAGGACCAGATCAAAAAGTCGTTAACAAACAGTTTGCGAGTTGATATCCATTAATCCGCTTTCCATACAGCAACTGTATTTAGGTTTTGTCTAGCTGGATACCTTCAGTAACCCCAAGATTCAGTAAGTTTAGAGAAAAGGAAGCTTCGATCCTTTATTACAGGTCTATCCTTCTACTCTTTTCTATTGGGGAGAACACTTCAAAGTATCATCTGTAGAGCTGACTCTATGTCAAGAAATAGCAGCTAGAGCTTTACGGAAAGTGGTGCGAAATGCAGCATTGAAAGCATATTTCAACAATAAGCTGGTTGTTCGAGCCCGATGGGTTTTCTAGGGGCCAGCTGTGACTTTTGTCAACCGCTCATTGGCGTTGGAGGCTCCAGTCAAGCTAGATGTGAGTCTCTTCATGGAGTTTGGGAGAAAGAAATTGGATGTTTCACGGCTTGACGCTATTTAGAGCATTTTCATTGCGTTTTTTTGCTACCCTTTTGCTCCTCCGGACCCACCGTGCATCGTCTGCTGTGCATTTTCCGTTTTCGTTTACGCATCGTTTGAAATTTCTATGAATTGTAGATGCAATCGTCCAGGCCCTGCCCTGGCTAAGACTCATGTGTTACATGTGTGCCCCTGCTCCTGCCCCTGCATCTACCCGCCGCCGCCGCCGCCCCGGTCATGGTTCACAACCCAACCGACCCCAAAAGTCAGTGGAGTGCATTTCACTTGCAGTGCATTTGGTAAGCTTACGACGAAGGCAAAGTTGACGATTCTGTTTTCTGTTGCGGCCTGGAAAATTGAAAAAAAAAAAAACGAAACGAAAAAAAAAACACCGAGCTGGCACCCGTGTGTAGGTGGGGCTGCTGGGATTAGGAGAAGAGGCCCAATCTTTCATGACGAAACAAATATCCTCATAATTCAACAGGAAAATTGCCTAGGAGTCCACAGCTCGGACGCACGCACGCACGCACACCGAGCTCTTAGGCCTACATGAGAATTTTTCCATTCTGGCGCTGGTAGCTGCAAGAGTGGAAAAGGACCTTTGTTGGTTTTCGGTGATTTGCTTTGTCAGTGACAAAAATAATAACAGCCAGCCGCAGGCTACACGTTACCCGGTTACCCCCAGCTCTCACATGTGTCAAGTGACGGCTGAGGCTGTGTGTGTGTGTGTGTGTGTGTAGTTTCTAGGGGGCTGGGGTTGACCATTTTTAATTACCACAATTTGAATTGCTTAAATAACTATTTGGATAACAATCAGTTTTGTATGCTCTTAAGCCAACTTCAAAGGATAGAGCAGACACTTTTTGGGTTGGAAAATGTGGAACCTAAGCATTAACAAAGCTCACATAACCCCTGTACAATTTCAACATCCCCCGCCCCCACCTTTCAACCAGCCTGCATAAATTTCACTCCAAATGGAAGAAAAAGTTGCATAATTTAATGCTGTCTATGCTGCATGTTCCTGACCGATGGACGATGGTATCAATGGACTACCCACCAGAAGGTGGACCGTAAAAAATTGCAAATCGAATCGAGCAGCCGAGTGGGGAGAGGGTAGTTGGTCTGCATACCGAAACGTCAAGAGCAGCACACACACACACTCACACACTCGCGCCTCCGCACCAATCCTCGGCCCATCCTCGTCGCATGCCAATGTCCATGGTATAAACATTGTTGACATTTGCCAAACCTACTTTAATCACTTTTTAACCCCATTTGATACAGTGTCAACATGCATGGGGCGCCGGCGATGGCGATGGCGACTCATAAAATGGACAGTCCATACTCGGGGCCAGGCCCCGTCTGCCTGCCTGAATGCAGCTGGAAAACGGCAAACAAAAAAAAAACAAAAGCAAACGAAACATTTACTGTGACAAAAAATGCCAATGACAAACGCAGAACAAACCAGCAAAAAAAAAAACAAAAAAAGGCAGCCAAACGCCAAAGGACTCTCTGTCCTCGACTCTCATACTCGGTGGCCCATTACCATGCCCTGACCCGTTGGCCGAGCTGCCAAAGCAATTGATTTACTGCACTTTGTTTGCCAAAAATTAATTGAGTTGATGACAAGTGCAATTGATTTATGCGGGACTCAAATGAGTGTGGACAAACGCCACTGGCGGAGTTGAAGGGAAGCGCCAAAGGGCAGCAGCGATGAAATGAATGCGGGCTGTGTGGGGGGGGCTTGTCCTAAGATCAGATTAGAGAGTTGTCCAACAAGGATCATTCTCAACAGAGAATGCCAATGCTGAATCTGCACAGCAATGTTTGAGTAGCTTTTAAGTACAGTCCGCTCAAATAGCTGTTGAAGATGACCTGTTGTGTACGAGTTTTTCAACAGAAAACTATTTTCCTGGGCGGTTTCGATCATAGTTCCAGCTGTAACTGAACCGGCTATACACTCACATAAATAATACAGCATTTTATACTTGGATATCGATCTTTTAAGTCCATAAGAATGCAAATGCTTGATACAAGAGCGAGAATCTAGTTCCGAGCATGCATTTTTGTTCACTTTTTCTTGATAAAAGAGCTTCAATACTGAAACCAATCACAAAACATACTTAAATCAAGTAGAAAAATTCTTAAATCAAGTGCTTCATGTAATCAAATTGCTCATTCTGGAATCAAGAGCAAAGTGCTTTATCCAAAACCCACCAAGTTCTGTCTTGTTTCAATAGCTCAACTGATTCTAAAGCAAGATCGTTCACACTTATAACAAGAGCTTTACAGATTCACATATATAACCTGCATTAACGAGTACCCCAACCCTTCGCAGTGAGCACTTGCCAGCCACCCTAACGAATTATCTATGGAAGTGCCCGTTGAACGTACCGATCGGTACGGCCTTGCATTACCGGTAGTTAGTGTTGTGTTGGGTGCACACTATAGTTAATGAGTTAGACTAGCGCTAGGATGTCGTTACCTGTCGTTAAAGACAGACTAGTGCTCAGTGATGCATCAGGTAGTGTCTTGACACCAGTTGCAGTTGGTTTTTACCCTTTTGCTTTGAATTATCAGACTATTAAGCAAGTCTTAACCTGCTCGAGGAACCCCAAACATCACAAGGCAACAAGGAACAGAAGCAACACAAATTGGGGAGTGTTACCTACGGCTCGGCCGAAGTTTGTATACCCTTGCAGCACGTTTTATTAACTAAGACTACTTTTCGGACCTTACTTTTCAATGGGAGCTATACTATATAGATGTCCGACATCGACCAAACTTGGTGAAATTATGGGAAAGCTTAGCAAACTAAGAAATACAAAGTTTGAAGGCGTTTCCATTGAAAACAAGAAAGTTTTTCTCACTAAAACTAGTTTTTCGGCCGATAGTTCCAATGACAGCTATATGCTATAGCCAGCCGATTGTGACAAAACTTTGTAGAATTGTGTGAAAGAGTTTAAAATAAATAAGTGTCAGTTTTGGGGACATTTCCATTGAAAACAAAAAAGTTTTTCTCACTAAGACTACTTTTCGGACCTTACTTTTCTATGGGAGCTATACTATATAGATGTCCGATCTCGACCAAGCTTAGTGTAATCATGGGAAAGCATTGCAAACTAAGAAAAACAAAGTTTGGAGGCGTTTCCATTGAAAACAACAAAGTTTTTCGCTCTAGAACTTCTTTTCAGACTCAACTCTTCTATGACAGCTATACTATATAGATGACCGATTTCGACCAATCTTTGTGGAATCATTGGAAAGCATAGCAAACTAATTAATACAAAGTTTGAAGACGTTTCCATTGAAAACAAAAAAGTTTTCCTACTAAGACTACTTTTCGGACTCTAGTTTTCTATGACAGCTATACTATACAGACATCCGATTTCGATTAAACTTTATAAAATCATGGGAAAGCATAGCAAACGAAGAAATACAAACTTGGGAGGCTTTTCCATTGAAAACAAAAAAGTTTTTCTCACTAAAACCAGTTTTTTAGTAAAGGATTGCTTAAAATAACAAGATCCAGCTACTTCCTTCCAGAGATGAGTCCATAAAGTCACTAAAACAGAATAAAATAAAGTCAGGAATAGAGTTTAGTGGAAAGAGGCTGTAACAAATAATCACTTTTCCTACAGAGCAATCCACTTCAGTCCGTTGAAGTAAGAACTGATAACTAAACAAGGCCGCAGCAGTAAAGCAGCATATACTATTAAAATTTACTGATCTGTGAGTGCTTTTTGAGCTCTTCCCCCCCAAGTCAAAATCACACAAATGGGTATTGAGAGTGAATAGAAAGTAAAAATGCTGCTGTGTTGCAGCTGCCTCACTTTAAGTAGTGCCAACTGGAATCACAGTTTTCAATTCTTAACCACATTAAACACCCCCTCAATGTCCTGCCAACTCATTCCATTCTACATGTTGTTGTTGTTGCTTTTTAATTGAAAAATGTTGCTCGGCGGCTTGTCAACATTTTGATTTCCAATATGTTGTCGTCGCCGCCATCGCCCTCGCCATCGTCGTCGTCGTCGTCGCCCATCATCATCATGTATCCACATTATAAATGGGACCTGCAGTGGGCGCCAACAATTTTTGGCTAAAAATTTCACACGACAGATGTTGTTGGCCCTTGGCCCATGGCCGCTTTAACCACTTCCGTCAGAGCCCACCGCCCACCGCCCACCTACTCTCCCGCCCTCCACCCCCTGACACTTACCGTTAGCATATCAATAACACACGCTGCGCCAAACAGACCACCCGGACTCATAAAATATGGCAACGGGCGTCCATCAACCTGCTACTCTGCCTCCGAACTGGGGAACGTGACACCAGAGCGACGCCTGCTGGCGCTGGCCACAGTCGCCCCGCCGTTTGATTTCGCATTTCATGCAAATTTTTTGGTGGATGGATGGTGGACGAACGAGGAGGAGCTGAACCTGGACGCCAAACGCGGACGCTGTCGCATCATCGGAAATGAATCATTTGCTTCGTTTGTTGGCATCCGCTTGGCGCTTATTTCCGTTGCGTCGCTCGTTTTTGGCCTAAAACCCGGACCCAGGCCCGGTACCGGTCCGACGACATGTGTGTGCGCGGCACGCTTCCGTGACAGAACACCAGGATGGCAGGAATACAGGAATACAGGAGCTGGGCTTTTCTTTTTTTTTTTTTCGTATTTTCCCCTCCCCCTCCCCTCCACCACCTGCCTTTGCCCCACCAACATTTGTCTGACACCTGCCGTAATGTAGAACGGGACTGCTTCCTGGGTGTACAAGGTTTTTCCGTGGTGTTTCGAGGTGTGAACTACGGATTTTTACAAATGAGAATAAATGTTGCCACTAAATGAGGGAAGTAGTGCCAGCTGCTGGCTGTGGTTAGTTGGATTTGGAGTTGAGATGGCATCAATTATGCGGTGGTATGGGCTAAGAAGTGGTCAAATAGGGTTTGGTGAGATGATAAGAAAGTGCTGGAAAGACCTGAGATGTGGTGGAATGGTCTAAGATGCTTTAAAATGAGGTTAGACCAGTTGAGGAACGAAGTGGTGAGATGTGGTAGTAGGCATTATGAGGTGGAATGGGTTAAGAAGTGGTAAGATGAGGTTAACAAAGACTGAGATAGGTACACAGAGAAAAAAAAGACTGATTTCCGGTATCCATTTGCGAAGGATATGTCTGAAATATCCTTTTAATCATCCAACGGAGCTAGAAATCATCCAAAGGATATGAAAAATTATGATCATTGGGATGATTTTGCAGCTCCTCTGGATGATTAAAAGGATATTTAGGAGTAAATAGGGGTAAAAAGGTAATAGATATTAGTGGAATGAGCTGGAATATGTGAAGATGGGTTTGGAATGGGTTAAGATGAGACTGGAATAAGTGAAATGAGGTGGAATTAGTTCTGTGGTGGAATACTAAGATAAGAAAGGTGAGATGAACTGGAACAGTGTTAGGAACTAGTGAGCTGAGGTGGAATAAGATAAGATAAGGTATAACGTGGTGAGATGAGGTGGAATAAGTTAAGATGAGATGGGATGGAATGTTGGTGGGAACAACTAAGATGAGGTGGAATGAATTATGAGATGGAATGGTTCAAGAAGTGATAAGAAGAGGTAAGGAACTACTGAGATAAGATAGGTAAGATGGACTGGAACGGTGTTAGAAAGTAGTGAGTCGAGGTGGACTGAGCTAAGATGTGTTAAGAGAAGCTCGGACGTAGTGAGCTGAGGTGGAATGGGTCAAACCATTTTAAGTTGGGTTAGAAACATTTGAAATGAGGTAAAATAATACAACAAGGTTATGAAATGACACAAATAGAGGTGAGATGGGAAACGAAGTGTTGGAAAAAGGTCGTACAAACTATGAGGTGGCATGGCTTAACAAGTAGTTACATATAAGAGGTGAGAAGACAAGAAATGGTTAAGTTAAGAACTGGTAAGAATGATATCTGTGTTGGAATAGGTTAAGAAATGATAAGAGGTGGCAGCCATCGGAACGATAAGCCCAGAACCCTACATACTATTAGGAAGCTTCTTAGAAAGGCTATCGAAAAGTTGATTTTTTTACCCCTCAGGATGAAATAGTCTTTCTTGGACGCTTCAGAAGTCTTTTAACCAATTTGTGCCCCTTCGGATGCCTTCTACTAGCACATGTAGCTGGTGCAGCTCCTCATCATCATCCTCAACTGAGCATCCTGCTGATCAGGTATGAGCTAGAAAACAGAAGATGTCAAAGCAGTGCAAAGTTATGATAGTGGCTATGATTAGGGCAAACCATGGTGAATTGTGGCTTCACAGTGGCTGCCCTCCAGCGAAGAAGATCAAAGATGTAAGGCTTTCCTAGCTGGCTCCTGCCAGTTGCAGGCCACCAAGTTGTAGTTCAGGTTCGACCCAAGTCGAAAGAGAAGCCTCGAAATCCCCCAGGCCAATACCAGTAGAGAAAGCCCAGGAGCAGAACTCCCCCATTATCCGATCTCACTGCTTCAACTCATTACACATCCCTCATTGTGTATAGGAGTCAGAGATAGCCAGATATTGTAATTTTTGTGTCATCGTTAAGTGGGTAAACACAAAACAGTTGCCTACTTACTGGCGCGCGCACACACACACACACCAGCACAGCCAGCAACTCCAGTGTGAGTCAATCAGTCACTGGCTGGTCCTCCGGCTGGTTGGCATCTGCCTGGCCTATCTGTTTGTCGCTCTATTTGCTTCAACACCCACTGCAAATTAAATTCATTAGTCAACTTCCGGCTGGTGGCTCACAGTCCCAGAGTCTCATGTCTGCTGCATAGGGATGGATGGATGGATGGATGGATGTGCCATGTGCTGTCAATTCAGACGGATTTGAAGTCAACTCAATTTGAAATCAATAGTGTGTGAATAATCCTTTCACACCGACGCACCCACACACACACTCACGGGGTGGGAGGGGAAGACAGACTCTCTAGTTGGTAATATCTAATAGGCTGCCACTTGGACTGGCTGCAGCTGGTGCAGCTATGGGATTGTCTAGGTCTGGCCCGGCTGGTTGGGCACTTGAAAACATTTTTGCATTGATTGCACTTCATATCGCTCATTCAATGCATTCATTTCCAGGCTCCTGCCACTCGCATATGTTGCATCATCATGGCAACCCAAAAAAGCGTCGACAACGCCAACGACGACGAAAGTATTTAAGCAATTCAATGGCATTTTGACAGCAGCAGCAACAGCAGCAGCAGCAGCAACCTACTGCCTACTGCCTCCTGCTGCCGCTGCACTTCACCCACGTCGAGTGGCAGGCAATGAGCTATGCATGCAATTCAAGTGCCGCATCTGCCAGCCAATGCCAAAAAATGCCCCAACTGGAGAGCAGTCCATGTACAGTTAAGTTGAGGTCGTTGGCTATTAAAATAGGCTCGTCAGAGGGGGTGGGGTGGGGCAGGGCGGGTGTAGCAAGAGATATGCATACTTACCTCCTGCTCTCAACTCTGCCTCACTTTGTGCCTGTGTTTGTGTCCGTAATTGTGCATAATTGAGTTGAATTGCCCAGGGAAGCTGGAGCAGGAGGCGGCAGAGTCGTGGCTTGTTTTATTAAACGTTTTGGGATGCAGAGCCCCCCAACCCCCGCCCCCCGCAAGCTGCGCCATTTAACAGAGGATCAATTTTTGAGAAAATAGGTAGTCATATGACTAATTTTGGTTTGTTGTGACGCAAGAGGCGTAACTTACTCAGGAGTAGGTGCCGAGAACATTGTTTTGGATTCCAAAAATGTATTTTTAGCCAAAGATTCGCTTAATGTTCGCTTAAGCATATCTTCTAAAGGAACAAACTGGCACTTAACGATACCTTGGCTGTGTCTGTTCAACTTTTATTATATAAAATATATTATATAGACATTTATATATAAAAATATATATTCCTGATCACGTCGATGACTTAAGTCGATGACTCTATCTATTAATTGGCCAAGTAGTTTTTCAGTTAGGAAGCTAAGCAGCTTGAAATAGGACACATTGTCTTCTTTTTACTGCAAGTGTTCAATAAGTCAAAACCCCCGATTTGGTTGACTATATCTTATAGGAACAATCGATCGGAAAATGATTCTAAGTGAGAAAAACTTGTTCCTATTCAATGTAAGCGTTCTTGAACTATGCTTTTATTAAAGTTATATGCTTTTAAATAGAATTGCAAAGTTTTGTCAAAATCGGTTGACTATATCTTATAGCTGTCAAAGGAAGGATCCGTTGGAATATAATTCTTAGTGAGAAAAACTTGTTCTTATTCAATGTAAGCGTTCTTTAATTAATTTTATTAAAATTATATGCCTTCAAAGAGATTTGCAAAGTTTTGTCAAAATCGGTTGACTATATCTTATAGCTGTCAAAGGAAGGATCCGTTGGAATATGATTCTTAGTGAGAAAAACTTGTTCTTATTCAATGTAAGTGTTCTTTAATTAGGCTTTTATTAAAATTATATGCCTTCAAAGAGATTTGCAAAGTTTTGTCAAAATCGGTTGACTATATCCTACAGCTGTCAAAGGAACTATCCATCGGAAAAAGATTCTTAGTGAGAAAAACTTGAAAAACTTAAGGTTCTTAAACTTGAATATTATGAATGTTATATGCTTTCAAATAGATTTGCAAGTTTTTGGCAAAATCGGACGACTATATCTTATAGCTGTCATAGAAACGATTGATCGGGAAACTGATTATAGGGCTAAAAACTTTTTGTTTATTAATCTTATCATTTTGAGACTAGGTAATTTTAAATATTATTCACTTTTCAACAGATTTGTCAAATTTTTCTGAAATCGGACGACTATATCTTATAGCAGTCATAGAAAAGATAGGTCGAAAAATGGGCTTAGAGAGAAGGCCTGGTTTACTTTCACTTTAAGCGTTCTCGAAACAGGCAGCTCTACATATTATGTTGTTTAATAGTTCTGCAAAGATTGATCCAAATCGGATGACTATATCTTATAGCTGTCATAGGATTGATGGATTGGAAAATGGGTTTTAGTATGAAACACTTTTTTGTTTTTAAATATAAACCTGTACTTATTAGTTTTCTAGTCTTTTCCATTAGTCTCCAAGCTCCTAGATATCGGGCAACTATATAGTATAGCTGTCATAGAAGAGATAGGTCTCAAAATTGGTCTTATTAAGAAAAACTTTACTGATTTCAATGCTAACGTCTTCAAACTAAGCCTTATTTAAATTTAAATAAATTTGCTTGATATTCTACAAAGTGTGATCAGACCAGAGGGACTATAGCATATAGCTGCTATACGAAGGATGGTTCGAAAAATGAGTTTTAGTAAGAAATACTTTATATTTTATGTGGCAACGTCTTCAAACTTTATGCTTGTTAGCTTTTTATTATTTTTCATCAATCTACCAAATTTCAGAAGTATTGGGCAACTATATAGTATAGCTGTCATACAAAAGATGGGTCTTAAAAATAGTCTTAGTTGAAAAAACTTTTCTGTTTTTAATGGTAACGTCCTCAAATAATCTTTTATAACTTTACACCATACCACAAAGTTTGATCCAAATCGGTTGACTATATCTTATAGCTGTCATAGGAACAATCAGTCGGAAAATGGGTTTAAGTAAGAAAAATCTGCTTTTTTTTTTAAGTGGCAACGTCTTCAAACTTCTTATCCATAAGTTTTCTATTTTTCTTCATCAATCTACCTATACATAGCTGTCATAGGAGAGATAGGTCCTAAAAATAGTCTTAGTAGGAAGAACTTTTTTGTTTTCAATGGTAAAGTCCTCAAATTCGGCATTTAATAATCTTTTACAACTTTACACTATACCACAAAGTTTGATTCAAATCGGTTGACTATAGCATATAGCTGTCATAGGAACTTAAGGTCGAAAAGTTGGTTTTGGTGGGAAAACCTGGTTTGCTTTCCATTGTAAAGTTCTTAAGCTAGATAATTAATAATTTGTCCAAAGTTGGATGACTATATCCCCTTGCTTTCCAAGAAATCAGTCGAAAAGTGGCTTTTAGTAAGAAAAACTTGAGTAAATCTATCACGATCGTTCTTAAATTCAACCACTACAAACATTATAAGCTTTTACAAGGCCTAGCAAAGTTTTCTCACAATCGGTAGACATAAACGGAAATCTGAATTGTATTTTTATAAGAAATTCTTAACCATTTTTCACCCCATCTCAGCAAGCGTTGACTTTGCACTCATTCTCCATTCACTTGGACTTGTGCACCTTCCATTCCATATCGTTTCAGTTTTCGTTTGGCTTTCGGTGAAGTTATATCTTACAAAAAAAAAAACACAACTTGAACAACAGGGAATTAACCAAAAAATAAATGTGTAGAAACTTCTGGACTCTATTTTTTTTTTTGTACATTTCACATTTTGTATCAAAAGTTCTAGTTTTTCATCAGTATCGTCGTCTATGTGTTAACATTTTGAATGTATTCCGCGAGTGCCTTTTCGGTCTTACCCCTACCGTTCCAGCTGCCCATCATGAGCTTGTCCTATGTGGAGGGTCCCAGGCGCATGCTGA
The DNA here is from genome assembly GCA_035044985.1 of Lordiphosa fenestrarum. NCBI lineage: Eukaryota > Metazoa > Arthropoda > Insecta > Diptera > Drosophilidae > Lordiphosa > Lordiphosa fenestrarum. The sequence goes on from JAWNNO010004396.1 coordinate 895,901, forward strand.
AGCGTTCGCTGGACAGCTGTTACCAGATCTTGGTGGATATGGCCACCAGCAGTGGCAGCCATTTGATTCGCTGCTTGACCGAGCGTCAGGGCGAGGAGGGCGATGAGGAGGAAGATGATGATGACGCCGTTGAACCAGATGTGTTGCCGCAGCAGTTTCTAGAGTCGCTGCACCCGCGCCTGGTGAGCGTATCGTGCGGCTTTGCCAAGGACCTGTCCGAGTATCCCAGCTACAGTAGCGGCAAGTATGGCGAGGATGCCTGGTTCAAGACCACCACCGCCACGGCCGATGCGCTGGGTGTGGCCGATGGTGTGGGCGGCTGGCGCATGTACGGCATCGATCCGGGTGCATTTAGCATGTTCCTGATGCGTTCATGCGAACGCCTGTCCCGGGCCGCCGACTTTGAGTGCAAGCGTCCCGATTTGCTGCTGGCGCGTGCCTATTGCAATCTGATGGAGCAGAAGAAACCGGTGCTGGGCAGCTGCACGGCCTGCCTGCTGACGCTGCGGCGCGAGAATAGCATGCTCTATGCGGCGAATATAGGTGACAGCGGTTTCATGGTGGTGCGGCAGGGCCGGATGGTGTGTCGCTCGTCGGAGCAGCAGCACTCCTTTAATACACCCTACCAACTGTCGTCCCCACCGCCCGGACATGGCCTCAATGTGCTCTCCGATGGACCCGAGATGGCCGACACTCTGCAGTTTGGCACCATGGCCGGCGATGTGATACTCCTGGCCACCGACGGTGTCTTTGACAATGTGCCCGAGGAGGTGCTGATCGAGCTGCTCAGCGAAGCTGCCGGCATCGTTAATCCCGCCCAGCTGCAAATGTTGGCCAATACCATTGCCTTGATGGCGCGCATCTTTGCCTTCAATCCGGATCATGACTCGCCCTTCAGCCAGAATGCACGCAGGCAGAATATTGATGCGCCGGGTGGCAAACCGGATGATATAACTGTGCTACTGGCCACCGTTGTCTAGGCGAACGCATCCAATGGGTTGGGGCGCAGAAGTAAATTTTAGTCCGAGCTCAGTTTTCAGCTGTCAAAAGAAATAGGTTGTACTTTGTATCTCAATACGAACAGACACACACACACACGCACACGCACACACACTTTAAACTATGTAAATGCCAACTGAACTAATTAGTTAACTAAATTTTATCAAGTGAATCCAAATGCCTGGGTGGTTTCTATGCTAAAAAAGAGGGCCAAAAGTTCCTGAAATTGACTGATCCTTCCAACTCATCTCACCTCTCAGCTACATCCTAGGTAAGGTATTAGGTAAATGTCCCAACATCTATCTTCTAAAAGGTATGCGGATCTGCTAGTAGTACCTAGGATCGGGTACTTTGTTTACCCTGTATGTATATACATAATTTCAGACATATATTCTTCATTAGCCTCAACAACCGATATTATATAGCCATGTTCGTCTATCCTTCTCTCCTTATAAGCAGTTCTCGGAGATAATGAGAGATAGAGCCTCGACTTGTATATTCCATAAACTTCTGATACTTTCAATTTTTGCCACGCCCTCTTGAGCCCACGCAATTTAGAATAAACGTCATATCTCTCACAGTTTTATAGATAGACGGCTTGTATCTTCTAGACATATTTAGTATTCAGAATTATTTATCGATTCGCCAAAGGAATGATGAAGATTGGATAAACAGTGGTCGAGTTATGAGCAAAAGAAGTTCCGCTGCAGCAGCAGTGCTGCTTTCAAATACATACTGAGCATACACTTTTGTTAGTATAGAGTTCACTGTAGTACCGCTTGGCTGACTTTCTTAGGCTTTGCGAAATGGGGAGCGTACTTTTCCATGGTAGCTATACCATATAGATGTCCGACTTCGACCAAACTTGGTAATATCATGGAAAAGCATAGCAAACTAAGAAATACAAAGTTTGAAGGCGTTTCAATTGAAGACAAAAAAGTTTTTCTCACTATAACTAGTTTTTCGACCGATCGTTCCTATGATATAGTCATCCGATTGTGACAAAATTTTACAGAATTGTGTGAAAGCATATCAAATAAATAGGTGCCAATTTTAAGGACTTTTGCATTGAAAATAAAAAAGTTTTTCTTACTAAGAGTACTTTTCAGGCTCTACTTTTGTATGACAGCTATACTATATAGATGTCCGACTTCGACCAAACTTGGTGAAATCATGGAAAAGCATAGCAAACTCAGAAATACAAAGTTTGGAGGCGTTTCAATTGAAAACAAAAAAGTTTTTCTCATTAAAACTAGTTTTTCGATCGATCGTTCCTATGACTGCTACATGCTATATTCATCCGATTTTGAGAAAACTTTGCAGTAGTGTATGAAAGCATATTAAACTCAGAAATACAAAGTTTGGAGGCGTTTCAATTGAAAACAAAAAAGTTTTTCTCACTAAAACTAGTTTTTCGACCGTTGGTTCCTAAGACAGCTACATGCTATAGTCATCCAATCCGGCCGGTTCGGACACATGTGCGGCGTTTTTGTACTAAAAGACTTGGTGCAAAGTTTGCTGAAGATAGTTGTCAAACAGACGGAGGACCCTTGGGGCCTCATTTCCTGCAGAGTCCCAAATCCGTCTTCCAAGTTGTTTTCGGAATAGCTTGGATCAATCATTAGATCTCGCATTGTCAAACAAACATTACTTCTTCAGTAAAAAATGTGTAGAGTTGGCTACTAAAATAAATTTAGTGCCTTCTGAATAACAACTCGCATAACAAAGACCCAAAACAAGTTACTCATATGCTTGTAAAAAACTATACAGAAATTGAAAATGCATAAAGCATGAATTAGACTTGAATATAAACCTGATTTATTAGAGAATAAACAAAAGTTCAATAAGAGAATTTAAAATAAAAATTAAATCTGTTTAGAGTATAAAAATGAAACCAAGTTGGGTGAAAGTCAACATCAACTTGTTTTCAAAATAGCTTGGATCAGGCATTTTCAGACGTTCGGTACTTCCGATATCCAAAATAATTGATTTGACTCAAAGAAAAATGTTCGCGTTTAACTTTTAAAATAAATTAAATTAATTTAATAAAATAACTCTAAGAACGAACATTCAAAATACGCCTTACCCTTGTGAAAAACTATACAAAAAATAGGTAAGCCACAATGTCAAACATATTTGCATGCCTGTTTAGTACGGGGGGAGTGGTTTCGGCGCGAGTTTATGTCCACCTTTGATGCCAAGAAAGCAGACGCTTACGTAGGGAATTGGAAGAGGCCAAAGCGGTACGGGCATGGTGCCGCATGAAGAAAATGGTTTAAAAAACAAATAATAAAAAAATTAAGAAAATTATTGCAGATTGAACAACCCAAACGAAAGCGTTGGGTGTCAGTCAACTACTGAGATTTTCAGTTGATGTGGCTCTTGGGGTTCAAATTCAGGCAAAGTCAAGGCCTACTTTGGTGGATTGAAAATTTCAACAATGGATAAACAATTCAATTTTCTTACAACTTGACTAATAATAAATTTATCATTTTTAAACAAAGAAATATTTAAGAATTTGTAGGCATTTGAGCAAGTCTCGGTTTTATTAGCTCACTGAGAATCGATTGTCATACATACGGACGCACAGGCAGACGGACATGGCTTTATAGACTCGGCTGTCTGTTGATGTTGATTAAGAATATATATACAGAATAGATATACAGAATCTTACCTTTGGTACAGAGTATACAAATTTAGGTTTCCGTTCTCAAGTAACTCGGGTATACGTCTGTAAATGTTTTCTTAAATTTTCTCAGAGTTGTATTAAGCTAAAATAAGGATGTTTGGTGAAGTTTAAAGGTAATCAGGCAGAAGTAGGAGTTGTAAGATGGAAAAAACTTGGGTTCCATTCTCCAATAACTCGACTGTACGTCTGTAAATGTTTTCCAAAATATATTTAGAGCTGTACCGCTTTGCTAAAATAATGATTTTGGGTCAAGTTTTAAGGTAATCCGGCAAAAGCGTAAGCTTTAAGGGTAAAACAACTTGGGTTCCGTTCTCAAGTAACTCGGGTATACGTCTGTAAATGTTTTCTAAAATTTTCTCAGAGTTGTCTTAAGCTAAAATAAGGGTTTTTGGTGAAGTTTAAGGGTAATCAGGCAAGAGTATAAGTTGTAAGACGGAAAAAACTTCCATTTCCGTTCTCAAGTAACTCAGGTGTACGTCTGTAAATATTTTCTAAAATTTATTTAGAGTTGTATTATGCTGAAATAAAGATTTCGGGTCAAGTTTAAAAGTAATCAAGCAAAAGTAGGAGTTGTAAGATAGAAAAAACTTGGGTTCCGTTCTCCAATAACTCGACTGTACGTCTGTAAATGTTTTCTAAAATTTTCTCAGAGTTGTATTAAGTTTAAATAAGGACCTGAGGCAAAGTTTTTAAGTAATCAGGCAACATCACTGATCTAAAACAACGCTAAGGTCGATGCTAAGGTCGATGCTCTAGGCGTTGCTTGCACTTTCTTCAACTGAAGAATTGCATCAGTGTAAGGTAAACCAAGCTGAATCGAACTAAGTGACCAACTGCCTTAGCAGAGCCACTTTCATTCTTCTAAAGAAACTAACCCCAATGACTGTTACAGATGACCGATGGTGTAAACTCAACTCAATTCACCACGCCAGTTCTTAGAGAAATTTCCTAGCAATTAGCAATTGAATCCCAACCAAACCAAGTCGAAATGCTAACCAAAATGCATTTCCACATCCATTCTGAGTTTGTATTCCCATCCCATGGGCTTCAACATGGCAATCTTGTAAGTATTTGTGGGCATGTCTCACCATTGATTGACATTGGACAGGAGGATGTGTTGTGGCCAAATGCCACTCTGCAGTTGCATACTTTTTGGGGACCGGGCCAATTCAACATTCAGCCAGGCGTTTCAATTAATTCCATTAGAATTGTATACAATTAATGCCCTGCTGCTGCTGCTGCTGCTGCCGCTCCTGCTCCCTGGGGCTGCCACTCAACGAGGCAGACAAAAGGACCTCGGCCACAATTGTTGCTGACCAATGATCAATTTAATGGGAAAACAATATTGATAGCCCCAGGGCACACACACAGAGACGGAGCCGGAGCCAGAGCCGGACAAGACACTTGAAGGCTGAGCAGCCTGTTGGGTGGCGGGGCGGAAGTGTTGCGGTTTTGTTGCTGTGCTGAGGAGAAGGGCAGGGCTTTGTTTGTTTGGCCCGTTTTTGGGGTTGGCGATTGCTTGAAAACTTGCTAAACTTTTGGTGTTGTGTTGTAACTAAATTTTAAAACACACTCACACACACACACACGCACACGCACACACAACACTTTCACTTGTCTCGGGCTGCGTCGTCTCCGTCTCCGTCTCCGTTTGGTTTCTTGTGGTTTATTATTCACGCCTGAATTGATTGTAAATTAAAGTTTGCCTGTGCATTTTGAGGTCAGCCTATGGCAAAGTTTTCTTTTGTGTGTGCAGCACTGTGGGATCTTGGGCACGGGTCCGGCCGGGTCCTGGCCACTCGTCGTCCTCGTCGTCGTCGCCCTTGTGTGTGGCCCGTCCGTCCGTGCGTCCGACCGTCCTTTCATGGCCATATTAGAAGCCAAAAGGCATTCGAGTGCACATAAGACGATTACACATCATTTAACCGACGCACTGCAAAACTATGAGCAACCCCCAACCCCTGGGAGCAGACCGGGTCTGTAATTGTTGCTCTTCCATTCGCCTTTATTGACTGCTGCATATTGATTATACTTACAATGTCTTTTCCTCGTCTGCGTCTTCGTCAGCTTTCAGGCCGGGGAGGAGGTTCATTTGAATTGCCTTTCCCCCCGCCCACTTCTTACCCCATCAGAGACTTGACTTGATTGCTGGCATTTGTCGTAGTTGTTTAAAATTCAATCGCTGCACTCAAGTGTGTGTGCTTGTGTGTGTGTGTTCGTATAAGTTTTGAGACAAAATTAATTTGGTGTTAATAAAGGAGAAAGTGTGAAATTCTTTGGGTTGACTTTAATGTTTAAAGTGAAGAAATTGGTAGCAAACTCTTTAAGAGATATGAAAAAAAGTCATTTGTCAAGCAACAACAAACCCAAAAGGGGTGTTTTCTTGGTAGTTTACACCAACAATTTTGCACAGAGATAAATAAGGATATTATTCCGTAGCCATTTGGACTGAATATGTCTTAAATATCCTTTTAATCACCCCACGGAGCTGAAAATCATACAAAGGATTTGAAAACTGATCATCTTTTGGATGATATCAGAGACAAATCCAGTCCAAATGGATATAATTTGGATCGTCTTATACCCCTACAGAGGTTATTATAGGGAAGCATCTCCAAAGGAAGCATCTCCTACCACATAAGTATATACTCTGTGAGCAAAAAGTAAGGTGAATTTGTTTGTTGAATGAAAAATCTTTATTTATTCTTCTAAATCAATTTCATCCCCTTTAAAGTAATCCCCTCCCGATAAAATACACTTATGCCAACGTTTTTTCCAATCCTCGAAACATGCCAAATAGTCCCTTTTCGGTATAGCCATCAGCGCTTTCTTCGATTCAGCTTTTATCTCCTCAATCGACTCGAAACGCGTTCCCCGAAATGGTCTCTTGATTTTTTGGAATAGCCAGAAGTCACACGGAGCCAAATCAGGCGAATACGGTGGTTGCGGAACGATATGCGTCGAATTTTTGATGACTTTTTTCCAAAAAATTGAGAACTTTCGGTACCAAACGAGATTTGACTTTTCGTAGGCCCAAATGGTCTTTCAAAATGGTTTTTACAGATCCTTCTGATATTCCGATCATATCAGTAAGGTCTCTAACAGTCAACCCACGATTTTTGCGCACTAATTCCTCCACTTCATTGACGTGTTGGTCATCTGTTGACGTCGATGGTCGTCCGGAGCGCTCCAATTCATCCACACGTTCTCGACCCTCTTTGAAGTCTTTGTATCACTTATAAACATTTTTTTGTGACATGGTAGAATCACCAAAGGCCTTCCGCAACATCCTCAACGTTTCCGCAGCCGAAATTTCATTCCGCAAACAAAATTTGATGGCACTTCTCTGCTCAGACATTGTAAAAATCGAAAAATGCACTCTTGGTCGCTTGGAAAACACAAGCGTAAACATATTTCTGATAATGACATTCATATGAAATTTGGCTCAGATGTCATCAACAGTCCTGCCAACTAAAAAAAAAAGAACTAGCCCGAATTGTTAGGCCCGCGCAGTTTAAATTGAAAATGTACCTTACTTTTTGCTCACAGTTTAGTAGTTTTAGTGAGAAAAACTTTTTTGTTTTCAATGGAAACGCTTTCAAACTTTGTATTTCTTAGTTTGCTATGCGTTTCCATTATTTTACAAAGTCTGGTCGATATCGGACATCTATATAGTACGGCTGTCATAGAAAAGTAGAGTTCGAAAAGTACTCTTAGAGAGAAAAACTTTTTTGTTTTCAATGGAAATGTCCCCAAAACTGACACTCATTTATTTTAAACTCTTTCACACAGTTCTACTAAGTTTTGTCCAAATCGGCTGACTATAGCATATAGCTGCCATAGGAACGATGGGTCCAAAAACTAGTTTTAGTGAGAAAAACTTTTTTGTTTTCAATGGAAACGCTTTCAAACTTTGTATTTCTTAGTTTGCTATGCTTTCCCATAATTCCACAAAGTTTGGTCAAAATCGGACATCTATATAGTATAGCTGCCATAGAAAAGTAAGGTGCGAAAAGTAGTCTTAGTTTGAAAAACCTGCTGCAAGGGTACACAAACTTCGGCCGAACTGAAGTTAACTTTAATTTTCTTCTGTTGTTGTTAAATTTTTAACTTTCTAGGCTTCTATTTGCATCAAGTTTGAGGTAAAAGTGCACAGAATCTGTTGAAACATGTAGCTTAGGTGGCTACAAATGTTCTTGCACCGCCATAAACAACATTTGGGCACCCGCCCCCCCCGCCGCTACTATAAACCACGGTGTCCAAAAGTATGTCCATTTCAATAGTTGCCCAAGGACGATCTAATCCCCATTTATTTGGTCACAAAGTATCCTGCTTATATTTTTAAACTTTTTTTGTTGTTGTTGGGTTCGCTCTGCTTGAGCAGGAAAACTTTTTGGCCACTTGGCCACATTGCTCAAGTCGCCGAGGACCTTCCGCTGCTGTCCAGGCATGCACTTGACGGTTGGTCTACCTCCGTACCCTTACCCAGAGGTAAGAAAAAAGTAGAAGCTGCTCCTTGTGCAACAACATCAAAGTTGCCAACTTTCAACTTGAGGAATTTTCGACAAGGCAACTTGGTAAGATACCTGAACAGAAAAAAACACAGAGAGAGAGAGGGAGAGAACCAGTGAGAGGAGCAGGAGCAGGAGGTTCTGAGTTTAATTGTTGTGTGTTGTATTCGGACCCGGGCATATAAATTTGTGCGCTGCCCTCGTAGCAGCCAGGACGCTCAGGTGTCCTTAGTGGTGTTCTAATTACTAACAAACTTAATTTGCTACAAGTTATTTTCGTGCGGACACCGCCTCAACTTGGTCCCCGCATCCAGCGGTTGGTATGGGAGGTGGTCAACTGCTGCTGCTACTACCTGGTGCATGGTTAGGACCCACTTGACTGTTTTGGGCTTTCTTTTTAACTCTTCTTTTGGAGATACTTAAACCACACGCGCACTTCTCTTGCTGCCGCCGAGTGGGCTTAAAGGACAGTTGGTGGGTTGGGGAAGTTGCTAGTTAGCTGAAGTGCGTTGTCCCCCTTTTGGACAATGCGTCGCATTCGAACCTGCCCACAGATGCAGGATATTACCATGTTTTACTCTTTCCAGATGGACATGAACACAATTCAAAATTTTGTAAAGATCGGCTTTGCCTTTAAGAAACAAACATTTAATCTGATTAACTGACAGACTGATAAACTGACCAACGGATGAACAGACCAGCTGATGAACTGACAAACTGACTACCTGCCTAGCTGACTAACTGACAGACAGACCAACTGACACACTGATAAACATACAAGCTGACTTAGTGACTAGGAATAAAACCAACTAGCTAGGAAATTGTCAACCTCACTAGCTGACAAACTGACGATGTAAATAAGTGACTAACTGACTCAGTGACTAACTGACAAACTGTTTAGCTGAGAATCTAAATGACTGACGAACTGACTGAGTTCGAAATTGACAAAGTCACAAACAAAACAGAGAAACTGACAAGCTGACACACTAATAAAAATAACAAATTGACTAAATGACAAACTGACTAGCTGACAAACTGACATACTGACAAACTAACTAGCAGAGAAACTGACATGCAAATTGACAAACTTACTTACTGACACACTAATAAAAATAGTTAACTAATAAATGAACCAAATTGACAAACTGACACACTGATAAACATACAAGCTGACTAAGTGACTAGCAGAGAAACTGACTAGCTGACTAACTGAAAAGCTATCAAAATGACTAGCTGACAAACCAACTAAGTGGCAAAATGACTCAGCTATGAACTGACAAACTGACTCTCTGACTAACTGACGAGCTGACAAGCTAGCATATTGACTAAGTGACATACTGACTAGCTACTGACTCTCACTAGCTCTGACTAAGCGACATACTGACTAGCTACTGACTCTGACTAGCTTATTAGCTGACAATCTGACTAACTGACTGACTTACACTCTTAGTCATTAAGTCACTTAGTCAATCAGCAAACAATCTGATTGACTAAGTGACTCAATGACTAGTTGACAAACTGACTAATAAGCAACATGACAAATTGACCAAGTGACTTAATGACAAACTGAAAAACTGACAGACCAAGTGGCAAACTGACAAACTGAGAAACATACAAACCGACAAGCTGACAAACTAATCAAGTGACAAACTGATTAGCTAACAATCTGACTGACTCCAAATCTGATAAACGAACAAAATGACTCAATGACTAACTGACACAGTGGCAAACATATAAACAGATTAGCTGACAAACTGACAATGAGACTAAATAACAAACTGATTGACTCGCTCCTATCCTAGAGACAAACAACATGACAAACTGACTAGCTGAAGAATTGACAGTTCAAGTGACAAACTGACACACTGAGAAACATACAAACTGATAAGCTGACCAGCTGTCAATCCTAGTAACTGACTGACTCACACCCTTGATAAACAAACAAACTAACAAATTGTACAAGTGCCTTAATAACTAGTTGACAAACTGACTAAATTTAAATCACACAAACAAAGTGACAAACTGACACTCTAAGAAACATATAAACTGACAAATTGAATAGCTAAGAAAACTGACTCACTGATTCTCTGACAGTCTGTTATAACACTGACTGACTCACACCCTGAAAACCTGACGCATTGACTAGGTGACTAACTGACAAACTGACTACGCGACAAACAAACTGTCTAACTGACAAGCTGACAAACAGACTAGTTGACAAATTGAACAAATAGAGCAGCACCTAAAGCTCACGCAGTCACCAACACAAATAAAATACACATTTTGAAGCAACAACAAGAAAATGAAACAGAAAACCGTTTCTTAGGGCGGTCTGATACACACGGCAAAAACAAAATCAACGCTGCAGATAGCGCTCATTTCGCAACAGACATGGGAGAGCCAGAGAAGAGAGACACAAACGAAGTTGTTGTTGCAATTTCGTTCTGCCTGCGTCTTTTACGTGCGTCAATTGCTTTAAGCGAAACAAGCATACAAGCGTCTGTACGCGTATAGAGCGTAGGCACCCTTGTCTTAGAGCCTTACAATCGTGGGACAGGTATTCTATCGTTTTCGTTTCAATGTGCTAGAAAGAACTTGACTTCAAAGTTTGTTAAGTGTTGCACAAAAGCTAGAAAATAGTACGGAATTGTATTCATGATACTTTTCAAGGGCCTTTCTTATAGTTTCTCTAACAATATTGCTTTTGGAAGATGTCAATGTGGATATGATGTTCACATGAACTAAGATTCAAGCCCAAATCTTACACCAAAAGACTATAATTTTCAAGCATTTCCGTAGCCTCCAAGCCGGAGCAACTCCCTTAGGTTTGCACTGATGTTGATGTTGAAGGTTCAAAGCTATAGAGGATCATTTGTAAGCAACCTTCACTCACCTCTTAAGTAGTAGTTCCCCCAAGAAAAAAGCAACTCAAACTCTATCAAATACTCTCTCCTTCTCACCCCCCCAACCCGTGCACGGCCACTGCCTTGCATGTTAGTTGTGGTTGGCCGCAAATGCTAACCCCGGCTACATGTATGCAGTCAAAATTTCAACTGCAGCAACTCCTTCGACCAATGGCCATTGTCCGGCCGGCGGCTGGCCATTCTCAATGTCTTGGCCACCGTCAACCGACTTCATTGTGCTGCGAGTGTCTCAGGACTCGGAGTCGGTTCATGGTAAATTATGCGCTTTGGTTTACAAATTGCATGTGCCCGGCAGCATGAAGCATGTGGCAAGTCACAGTCAGAGTCCTCCCTGGGCTGGGCTGGTCCAGCGGCAGGACGGCGGGTGTCCGTGTCCTGTAACTAATGCGTGGTTAAAGTTGTTTGCCTGTACAAGTATTCAAATGAGCGGCTGCAGCAGTGTCTTGTTGCCCTTTTTTTTTCTCAACTTCTTAGACATAGTTTTCTTATGGCCAGTTTGGCAAATATTTTATGCTTTACGTGGTTACGGCTACGGCTGTTTGAGAAATTACGTGGCTTGCCGCTGACCCGTCCCGTGCACTAAGCCCGGCTCTTTTGTCCGAAAGTATGCAAAGTTGTTTCTTGTTCTTGAACCTAAAATGCCTCGTTCTAACTCTAAACGCATTCGACTCGCCCCGCCCCGCCACGACTTTTTATCTGCTGGTGTACTTAGCTGCGAGGGAGAAAACAAAGTTGTAAAAATCGTGTAAAAAATGTGCGCACCCGAAACGTGCAAAATGCGTTTCCCCGGGTCTGTGCGTTGTCGCCGGACGCTAATAATTTATTTTAATGATAATGCATGGCAGCCATTCTCCCGGAGAGGCGTCCTGTCCGGTGAGTGGTGCGGGTTAAGTGGAGTGGCCCGGTAAGTAAGTGTGTGCGCGCGTGTGACATTCGCCGCAAACTTTCCCACCCGGACTACATATTGCACGCCTAATGATATGCCAGAAATATTAAGTGCAGGCGTTTGGCAGGAGGACATTCCGCATCATTGTAAAACCCTTTCGGCGGCTACTACAAGACAAGTGCAAAGTTTTCTGCCACAGAATGGACCAAAAAAAAAAACAAGAGGATGGAAGGGAAAGGAGAGAAACTTTTCTAACAGCATAAAACTTGTGCATTTTTCCACAAAACAAAGAAGCAGCAGGCTACGTTTTTTTTCGGTGTTGCTGTTTCTGTTTCTTGTTGCGCTGCTTAAAACAAAATGCAAATAAAAAAGTTGCCCGCTTTTAGGTTTTTTTTTGTTTTATTACTTTTCTAAGAACTACTTGGGCTTGAGGTTTTGCTTTTTGGTGGACACCCTAAACAACAAAACAAAAAAACAAAAAAACAAAAAAAAAGGAAAATACAACACAAAAAACTTTGCCTGCCTCGAAGGACCTCGAAGTGAGCATTGAGTGAAACATTGAGTAGGTATGAACTGTAATTCTGACCCAAAGAAATCATCATTTTTGGCCACATAATGTGGCATTTACTTGGGGATTACACTGCAAGAAAATGCAGACGCAGACAGAGAGAGAGAGAGAGAGAGAGAGAGAGAGAGAGAGAAGATGTAGAAAAAAGAGAGAAAAGTGCTGACACTTTGCACTTAAATCAAGCATTTTTCGCTTGATTTCTGGAAAGTTTCTTCAAATGGAAAATAAGACTAGCTTGACACGGTGCAGCAAACTACATGGAGTTCTCCAAGTAGGCGGCATATTCAAGGCAAAGTGATTACGTTTTATAAAGGAAAGGTTTAGAATCTCAACTGATACTCTCGCCTGCTAAGAGAACTCCATGGAATTGGCTACACCGTGTAAATCCAGTATAAGTAAGGGTACGGTTCGGAGGATTATATAGTTTTCGAACCACAAGTACGGTTTATTACTTGTTCCTTGAAGCTAACTGAACTGCGGCTTTGATTTAGCCATGTCCGTCTGTTTCTTTGCCATCTCCTCCATCAGTTTGAAAGCTATCTTCACCAAACTTTGCACGAAGTTATTTAGTTCATAGACGCTGCACATTTGTCGGCAACAGCCAGATCGGCTGACTATAGCATATAGCTGTCATAGGAACGACCGGTCGAAAAACTAGTTTTAGTGGAAAAAAACTTTTTTGTTTTCCATGGAAACGCCTTCAAACTTTGTATTTCTTAGTTTGCTATGCTTTACCATAATTCCTCTTAGTTTGGTCGAAATCGGACATCTATATAGTATAGCTGTCATAGAAAAGTAGAGTCTGAAAAGTGGTCTTAGTGAGAAAAACGTTCTTGATTTCAATGCAAACGCCTCCAAACTTTGAGTTTCTTAGTTCGCTATGCTTTACCATGATTTTACCAAGTTTGGTCGAAATCGGACTTCTATATAGTATGGCTGTCATACAAAAGTAGAGTCTAAAAAGTGGTCTTAGTAAGAAAAACTTTTTTCTTTTCAATGGATATGTCCTTAAAATTGGCATTTGTTTATTTAAAACTCTTTCACACAGTTCTACTAAGTTTTGTCCAAATCGGCTGACAATATCATATAGCTGTCATATTAACGATCGATCGAAAAACTAGTTATAGTGAGAAAATCTTTTTTGTCTTCAATGAAAACGCCTCCAATTTTGGTATTTCTTACATTGCTATGCTTTACAATGATTTTACCAAGTTTGGTCGAAATCGGAGATCTATATAGTATAGCTGCCATAGAAAAGTGGAGTCTGAAAAGCAGTTTTAGTGAGAAAAACTTTTTTGTTTCCAATGGAAATCTCCCTAAAATTGGCCTTTCTTTATTTGATATGCTTTAACACAATTCTACAAGATTTTGTCCAAATCGGCTGACTATAACATATAGCTGTCATCGGAACGATCGGTCTAAAAACTAGCATTAATGACAAAAACTGTTTGGTTTTCAATGCAAACGCCTCCAAACTTTGTATTTCTTAGTTTGCTATGCTTTCTCATGATATCACCAAGTTTGATCTAAATCGGACAACTATATAGTACAGCTGCCATAAAAAAGTAGAGTTTAAAAAGTAGTCTTAGTTAGAAAAACGTGCAGCAAGGGTATACAAAGTTCGTTTGATAACTTTTCTCTATATTTTTGTCTATTCGCATTCAGTACAAGTGGCTGCATCAAACTTCAAGAGATGCTTCGAGCCGGATATGCTGCTTTTTTCCAAGACAAAATATCTTGTTCTTTATATGAACATTTGTAGAAGTGTTTAACGCTCTTTTAAGATAGCAGTTTCTAGGATGGACTCATCGACTAAGTTCAAAAAGTAGTTTTAACACACGAACTTAGTCCCAAAAGAGGGCCCACCCAAAGGTGGGTTTGTTTCTTAGACATCATCTAAAACGTGGCATAAGTTTACCATTTTTCCCACAACTTCCCAGCAAAAAAAAAAGCAAGAACTCAGCACTTTTCGCCAACTGTTCAACTGTAACTAAAGTCGACTCAGATTTGAACTACTTCTGTGCCGATTTAGTAAACAAAATTGACATCAATAAACAGAGCAACACACGTACCTCCTCTGCTCCGTACAAACAAAGTAAAAGCCACTTTACAAAAAAAAACAAAAAAACAGAAGAAAGCAAGAAAAGCGCATAAAAATGCTTTGTTTTGTGTGTGTGAAAACTTTTGCTGTAAACTTTACAAAGCATCAACACCTCACACACACATTGAAGGTTCAACGGGGACGGTCACAAAATCAAGTTAAAAGCCACAGAATCACACCCAAAACTCCCAAATATCGCTTGTCACGTGACCCACTGCAGCGCGCTGCAAGCTCACGTACTCACCGGAAGGCGGCGGCGACTTCTGCTCAAGAACTCAATCCAATGGCCACAACAACATCAAACTTCCTTCGATTCAATTAAACATGAGCGGGCTGCTCTAATTGTTTCAAATTATCAATTCAAATCACGTCCCACATCCCGCTGCCGGGGAAGGGAAGGGGAAGGGAAAAAAATTATCATGCAGCACGCCTAAATGGCTTTTCAATTAGATTATGTCATTCAAGTGTCCACTGCCCTCACCCACAACAAAACGTATCAATTTCCGTTAAGGAATTTGTACGAAAAAAAAAACAGCTCCCCCTCAAACCATCCCAAAAAAAAGCGAGAAAAACAACACAAACAACTTCAGTTCATTAATTTTCTGTGAGGCGCAACAATTAGCACGAAAACCGAATTGAGCCGGGCAGGGGGAGGGATGGTGGAGCAGGAGGAGGCGGAGGGAAAAAATACAATATTAAACAATATGCCCGCCTCCTCCATAAACGTGACGCTGCTAATTAAGTTGACGCATTTGCTGCCTGGCTGCTGCTGCTGCTGCTCCACTCCCCCCCGTCCACCTTCAAGTTGTATGCCTCGCGGTGTTTTTTGTCTAGCAAAAGCTTTGTGGGATTGGTGGAAGCTGATGGCTGTTGGCTGGAGGTGGGCCGGAGAGGGGCGGTGCCGTCTTGTGGTAAGCTTAAGAAATTTGCATGGTTGATTTGGTGCGGGGCAGGAGGAGGTTGATGGAGGGAGGTGTTAAGCAGCCCTAGGCACCCCAGATAACTCAAACTGGCGGTACAACAGGTGACTGAATTTTGGCTGAAACAAGGTGTCAAGTTGGTAATGTTAATTCTGAGTTTTTGCATTTTCTTTCCCACCCAAAAAATTGAAAATATGGCTCCAAATTCGGGGAGGTAAAACGATTTGAAACTTTAGCTTCGGAACAGGTTCCGGTTCAGCTTTTATATCTAAAGAGATTACAGTTCAAGGTTCGGTTCACAGTAAATTGGAAGTCAGAACTTCTGGTTCGAACCGGTACGACAAATATAGTTTACCGATAAGCAAATTTTCATTTCGAAGTCTGTAAATGAGAAAGATTAATCGAGATATGTTAAGCTCATATTAAACCCTGGCAGAGGGTATTATACAATTGTCTGGATGTTTGTAAAGCTTAGTACACAGCATCTCCGACCACATAAAGTATATATATTCTTGATCAGCTGAGTTGATTTAGCCCTGTCCGTCTGTTTCTTTGCCATCTCCTACGTCAGCTATCTTCTATCTTCTATCTGCTATCTTCTTAAAGCTATCTTCAGCAAACTTTGCACAAAGTCTTTTACTACAAATACGCTTAACATTTGTCGGAAACGGCTGGATCGGATGACTATAGCATATGGCTGTCATAGGAAGAATCGGTCGAAAAACTAGTTTTAGTGAGAAAAACTTTTTTGTTTTTCTTAGTTTGCTATGCTTTACCTAGAGTTAACCAAGTTTGGTTGAAATCGGACTTCTATATAGTATAGCTGACATACAAAAATAGAGCCTGAAAAGTAGTCTTAGTGAGAAAAACTTTTTTGTTTTCAATGGAAATGTCCTTAAAATTCTCATTTATTTAGTTAATGTGCTTTCGCAGTATTCTACAAAGATTGGTCAAAATCGGTTGACTATAGCATAGAGCTGCGGTACGAATGATCGGTCGAAAAATTAGTTTTAGTAAGAAAAATTTTTTGTTTTTCTTGGAAACGCCTCCAAACTTAGTATTTATTAGTTTGCTATGCTTTTTTTTATGATTCCTCTTTGTTTGGTCGAAATCGGACATCTTTATGGTATAGCTCCCATACAAAAGTTGAGTCTGAAAAGTAGTCTTAGTAAGAAAAACTTTTTTGTTTTCAATGTAAATTTCCTTAAAATTTGAATTTATTCATTTGATATGCTTTCAAACAGTTCTACTAAGTTTTGTCCAAATCGGCTGACTATAGCATATGGCTGTCAAAGGAAGGATCGGTCGAAAAACTAGTTTTAGTGAGAACAACTTTTTTGTTTTCTATGGAAACGCCTCCAAACTTTGTATTTCTTAGTTTGCTATATTTTCCCATAATCTTACCAAGTTTGGTCGAAATCGGACATCTATATGGCATAGCTGTCATAGAAAAGTAGAGTTTGAAAAGTAGTTTTAGTGAGAAAAACTTTTTTGGCATCAATGGAAACGCCTCCAAGCTTTGTGTTTCTTAGTTTGCTATACTTTTACATGATTCCATTAAGTTTGGTGGAAATCGGATATCTATATGGCATAGCTCCCATAGAAAAGTAAGGTTCGGAAAGTAGTCTTAGGTAGAAAAACTTGCTGCAAGGGTAAACAAATTTCGGCCGAGCTAACATTTACTTTACTCTATTTTAATATCATCCATTTCAGATAAGTCGTTTGGTATAAAAATCCAGAATATTTTTAACAGGGATGCAAACCGGTTCTGAACCGAACCGAACCGCTTATTCCTGCTGGTGAACCGAACCGCAAACCGAACCGGTTTCTCTTCAGAATTGCTGAACCGAACCGAAAACCACAAATAAAAACGGTTCGCTTCGGTTCAGTTCTCTGGCGAGATTTAACTGGAATCGCTCTCTATTAGCCAATGATTTTTATTAATTTGTGAAATAGAATCGTTTCCCGAAAATAATTTTTATACATTTAGTTTGACCCTCCACATATTTATCGTTGCCGGATCGATATATCTTTTAACGATGACATGTAATCCTGTAAGAGATCTGCACCTATTCCTCTAGTAGGCAATATTTTCTATTTTCTGTAGTACTTCTTTACCTTAATTAAATCTTTGACAGGAGAGATTTTTTCATATAATATTATAAATAGGTTAAGTATGATTTTCGAAAGGCATTTACAGACGAATCCTAGAAATCCGACTTAAAAAACTTTGGACATTCTTCTATGGATTTTAAAGATATTCAAATGGACTACAGGAATTACTTTCATTATGTTTCTTTGTGAACCCCTGAACCGAACCGTAACCGCGGTTCAGTTAGCTCCAAAAACCAAGTAGTGAACTGAACCGGCGGTTCAGAAACTGTGTGAACCACTGAACCGAACCAGTACTTTTTGTCGAGTGGTTTGCATCCCTGATTTTTAATGCCCTAATTTGATGGATGCTACAACAGCAACAAAAACTAATTTTTCTAATTTCACAAATTATCTAGCTTTAACAAATAAGGCCCAGGGGTAGAAACTTCCCTTTAAAGGTAGTTCCTAATGATTTTATAGATTTGTTCATAGAAACTTTCCTGACTTAGAAGGGTTTTACAAGGAGAAGTTTGCTGCATGAAGTGTTTTAAAAAGCTCATACTTGTTGGAGAGAGGTGTAGTGGTGTGGCTTGCCCCTCTACACCCCTTTCCTACAAAGGAAAGCTATTTCAAGAGCTTCATGAAGTTTGCTGCACCGTATAAAACCCAGATTAGTCATCCACATGACAGTGGTTCAGGTCTATAACTCTGCTGGGTTCGGAACAGGTTCAGGTTTAGCTTTTATATAAGGTACCTAAAGAGGTCTTCTTCCCCCACACTTATCCAACCATTTCCCTTCCACTCACTCATAATCGTGGCCCTTGTAAAATCTCTTGAATTTATTGAAAATGCGTGCGAAAAACAAAAAACACTTTTCGAATTGTTTTTTGTTGTGTTTTTTCTTCTTCCTCTCATTGTTGGCGGTTTTCAAGTGCCGCTTTGATTTTCCGTTTACTCCTCGACCTTTCCGATCGCCTTTTGTTGTTAGGTTTTGTGTGGAGCACTTCTTTTTACATCAAACGAGCGAAACGCTAAACAAAAGGCATGCCGCTGCCGTCGCCGCCGCCGCCCACTTGTGGGCGTGTATGGGCATACAAAGTGAAGTGTTGGCTTTGATTTCGCCCTGCATATAATTAGTTTAGTCAAAAAGTTGACTTTGTGGGCGCACATGTGTGCGTGTGGAGTTGGATGCGCAAATCTTTTGCAAAACTACACGAAAAGTTTATCAAATGTTGGAGCTGCCCTCTGTTCCGACACCTTTTTGGCCCTGCTGCTTGTTTTTTCAACTGTCATTTTGACAGCTGCTGTTACCTGCAAGCTGCTCAGACATGGCATGGCAAGTTGCATACAGTTTCTTTTTTTGAGTGACTTTTGCTAGAAGAAGAAGACATCAGCTGTTCACATGAGTTTCGCCCGAAGGGCGAAGGGCGAAAGGGGCAGGGAAGTGTGGGTTCAAGCATAAATGCAGCTGTCAAAGCCCAGCCGCCAACTGGCAGTTGGAAAGTTTCTCAAAAACTGAACAAAAAAAAAACTAGAAAAAAGAAGGTGAGAAGCTGGTGCCTTCCTTTCTGCTCTTGCAGATTCTTGGAACCTAATCAAGTTTGAATTCTGCAACTTTTCCCATTTGGCTTACCCCAAAAACATAGACAAACTCATAAATATGCCATGAAAATTCCAATAAAAGTGCTTAAAAACAACAACAACAACAGCAAAAAAAATTAAGAAACAAACAAAATAAAAGTTAAAATTTAATCGGTGTGGAGTGAAAACTTCAAAGGCCTTGTCAGGGTGGGGAGGGCGTGGGAGGGGGGGCGTTTGAGGAAACATTGAACGGAAGTGGCTCAACAATTTTCAACACGTTTTGCTGGCTGCACACGGAAAATCATAAAATTTTAACGAACCTATTGAAAGTTTACACATTGCTGCTTGATTTTGCTCCGACCAAAGGCAGGACATGGGCCGGGGGACGGGGCCGGGGCCGGGGCCAAAAGTGTGAAAAGCACCATCGAACGGCAAAGATTTTCACACTTAAACATTAAGAAAATTTATGAACACACACACACACACACACGGACAGGAGGACGCACACATGTTTCATGCATGGCGCCGCGCCGAAAAGTGTGCTACAGGAAAATTAAACTTACCTATGTAAACAAGACACGGGGGCCAGCCGGAGCCAAGTGAAGGTAAAGGTGTTCCGGGTGCGGAAGTTATGTTCAAACTTAATTTAAGGTTCAATAGCGTAACCAAAGAAAACCGCACAAACTTTGGCTGCAAAGACGACGACGACGAACGAGTTTTGTGTAACATAAAATCTTGTGGTTTATTAGATTTTAATAATTCACACGATTTGGCAAGTGTGTGTGTGTGTGTGGAAGACACACGACAGTGTGCCTGAGTCTTCTGCATTTGAAGTCAACAAAAAACTTAGTTTTATCTCTACTCCTTAGCCGTCGCCTGGCTCCCGTTTTGTATGCGGACCCGAAGGTGTGTTTGTTTTGGGCAACAACAAGGACAAATTTGTGGCATATCAGCGGTATGTTAGTGCGGTGTGTGTGTGTGTGTGTGTGTGTGTCCCGTAGAAGTGCATGTGCAAAAATGCCACTAAAGGGAATTGATTTGCCTCTGATGGCATTTTCTCTCCGTCCATCCGTCTGTCTGTCTGTCTGTCTGTTTTACGGCCATAAGAAAGATTGCCTCATAACTTGAAAGTTTGCTGGATTTCTTGCGAAAGTTGCTGCTGAAAATGGATCATTAAACCAATTTCTTTGTCACACTTTTGGGTACAGGAAATGGAAACGGATATTTGATCTGCAGTTTGGCCTTTCATTTGATGTCTAAGAAGCTTAGTTAGGAGTTACTTTGACACTTTATTGAAATAGGGTATAAAGGTTGATTTTTCTGGCAACTTTCTGTCTGGCAACACTGTTTTTTCTGGCATGATCAGCTGTTTTTGTGTCTCATGTTACTGTCAAACATGTTCAGTTTGGTCTATAGTTTATAGAAGCGAACAACACTGTTTTCTGGCAAGCTCAGCTGTTTCTGTGTTTCATATAACTGTCAAACATGTTCAGTTTGGTCCATAATTTAAGCATGAATGGACTTAAAAGCAAACAACGCTTGCAGATTATTCAATTTTTGGCCACTTTTTTATGGGAAAATTGTGCTCAACGACAAAGCTCATGGAATGAATGAATGGATAAGTGAACCAACATGGCAAAAACAGCCAAAAACAGCCCAAAAAATGCAATATAGAAATAGATTTTGTCACAAAGGTCTACTCCGTATGGTAAGAGACATCCTCTAACAGCCTCAACTTTACTCTTTTGTGAAAAGTTTTGTCACGGACCGTTGTGGCACATGAAAGTGTTCTTGGACCTACCCTCTACTCATTTAACTATACCCATAGAAGACCCTCGAGACTTATTGCAACATTCTCAGAGGAAACTGCTCTTATGGCGAGAGATCCATGCACCGACGTCAGTGTTCGTACAGCAATACATGTACAACTTTGGCAGATGGAAAATTGAGCTTAACCTGGCTCAATGTATCAGCGTTGCAAATGAGAGTTCAGGCGTCTTCCTCAAAGAGCAGCAGCTATTTGGAAGTATAACTGAATAAGTGCCACACACTAGAAGCCCATGCCAAACCGCTTGTTAGGGTCAGAGCGAAGTAAACTCTCACTTCATAATAAAGGCCATCGTAGCATCAGTTTATATACACGGGAACCAAGTGGTGTGTGGCATAACTGCAAAAACTCATCAGAGAAAAATTCATAACCTTCAGTTCAGGTGTCCATTGGGAGCAACCCTGGTATATGTGCACAAGGCATTTGGAGAGTGATCTCAGTGTGACCTCAGCAGGTGATTAAGTGAAAAGTTTAAGAAGTCACCCCAATATAATAGCCAGAAGACTCTAGGAAACTTTAATATACCCGTCACTGAAAGGAATAATTGATTAATTGCCTCTTCTTATGTTAATTAACAGAGCATTAACATTAATGTAAACATTTGAACATTATGTTAGCAAGTGGCTCAGAACAGTACGCAAACCGTCCCATTCAAAATGGGGAAAGGGGGATCATGAAGTTGTGCGAATGTATGCAACAGGGTGAAGGAAACATTTCCGATCCCGTAAAGTATATATATTCATGAGCAGCCGAGTTGATAAAGCCATGTCCGTCTGTCGGTCTGTATGAACGCGTCGATCTCAGGGACTATAAGAGATAGAGCCACACATTTTTGCATGAAGATAGGTGTATACCGTACGCAGATCAAGTTTGTTTCAATCTGGTGAATAAGTTGAATTTGTTCACTAAATGGCTAAAAGCAATAATTCTTTAATAAGAACAGCTAATGGCGTCAAGAGCTTGGCCAAATGAAAGAAGGTCTTAGCAATCATCAAATGTTTCATAACTTCTTGCCAATTTGATCTATTTTAACCTATGTTTCTTTGTTTAATTTCAGATATGATGAACTTTCGACTAGATACTCTAGGGTAAGTGAGGGATCTTTTGTATAAATCTGCAAAATTCGAACTTAAGCATATTCTGGCTGCTTATAAAGCCACCATTCAAGCCAAAGTCTTCAAATGACACATTTTGCCCAAGAAGAGTTCCATATCAACACTCATAGAACTTACTTCTCCACTTTGAGAAACAAACGACTGACTGAGTTTTAGATCAATTTGGGATTGAATTTATAACATTTTGAAGTTCAATTTTCTTGCAAGTTTGGTTTTTGAAAGTACTTAAAATAAGTACGAAACATGCTTAGATAGAAAAATTAGCAAATGTTCTTGAATCAAGAACTTTTCTTGCTTACAGTATGTATTACCAAAATATGGCCAAGTTTGACAGCTCAAGTTCTTGAAGTCGAATCTGGTCACACTGTAAGCTGATAAGTTTTTCAATCAAAGAGAACCTTTAAATACTTTTTCCTATTTTTCAAGTCTAAGAACTACGAAGAAAGTGTATGAATTTAGCTGGATTTCAACAGAAAAAGTCTATAAAAAAAATCAGTTTTTCTCTATTTCTCATGCTTAATGCCCTTTAAAGTATGCTATGTTTTATGAAAAGCATAATTTTAGTCAAATATGTATATTAAATATGTCTTGTCGAATATGCAATATCGGATATGTATGACAGACTTGCAATTACTTCATTTTTATACATAATAACTTAAGAAAAACAAAGATTTTGCATACTTTAAAGGGCATTAATCACGAATAGTTTGGTTTATGACCTCTGTCAATTCCTTCTCACACCCTTTGTATGTGCCATCATGCCTGCACTTCCTGTATTATCAATGTCTCGAGCAAGTCTCTTTTGCTTAAGGTCTTTTGTGACTTTTCCTCCCACTCTCTCTCTCTCTCTCTCTCTCTCTCTGTCCCAACTTGAATGCCAAATATAACCCGCTGGGAATAATATTTTCATTTTTCGACACAATAACAAACGACCCCAAAGCTCACTCTCGCTCTTGTTTGGAGCGCATAAAAATTTGCCTCGCCTCTACTTTTGTCTTTAAATGGGCAAATTCAATTTGTGTGTTTTCAATGGACGCCCAAAAGTATGCAGCGCATTTGTAGACGACACTTAATTTGAATTTCAAATTGATTTCGTTGCGTTAATGTTTCTGTTTTTCTGTTTGTCGAAATTAATTCGCATTTATCCGCTGACAAAGTCAGCGCCGTGGACCGAAGGCAAATAGTTTATCAACTATTTATGCACTCCAAGCTGGGAGGAACACACAGAAAAGGAATGGACAAAAAAAAGGTCAATGTTGTCAACTATGCAAAGTCTTTTGTCCCTGGGCATAACCTGCACATAACTTCGATGATGTCTTCGACATGCACTGCCGCCAGTGGCCGAGACAACAAAGCCCAAGAACGGAGGGGGGGAGGGGGCCAAATGGAAGTAAAAAGTTTGCAATTCTTGTGGGAACACTTGATCATAAGTTGCACATTTTTCACTGATTTATTTTGTGCTTGCCACTTCTTTTGCCTCCGCAACTGCAGCCTCGTCTTGTTACCGGGACGGAGGGCGGCCAAAAGGAAAGTTGCATACTTTAGGGGGCGTGCAAAAATTTATAGAGCTTGAGCTTTGAGCTTGCCGGAAGCGGAAAAGCCAGCGTCGTCGTCGTCGTCGTCTTGATGTCAGGTTGAAGTTGAAGTTGTTGATGTTATGGCTTGGGCATTTGACCCAAGACACAGAGAGAGAGAAAGAAAGGAGAGCGTAAAGAGTATGCATAAATTCACTCATGTAAAGGTCATGAGTATGGAGTGTAGCTAGTATGAAAAGGATAAAGGAATATCCAAAAGGATAAAGCTGAGATATATTTAGTTTCCGTAAGTTTGTCAGATCTCTTTGCCAGCATCTAATACTTCATAACAGAATCGAATTATGTTGAGAACTAAGCATCAAGTTATAAGTATCGATTACTGAGTATTGATCGAAGAGTATCGAATGCTGAGATTGAGTACTGAATATCAAGCATTGAGTACTGAGTATACAGTACTGAGTATGTAGAACTGATTAGTGTTGTCCATACTAAGTATCAAATACATAAGCATTCAAATATACTTATGTATCGAGTACTAAGTAATGGGTTGCTTTGTCAAAACAAGGTATCAAATCAAACAAAGTTTATACATATGTGTCGAGCTCTGAATGTCAAATATCGAGCACTGAAGATAGAGAACTGAGTATCGACTGCTGAGTATCGATTGTTAAGTATCGAATAATTAGTATTCAGAACTCTATATTCAAAATTAAGTATTGAGTATCGATTAATGAGTATTGCACACGGAGTATCGAGCTCTGAGTTGCAATACCGATTCTCGGTATTGAATAAAAAAGTGCTCAAATGTACAAATGCATCGAGTACTTAATGGTGGGTATTGATTATACAGCACTGGGCATCGAGTACTGAAGATAGAGGACTGAGAATCGATTGTTTGATTGAATATTGAGTATCGAGTACTTGGAATAGAGTAGTGAGTACTGATTGCTGACTGATAAGTACTACATATTAAGAACTGAATATACAGTATCGAGTATTAAGTATCGAGCTTTGAGTACTGAGCAGTTATGTCAATTTGAGGTATCAAATAGAAAAGTGCTGAAATGCACAAGTACTTAGTATCGTGTATCGAGTACTGAGTGTTAAGTAACGAGTACTGGTAAAAAAGAACTAAGTACTTAGTAGCCATATCAATTTGAGGTATCAAATGGAAAAGTGCTGAAATGTACAAGTGTATTGAATACCGAGTATCAAGTAACGAGTAATGGTAAAAAAGAACAGAGTACTTAGTAGCCATATCAATTAGAGGTATCAAATATAAAAGTGCTGAAATGTAAAAGTGTATTGAGTACTTAGTATCGAGTATAGAGTACTGAGTACTGAGTACCAAGTCTCAAGTATCGACTACTGAGAAATGAGTACTGAGTACTTAGAATTGAGAACTGAGTATCCAGTATGGAGTATTAAGCATCGAGTACTGAGTATCGATTACTGAGTTGCAATATCGATTCAAGATATCAAATAAGAAATAGCTCAAATGTATTGCTACCTTATTAGCAAGTATCTAGTACAGACTATTGAATACTGAGCATCGATTATAGAGTATAGACTTCTTGGTATTAGGAACTAAGTAGAAACCAGTATCGAATAATAAGAACTGAGTATCATCGAGTACTGTGTAATGAGTTTTTATGCCGAGTACAGTGTATAAAGTACTTTTTATCGACTTTTAAATATGGATTACTGAGTATCGAGTTCTGATTGGCAATGTCAATTCGATATATAAAATAAAAAAGTGCTGAAAAGTACAAATTTATCGAGTACTGAGTAGCAAGCATCGAGTACAAACTATAGAATACTTGAGTATTGATAACTGATTATCGAGTGTTTAGTATTAAAAAATTAGTATTAAATATTGAGCATCGATAACTGAGCATAAAGTACAGAGTAATGAGTACTGAGTATCGAGCACTAAGTTTTGAGTGCTGAGTACATAGTACTTTGTATCAAGTTATGAGTTTTAAGTACTGAGTTTGCAATGTCAAATCGAGGTATCAAATATAGAAGTGCACAAATCAAGTATTAAGCACTGAGGATTTAGGGCTGAGTATAGAGAACTGAGTATCGAGTAGTTGGTTGCTTTCCCAATTCGAGGTATCAAATAAAGAAGTGCTCAAATCAAGTACTGAGGATAAAGTTGCGATTATAGAGAGCTGAGTGTCAACTACTGAGTATCGAGTACTAAGTTGCTTAGTTGCTACTAAGTCTTGCAAACTCTTTGATTAAGCTCTCCAAACCTATCGACCGCGCTGAAAGACTAATCCTCTCAAATCTAAACCCACAGTTTCCATTCCCACTCTAAAGCAATCAGTTCGATTCCCTGGCTTCACTTTTCTTCCTTTCCCCATTTTGTTTGCTTCGCATGCCCCTTGGGCTATCCAATCAAGGATTCTTTTGCGTTCTTTGCCATCATTTTCATTTAACAGAAATTAATTTATTACATCAATATTTATGTTTCACTTAAATTATAATGCGTGAATGCAGCCAGCCCCCCTCCGTCTTTGGGCTGGAACTTTTACATTTCTACAATTTCCATTCTGTTTTTGGTTTTTTCGTTTTTTGTTCCATTTTATTATTATGATTCCATTCTGCCAGCCGCAAAGTAAACAAAGGGTCTTCTGTCCTGCTGCCCGGGACACCCGCAGCGATGGCGAGGGATCGCAATCAGCCATAATAAATATTAAAAAATAGCGCATAAAGTCAAACATTGGCGCGGGATGGGGCGGTGGCGGGGGCGGGGGCGGGGGCAAACGAAAACTTTTCTAATAAAATAGTGGGGCCTGGCGTCGGGTTGCAATTGCATAACTTTTTTCCAAAAACCATTTTTGCCTATCAGAAAGTGTTTCAACAAATATTGACAGACTGCGGGGCGGGGGTAATTAGCAGTTAATATTGCATAACGGCAAAAAGTTTTGTTTCTATTTTTACTATTTGACTAGAACTCTTCGCTTTGGCGTTTAATAAGCTCACAGTTTTTGTTTGTGTTTTCCAACACTGCAAACAGCCTGGCAAAACTCAAACACACACGAGAGCTCACAAAGCTCACAGAACTCACTTGAGGCGCGAGCGCCTCCCACCGTCAGCAGCGGCAGCAGCAGCAGCAGCCAGCAGCTTGGCCTTTTATCGCTGACACGCTTTTTGCTCATTTTTTGGTGTCAATGAACAGTTTTAACATATTAGCAAAGTTTCTCAAAAAGTACACACAAATATGTTTGATGTGAGGGCTGACAGGGATGGGGGGCGGGATGGGGGGCAGGATGGTTGAGAGGGAGGCAGGCCTGCCTTGTAAATGTAAGTGGCGCTGCTCGTTTCGTTGGTTGTGAGTTGAATGAATTGGCAGCACATTTCAGGGAACTTTTAAGCTGAGTTTGAAAAGCTTTGAGTAAAGCTTGTTATAAGATCCGATTTATTTCCGACAGCTTTTAAGTCGGGAATTTGTTGTGCAAGAAAGCAGTATGTGCTGCTTGTTTCAAGTAACACTTAAGCTAAGCTTGTAAAGCTTTAAAAAAGCTCGCTATTGAAGCTTTTTGGATCGATGTTGTGGCTTAAGGTTGTGGTTTGTTTGTTCAAGTCAAGAACAGTTTTACACTAAAAGCTTTTAAGCGTAGCTTTAGTAAGCCTCAAAGCTCTTTTACTTTTTGGAAAGCTTGTTGAGTTTCTGCTATAAAATCAACTGGATACAGATTAGCTTTACCATGACATCTAATTGACAATTTAAGCTCGTAATAAGCTTGACTTAAAAGCTTTCAAAAGCTCAAGAAAAAGCTTAGAATTGTAAAAACCTGATTGATTTAAACAAAAAGCTTCTAAGGCAGCAAAATATTCAATGGGGTTTCCCCTATATTTTCAATTTTTTTTCAGGTTAAAGTATGATTTGCGTAAAAGCTGTCCACAAACATCATTTTTTCAAGCCTTTGATATGATTATTGCTAGACTGAGCTTTGGAAAGCTCATCGGGCACCTAAAAAAGCATCTTCAGCCTTCTCAAAACATGATATTTAACTATTCTAAGCTAGTTTAGGTTCTCAGATGAACGCTTCTTCAAAAACTGCATGCAATTAGCTTCACCGTGTAAGTCCAGTCTTAGTAAGAAGCTTATGAACAGTTTAAAATGCCCTAAAAAAGACCAATTTGATTTCAGAAACTCAATAAGCTTTTCAAATCAGTATCCAGCATAGATGAACTTGAAGGCTACCCAAATAAACAATATGAAGCTTTCAAAAAAGCTTTCGTTTGTAGGAAAGAGTTTTAGAGAGGCATGCGACAACGCTACAACAACTCTTTACTACAAGCATGAGCTTCATTAAGTTTGCTTCACCTTTCAAATGCAGTCTAAGGCTTCCTTTTAAGCTTTTAAAAGCTCGAAGTTTGAGTTATCAACTCAAAATAGTGATCGGTTTTCGACAGAAGCTTAACCTGCGGCGGGATCTTAATGAGCTTTTTTCAGAAATCCAAGCTTACTAAAGCCAAACTCATATAAAAGCTTTCTGAAAAGCATCGTGTACTTAATTGGATCTTTAAAAGCTTTTCCATTTAATTTATATAACTGTCAAGCTCATAAAAGTTCATAATAAGCCTCCTGAAAAGCTGAAATAACAGCTGATTGAGTTGCTGGAAAACTGTTCAATCTTTGGAGTCCCTATGAGCTTTAGCTTAAAAGAGATTTCAGCAGCTTTCCAAAGATAACCGACTTAAAGCTCTTAAGACTCTTCAACAGGAACCAAATGCTTTGTCTATGAAGAAATTCTATGAAGAATATCAAAAAGCTCTTCAGTCTCTTCTTTGTCAACCTTCTCAAAACTCTTAAAGATCTTCACTGAAAACCTAAACCATCAAGCTTTAAAGCTCTTCCAGCCTTTTCTTCTCACCCTTCTTCTGCCACTTACAAATCAACTCAATAAAAACAATTTTCGATATTGAATTATCATATCGCCCCATCGACCACCCTCAATGCCTGCCTTCATTGGGCTTGCACTATTCCATCTTCAGGCCACATCCTTCCTACCCCTCTCCACGCACACACACACACACACACTCACACAGAGGAGTTGGCTACAACAAAAGCATGTCGTGTCGTGCCGCGTCGCTTAATCATGTCAATGATTTATAACGCTTTCAAGGAGCGAACCAAACTCAAAGTTGTCGACGGCAAAGGATGAACGTGGGATGAGGATGAGTCTGTAACTCTAAGGTGGGCTGGGCGTGTGGTCTGATGACTTGCCAGACAAAGCACAGTATCTGCTTACTGCCACTACTTGCCTTGCAGGGAGGTCCGAACATAAGTTTTCCAGCTACTTATATGCCCCGGCAGAAGGAGCACCAAATTTATCTCACGAAAAATGATTTGGCTCATTATCAACAGGAGCTAAAGTGCAGTCAAGTAATAGAACAGAGGGAGGCAGAGGCAGAGACAGAGAGGGAGAGAGACATCGAACAAACGCATAAATCAACAACAAAAACAGAAAAATGATTTATTTTTTTCTTCTCTTCTTCGTTTTCTCCTTTCTGACTTGAATGAGGAAGTGGGGGGGGGGGGGGGGATGGGCTGGGGCCCAAAACACGAAGTGTTATATGATTGCTTCTAATAAGAAAAGTGGGGATAATGCCACCAAGTATGAGGTACAGGCCATAATCTTGCTGAGTGCCAAACAGCACGGGAGAGGAGAGGCTTGGTTGGCGGTGGAGTCCATACAAAAGGTAAGCAGGTCGCCACCGCCGCCCACCAATAATAAAGTAATCAAAGTGATATGGTGTTGATATGGGGGAGTTGAATCAAATATGTTATTATTGCCATGGCAAACACACTCCTGCTTGGCCCTCTTGTGATTAGGCCATTAAGACATCTGGGCCCTAAATAGCAGGCAATCGAATTAAGGCCTTTAAGGAGGCTAACAAAAAAAGAGAAACTTTGATTTGGTAGTTCAAAATTTAGCTAACTTATTTAGTATTTTCAAACTTAAGTTTATCTCTTTAACAAAGGAAACTTAACATAAAAGCTTTGCTGGAGAAATTTTCGGTAAGTCACGGTCGCCAACTCAGAGGTATAGAGGTATTAAACGAAATATGAAACAATTGTTACAAATATTAGAAGAATTTTCAGTTCAATTTCATTTTTTGTAGTGCCAAATGAAATTTTGAGAAAGAAACCAAAAACTTTGCCTAAACTAAAAGCTATAATAGCTCTGCTGAAAGAAGAGAGAACATGAAAAGAGTTAGAGAAAGATAGAACAAGGAATAGAAAGATAGAAGATCATAAAAGCTTTCATAGTAGAAGAGAGGTAAATTAATAGCTTTCTGTGCTTTCTCTTCTATCTCCTTATTAGAGAGCAATAGAGAGAGCTAAATAGAGAGAGTAAAAGCTTAGCCTAAAAGAACCCACAAAAGCTTTAAAAGTTTAGCAAGCAGTTTTAAGATAGGAGATATGAATAGTGACAGAGATAGAGGTAGATAGAGCAAAAGCTTCATCTTTCCTGAAAGCTATACATTCAGTTTTTAAGGATGCTTATAGGGTTTCTGCAATAAAAGAGCTTCACAAACAATTGGATCTTTATCAGCTTTCTTACGGAATTAGATTGATAACGATTATGGAGAATAAGCTTTTTATTAAATGCTTTGAAAAGCTTAAGTTTCATGCTCTGACCTTAAAAACTGATCTTTGTACTAAGAAAGCTTCTTAAGCAACTGTATTGGAAAGTTCCCGAATAAGCTTTCCCTAAAAGCTTTGCTCTAAGCTGCTCACAAACATCGTTTGATGATCGCGTTTCTAAAAAAGCATCTCCAGCATGGGAATCTTAATAAGGGCTTACTACAAATCCAATCTAAGTAAGGTAACATTAAGTGTTTTCAAGAGCTTTTCTGAAAAATGTGATTTATATAACTCAAAGCTCAAAGCTCAGGCTAAGATTGCAAAAAGTGATTGGGTTTCTAGAACAACAACTCAAGCATAGAAAGCTTACTACAAATCCAATCTAGGTAAAGTAACATTAAGTTTTTAAAAGGGATTTCCTAAAATGTATGATTCACTTAGCTTTCGAAAGTTCAAAGCGCAGGCTTAGACTGCAAAAAGTGATTGGGTTTCTAAAACAACAAAAGATTTTTCTACAAATCCAATCAAGTAAAAGTATCGTTTAAGTTTTTATATCCGTTACTCGTAGAGTAAAAAGGGTATACTAAAGTCGTGCAAATGTATGTAACAGGCAGAAGGAAGCATCTCCGATATCATAAAGTATATATATTCTTCATCAGCATCAACAGCCGAGTCGATATAGCCATGTCCGTCTGTCCGTCCGTCCGTCCGTCCGTCCGTCCGTCCGTCCGTCTGTATGAACACCTAGATCTCAGAGACTAGAAGAGCTAGAGCAACCAAATTTTATACGTAAGCTAGTATTGTCTGTAGGCAGATCAAGTTTGTTTCAAATTTTGGCCACGCCCCCTCCCGCCCCCGCAATAAAAAATATTGAATAACTCCCACAATTTTTAAGATATCGAGCTCAGATTTTGCAGTGTAGTCTATGTGGCCAATATCTACAATCTCACAAATTTTCAAAAGGATCGGATAATAAATGGCCGAGTTAAAAAAATGTTGCATACTTATCCGAGCTGAGCTGAGTAACGGGTATTTCGAAGTCGGGCAGGGCCGACTTTAACTTACGCTCTCGTGTTAAAAGTGTATCAGCTTTTCTAAAAGCTTCTTGGTGTTCTGGATCTTAAAAGAGCCTCTCACTTTAAGCAAAAGCTTGGCTTAGGAAAGCTTTACTAGTTATGCATTCAGTCTTAGGGGCTGCTTAAGTAAGAAGAAGACAGAGAGAGAGAGAGAGAGATAGTTCAAACAACATATTCGCCTAGAGCTGAAGGCATTCATACACATAAAAGCTCTTTTAGTTAAGCGCTCAGTTATTGAAGCTTTCAGCAGCTTTAAAGAAAAGTTACGAGGGAGAGATTGAGATCGGAAGCGAGATGAGATGAAGATATATGGTAAGAGAAAGAAAGCGAGAGTTAGATTGATTTATAGCAAGAGAAGGTGAGCCACAAAAAAGAAAGAGGGAGAGAGTAAAAGCTTCGCCTAGACCAAAAAGATCTTCTACGTGGATCTACCCAATCGAGAGGACCCAAAAGACTACAGCCGACTTACTTGCCCAACTGAGCACAGCGTTCTCTGCCGTCGATGATCTATGCCTGTTAAAGTGTGGATCATTTAACCCTAAATTATGTCTAAATGTAAACCAACTTGGCCTAGGCCAACTTTATCTTCCACACTCATACAGAGAGAGAGAGAGAGAGAGAGAGAGAGAGCGAGCGAGCTGGGCGAACATGTGTTTTGTGTTCCAGCCAAAAGCCCCATAAATAGTTGCTTAATTACCTTCTTCAAGTGCCAAGTGCAGAGGAAAAAACTTTCCACAGAAAACAAAGCTCAAGAAAATGCACACACACACACACACACACACAGGTGCAGAAACAAGACAAAGTGGAAAGTAAAAACATATGCCAAAACACCGATTGCAATTAATCTTGTGCAAGTTACCCAACCAACCGAAACATCCTCGAAACACCCAAAAAGTTCGGGTATTGGTAAACAAGTAAACTTAAACTGCTTTACACTTTTTTTTGTTGTTTTTTTTTTTGTATATTTTGTTGTTGTTGTTGGGGCTAAGGATATAGATTCTGTGTGAGGGTGTGTGCGGCTGGCTGATCTATTGTTGGCAGCACAAAACTTTGCTGCATACTTCAAGGCGTCGAGGTGCAGGCGCGCGTGTGTGTGTGTGTGTGCGTGTGCTCGTTCTATAGACATTTGTGAGGTATCCCTTAAATACCAATTTATGGCACAAGCAGATAAAGTCCCAAATCTGCACTTAATCTTTTGCATTGTTTAATTTCGACTCATTGAGTTAGTCTCTGTGTGTGTGTGTGTGAGGGGGAGGGGGGGCGTGGCTGAATGGGCATTGTTCAAGGCTCGCGCACTTAAGTTGCCTGGGAAATAAATCGTTGTCGACGTCTACCATGTGTGAGTGTGTGTGTGCGGAGCCACATATTCGATGCTTCATTGCAACCACAGCAACAACAACAAACCCACTTCCGTCTCTCGCCTCCTCCCCCTCTCCGCCTCATTCTCTCTCTCTCTCTCTCTGGCTCAACAGGCAGGCTTCTCATCCTCGTTTCGTGGTTTGCTGAAGAAGAAGGTGGGCAAGTTGTTTGCTAGTTAAAACTTACAACTTGCGCGTTATTTCCTGCCACACACTACCCTACCCTACCCTCCCCTCCCCAACCAAACACCCCCCTTCCCCTCTAAAACCACAATGCCCTGCGTACTTAAGGTGTTAACGCAAAAGCTTGACTCATAAAATATTGAAAAAGCCGCAAAAACTTTGCACCAAAAAAGCTTCGCTACATGCACGTACCTAGCCTTGGTATGGCATTACCTTAAAAAGGGGAATGAGGGAAGGGGGGAGCGGAACCATAGAGGGGGGGCGGGGCTGCAAAGGAACCCCAAATTGAACGGTTAAGTGGCGAGCTGCAAAAACTTTTTCACCTGACTTGACTTTTACTTGTTTTGAGCCAAGTTGTTTGCGTTTTCATTTTTTTTCTTCTTCTCCTTTCTCCTTTCTCGTTTTCCTTTGGCCTGTCTTGGTGCGTTGCTTAAGGAGCGGGAAGGGGCGGTGCGACAGGGATTGTGTTTCTCTTAAATGGATTTATTGACATATTAACTTTATATGGACAAAGTTCTTAAGCTAATTGATTACAATTCAAGTTGACAGCGAGTTAAGTGTTGGGTTAGGTGTGAAGAGAGTTTTTAAGATTTTGGAGAGCTGGTAAGGTTAGTGGAATGGTTTTGTACTCTGAATGTCTTCAAGTATTGGAAGTTCTTCAATATATCTTTGCCAACAACAAAATCCACGCTGAAGACCGCTCAAACATGCAAGATGTTGCGTTCGATGTTGCTTAAGGCAAAGTATAGAACTAAAAGAGAGAAGACAAACGAAGTTGTTGTTGCAATTTAGTGTGCCAAGCTAAAGCTAAACAGCTACGAAAACTTGCTGTGCGCATAGGCAGTGGGCACGCCTAATCTAAGGCATTTAATGACCTTTTATAAGTTGTACTGCTTAAACCTTTCCTATAGTAAGGTTCACTCTGTCTGGTCTTCACACTGTCCAAAATATGAGTACCAA
Organism: Lordiphosa fenestrarum; assembly: GCA_035044985.1. Lineage (NCBI taxonomy): Eukaryota > Metazoa > Arthropoda > Insecta > Diptera > Drosophilidae > Lordiphosa > Lordiphosa fenestrarum. The sequence goes on from JAWNNO010004396.1 coordinate 929,836, forward strand.
CTCAAAACCGCTTCATATCTGAGGCCTCCTTGGCTAAAATTGGGTTTCCCATGGCCGTCTACCATCATAAGGGCATCCGTGTGTTTCAGAGATGCTCAGAGAAAGAGTTTCGACATGTATAACACATAAATTTCTATACTTGTGGGTAAATTTCGACTATTTTCTATTTTTGCCACGCCCCGTAACGCCCCCGCATTTTAGAAAAAACCTCATAACTCTCAAAGTTTTATAGATACAATGTTCGTACCTTCGAGACATATTTAGTAAACAGGATTATTTGAAGATCTGTCAAAGGATTCGGAAAGATCGAATGAACTCTGGCTAAGTTATGAGCAACAGAAGCATTGTTGCTGCAACGTAGCAGCAGCGCTGCTCTTAGCTGCTATGGCAGCATCTAAATTCATACTGTGCATACACTTTACTTGGTATTTTAATATATTATATACACTTTATAGCTTATTATGTTCTAAAGTTTACCCAACTTTCTTAATCTTCAAGCAAATGAACAAAACTAATCTTGTTAAATGACCGAATAGTGTTTTCTTTATATTTTTATGTTATTAGCGAAAACCAATCGGCTTAAGCAACATAGAGGATTGTTAAAAATCTAGCAAATGTTACAAACCAACCAGGATTCTAGGGAGAACACAAACAGGTAAACTTGTTAGGTGAATGACAATAAGCTGGGTACTAATGACTACATTTCTTGGTATGATTTGGTAGCTAACTCTCGCGAGAGCTTGATGGGCAAGTGCGCTAAGATGCAGCGGTGCGCTTGTGCAACCTTCTAGAGTTTCCAAGTTTAAATATAAGACAATATCAGTTTAAAAATAGTTTGCTCCTGCTGTTAAACTGTGTAAAGGCAAAAGTTTGCTCAAACTGCCAGTAGGCCCTGAACTTTCCAACGGTCTCGTTCCACAAAAATTACAGAAAAATGTGTGTGTAATTTAGTTTTTTGGAGTTATTGTCAGACACAAACAAATTTTGGCCCGGCATGACTTCCGATCATATGGTGCTGCTGCACTTCAGCATGCACTGCTTCAAGATCATCTACACTTATTGTATCTGTGTGAATATCCTGGAGCATTTCATACAGCGCATACAGGAGACCTGAACGGGCAGCGGCCGCGGCAGCGAGTCACCAGCTGGAACAGACAAATTGGCTGAATCCAATTTCCAATTGCGAAATGATTTATCAAATTTTCATATAATTTTTAATAGGTTTTCCCTCTTTGGCAATTACCTGTGCGCCTGCCCGTAATTACACACAAAAGAAAATGCCAATAAAAATGACTTATGTATCAATTTCCTTTACGATGCCCGCCCGGACAAGGACGCAGGACAAGGACATGATATAATAATAATAATAATAAAAAAAAGAACGAACGAACGCAACGAGGCAAGTGGAGAGGAAATTTCAATTTTATTTTTATTGCCTTATTGTGTATCAAATATTTACAATTATTTGCCATGAAAATGAGCCAAGCCAAAGCCAAAGCCATTCCCGGGCCCCAGACACGGCGGGGCTGATAAATTCAAATGTAACCAAGGTGAAAATGATGATGCCAGCCCAACTACCAGCCAAGTTTTCGATCAAAAAGCGCCAAGAAAAGCGCGAGCGAGCGAGCGAGCGCTCCTTCTCGGCACATTAAAATTGTATTTTAATGTCATCGAGACGTTGATTTACAGCACAAGCCAGCCAGGGGGCGGGAGTTGAGTTGAGCGGAGGGGGGACGTATGTAATTTTAATAATATTTTATTGCTTCGAAAAGTGGTAATAGCGCGGAAAATGGCCAACAAAAGAGAAAAAAGGCAGACAGGCAAAGTCAGGAAAGGCATCAATGCTGATTATGACAATGTTTACAGCGAAATGTTGTCTGACAACCAAGCCAGAATTTCTGCATTTCCGGCTGCTGCTGTTGCTGCTGTTGCTCCTGCTGAGGGTGTGCGAGAGAGTGTGTGTGTGTGTGTGGTTTTGTCTACTGTCTGTTGCCAGACTGTTTTTTGTGGTTTCAACGGGGGGAAATGTTTGTGAATTTCACAGAAATCAATAGATACAAGACTTTTAAAAGGAGACTTTGTAATTATAAACATTTTTCATGGACTTTTTGTGTCGCTTTTGCTCTGCTCCAGTTCTGTTTTTGGTGAATTCCTGTAAAAAGTAGATTTATAACTACTTTTCATGGACTTTTTGTCCAGCTTTTGCTCTACTCCAGTTCTGTTTTTGGTGAATTTCTGCAAAAAGTAGCTTTGCTACATCTTAAGAAACAAACCAGGGTCAATGTCAATGGAATGTTAGTGAATTTCAGAGAAATCTATAGATACAAGACTTTTAAAAGGAGACTTTGTAATTATAACCACTTTTCCTAGACTTTTTGTGCCTCTTTTGCGCTACTCCAGCTCTGTTTTTGGTGAATTTCTTCAAAAAGTAGCTTTATAACTACTTTTCATGGACTTTTTGTGCCGCTTTTGCGCTACTCCAGCTCTGTTTTTGGTGCACTTCTGTAAAAGTAGCTTTATAACTAATTTCCATGGACTTTTTGTGCCGCTTTTGCGCTACTCCAGCTCTGTTTTTGGTGAATTTCTGTAAAAAGTAGTTTTATAACCACTTTCCATGGACTTTTTTTGCCGCTTTTGCTCTACTCCAGCTCTATTTTTGGTGAATTTCTGGAAAAAGTAGCTTTATAACTACTTTTCCTAGACTTTTTGTGCCGCTTTTGCTCTACTCCATCTCTGTTTTTGGTGAATTTCTGCAAAAAGTAGCTTTCCCACAACTTTAGAGACAAGCCAGGGTCAATGTTCCAGTCGGACAAGCTACCTTCTGCCCTGCTTCAATTTCAAATTTCAATAAAAACCCACCCAATCCACCCAACCCACTTAACTACCCATCCTGTTCAAAGTTAATAGCGCATAACCATGACATGCCAGTCAACCCTTTTGCACCTTGTCCAGTATCAGAATTGGGGACATAAAAACAAGACAAATCACACAAATTGACAAACATTTAACATAATTTACACGCCAAAGCCAAACGACTTACACTTGACCACACTTTCGCTCCATCTCAATAACCCTTACACGCCTTGGTTGGGCTCCCCCCCCTATCTGCCGTGTCCAATATTGACCCTTTTGGCCGGTCAAACCCTTGTCAACATTGCGTAACCAAAAACTATTAAAAATATCAGCAGACACTTGACTAGGTTTATTCTTTCGCTTTTTTATTGTTTTTTTGGGGTTTTTTTTTGTGCGCAAATTGAGGAGGACGACCCAAAGCGACTTGTCATTTTTCACACGCTCTCTCCTGGCGGCTACAAGCGACATATGTTCTTGGTCAAATCGATTAAATAAATCATTAGCATCTTTTGTGGCCAATTTTCTTGCCCCCTTTTTTTCTGTTTCTTTCTCGTGTCTTGGGTGTTGACGCGCGTGTGGCGAGTTGCACAGGAGGACGCGTGTGTGTGGAAATTGGTTTTTAATATCAAAGTGAGAATGTCGTTTTTTCTTCGTTTCGGTACTTCCTTTAAGGGGGACACAGCACACAGAGTTGACATTTAATTTGTTGCGCTTTTGTTGTTGAGCATAAAAATTTGGGATGATTTATTAAACGCAGGACTAGGCTGAGGAGTGCGTTTCATGGTTTGGCGGAAGTCGTTGGGTGAGTTGTTGTTTAGATCAAGATTTTGTACCAGGAGAAGAAGTTCCCCCTGCTATCCCTTTGGCCCTTCGAGCCGGATGGAGGGCAGTACCTACGGAAAAGCCTAAGCCATTGTGGGAAACAAGACAAGTGGAAAATTGTACAAAAAGTTTTGTTCTGCCTATTATTTTGGCCCTTCGAGCCGGATATGTGAATCTTTTCAATGCCAGGAAAGTAGCTGGGCACAGATCTAGACAACTGTGGTAGAAAAAACTAGCGCGAAAGTGAACAAATCGTCAATCCACCCCACTATCATGTTGGTCCTTCGATTGGAATACTACCACAGAACTAGCTAAGTAGGTAGGCAAATGCTTTGACAACTGTGGGAGCAGAAACAACTGCACTTGTCTCTACTATGACACTTTGGTCCTTCGAACCGGATACTGAGATTCTTTTAGCTATCAGAGAGCTAGCTAAGTAGCTAGGCACAAGCACAAAATTGAACAAGAACTAGAATTCTGTTTTATTTGAGACCCTTCGGTCCTTGCACCAAGTCCAACAAGTTCATCAGAATCACTTGTAATATTTTGGTCCTTCGAGCCGGATACTGAAATATTCTTAGATACCAGAGAACTAGCTGAGTAGCTATGCTAAGGCCTCGCAAACTGTAGAAGGAAGGGAACACCATCACAAAATTAAACAAGGAGGAGGACTTCTGCCTTACTTGTGACCCTTTGGTCCTTCGAGCCGGATACTATGATACTTTTAGTAATCAGGGAACTAGCTAAGTAGCTAGGCAAAGGCCTAGACAACTGTCGGAGAAGAGACAACAGCAAAATAGTACAAATAGTCGTGTTTTGTCTTAACTGTGACACTTTGGTCCTTCGAGCCGGATACCGAAATGCTGTCAACTTCCAGCAAACTAGCTAAGTAGCTAGGCTTAGGCCTAGAAAACTGCGAAGGGGAAGCAAAAGAAGCACAAAATTGAAGAAAAAGATTTGTATTGTCCTATCTAAGACATTTTGGTCCTTCGAGCCGGATATTCTGTGATTCTTTTAGCTATCAGTAAGCTAGCTTAGCAGCTTCACAGAAAAGGAATAGGAATCTCATATACTTTTAATCATCCAACACTGCAGAAAATCATCGAATCAAGGTTCGGGTCCTTTGGATGATTAAAACGATATTTAAGACATATCCGTTCCAAATGGACACTGGAAATCAACCAATTGATATGCATTTCCATTCACTGTGTGGGCAAAGATCTAGGCAACTGCCTTATTGAACAAAGAGAGACAACTATGTTGGTCCTTCGAGCCGGATACAGTGATTTACACTTCTTGATCAGAGAACAAACTAAGGAGAAGGGTACGAATACAGTCATAATCTTTGCTACCAGCTACCTTGAACTGACTGCTGGTCACCAGGTAACTAGCTTCTTAGCTAGAGCCACAGCAATGTTTAAGCTGGGTACTAGTTAGTTATCATCTGGCGGCAGTATGGGCTGGCCAGCGACACTTCCTCTGGGATTTTTATCACTTTGCACCAATTCATAACAGAAGGAAGCCTGCCTGCCTGCAGCGTCTTGGGATGGACAAAAGGCAGCGCTGACTGACTAACAATGGGGTGTGGCAGCCGTAAGAGGGAGGGGGGCGGCGGCTAATAAATCGACTTCAATATATCAAAGACTTAAATTTCAATTTTTTTCAAATTTCCTGCCATTTAAATGCACTCCTTCGTCCAAGGACTCATTGTTGTTGTACTGCTGATGGTGGGGCTAAATGGGTCGCTGGAGTGTGGGTGGGGGGAGGGGGGTGGCGAGTAGTGGCTGCAGAATTGTGCCTTTCACGCAGCCCAGGAATTGGAATTTTTTTCCACAGACAACGCAATTCTTTAGCATTTTATTTCAATTTTTTTCCCATTTTTTTTTCTCACTTTGCATTTCGCAAGGAGACAGTGTACAGCACATTTACTGCCTCATCTATTTAATACCATAAATAATTGCATCTAATTAAATATGCTCAAATGAAAATGTCCGCTTTTCTTTTCCTTTTTTTTTTGTTTTTTTTGTTGTCCTTTCCATCCCCTGGTCATGGCATTGGCATGGCGGCGGCGGACTACGTGCCGTAGGAGTGTTGGCTGCAGTTGACGCGTGATGGAGCGAATGTCATTCGAAATGAAATTCAAGTTCCAATTTTGGTCCAAAGTGCGACAGAGACAGACAGTGCGAGGGGTGGCGGCGGAGGGGGAAGGAGAGGCAGAAATTAAGTAGCAGCAGGGAGAGAGAAAAAAAAAGAATTTAATAGTTTTCAATTAGGAATCGTTTGCAGCCTTTTCTTTTTAGCTGCTGGCGTTTCCTTCTTTTCTTTTCTTTTCTTTTCTTTTCCTTTTTTTTTTTTATGGCGCGCACACACTTGACGCCGCTGCCGTTGTCACTTTTCTTGGCGCAAAGTGTCAAGCAAATGAAGTCACGACTCGTCCTCTGTTGCTGCTTGCCTTATTCGCAAGCTCTAGGGGTATATGGGTGACAGAGTCGACCAATTCTACAAATGCTCTATTCTCTTTTTCCACAAGAACCCCAACCACAGACTCGTTTCACGCTCTACAATCTTGTTGGTCCTTCGAGCCGGATATTTAGTTGTAGCGTGCTTTTTTCTTTCTGTCACTAGCACTAAGTGTGTGCTCCGAACTTACAAGGTATCCCTTGTGTCCCCACTGCTCATTAGCCTTGATGTGTATTGGATGTTTTGCTGGCTTCCCAGCTAGCTTTTAATTCAACGTAAATTTTATTTCATTTTAATTTCGCTGCCATTCTTTTAATACACCCGCACTTCTTTTCTTCCCCTCCAGCTTCTTTATGAGGAGACGGTTTCCTTAATTTCGTTTTTCCTACCCATTGAAATGATGGCTTTGCTGACTTTCTAGGGAAACAAAACACAAAAAACTCGAAAGGGACCTTCATGGCATACAATTCACACTTCACCACAAAACGCAATTCGATTAGATGGAATTTCTGGTAAACTTTAACGTCTGCTTGGCTGACTCCCTTCCCGCCCCCATCCACCTCAATCAATGCAAAGGCCAGAAACAAGTCAAGACAGTTACTTAAATAACTTTTAGCTGCACAACAAACAGCCAAATAGCAAACAACCTGCGAAGGCAACGGGGGGTGGGTCAGTGAAATTAACGACAAGGTACGGCGGAAGTTATTGAGCTAGGCTAGCTCGCGCTTGCGACCTAAAACAACAACAACAACAGCAACAACTACAACTACAGCCACATCCTGCCCAACCCCCGCCGCCTGGTGCTGCTGCTGCTGCTGGTTGGCTCACAAATCCAAAGAGCGCAACTTTAGCCCAGCAAAATGGTTCGATGAATTTATTACTTTTGATGTTCCAAACACGAAAACTGCTGCAGGCCATGAAACAACGAGACGGACGCCCAACTCGAGACATAACCATCGTCCTGCCCATCCCCACCCCAACCACCCACAGCATTCAGCACCGAGGCACGAAAAACTTGAGTTTGGCACAGCAAATGCTATTAAAAGTTTACATGTCTCAATAGAGTGTTAAGAGATTAGTTGGCATCAAATATTAACAAAAATTCCAGCAGAAAGCAGCCTAGGGAAGGAAATATGTTTCTTCAAATAAGAGATACCAAAGAATATTTCAAAACATACAGGTATTCATTTGGAATGCAATAATATCCATGTTTGGTTAAAAATTATCCAGTAAATGTAAAATGGATCTAAAATTTTCATCCAAGGGAGCTGAAAATCATCCAAAGGATATGAAAAATGTAAATTTTTGTAACTGAGACTGCTTTTCAGACTCTACTTTGGTATGGGAGCTATACTATACAGATGTCCGATTTCGACCAAACTTGGTGGAATTATGAAAAAGCTTAGCAAACTAAGAAATACAAAGTTTGAAGGCGTTTCCATTGAAAACAAAAAAGTTTTTCTCACTAAAACTTCTTTTCAGACTCTTCTTTTGTATGGGAGCTATACCATATAGATGTCCGATTTATACCAAACTTAGTTAAATCAAGGGAAAGCATAGCAAACTAAGAAATACAAAGTTTGGAGGCGTTTTCATTGAAAACGAAAAAGTTTTTCTCACCAAAACTAGTTTTTCGACCGATCGTTCCTTTGACAGCTATATGCTATAGTCATCCGATTTTGACAAACCCTTGTAGAATTGTGTGAAAGCATATGAAATTAATATATGTAAATTTATAGGACATTTCCATTTAAAACAAAAAGTTTTTTTCACTAAGACTTCATTCTTGACTCTACTTTGCTATGACGGCTATACTATACAGATGTCCGATTTGGACCAAACTCAGTAAAATCATGGAAAAGCTTAGCAAACTAGGAAATACAAAGTTTGAAGGCGTTTCCATTGAAAACAAAAAAGTTTTTCTCACTAAGACTTCTTTTCAGACTCTTCTTTTGTAGGGGAGCTATACCATATAGTTGACCGATCTAGACCAAACTTAGTAGATCGAAGGGAAAGCATATCAAACTAAGAAATACAAAGATTGGAGGCGTTTCCATTGAAAACGAAAAAGTTTTTCTCAATAAAACTAGTTTTTCGACCGATCGTTACTATGACAGCTATATGCTATAGTCATCCAAACCGGCCGGTTCCGACAAATGTGCAAAGTATTTGTATATTGTTGAAGAAAGCTTTCAAACTGACTTAGAAGATAGCAAAGAAACAGACAGAAATGGCTAAATCAACTCAGCTCGTAGTGCTGATCAAGAATATATATATACTTTATGTGGTCGGAGATGTTTTTTTGCTATATGTTACAGATATCCCTTTTGCAAGGGTATTAATAACCTCAAATAGAACTCGAAACAGAACTGGAACCTAAGTGAAAATAGAATCTGAAATAGAATCTTAAGCAAATGAACCCCAAACAGAATCTAAACTTGAACTGAAATCATAACTGATAACTGAAATAGGACCTGAATTGGTTAACTGTTGCAGAAAATTCAAGCTGCTCGAAGCCTGATCCAGAAACACAATTGAATGTAAACCAGAACCTGAACATAAAAGAATCTTTAATGGAACCTGAACTAAAATCTCAAAATTAAAGTTATCCTGATTCTCAACTGAAAGCTGAACTTGAATCTGAACTGAAATAGAACTAGTTCCTGAACAGTAAACTGAACTAGATGTCGAACTTGCTCTGGAACCTGAACTAAAGACTGAACTAGAAAATGAACCAGAACCTTAGCTGAAAACTAAACTGAAACTGAACTATAAGTTGAATTCAAACCCAATCGTCTCCGATTTGCTGGTTCGAATGTTTCAGGTTCGAGGTGAAACCAAACCAGAACCCAACTGGAAACAGAACTATACTCAAACTAGTAACAGAACTAGTACCAAAACTAGTTCCTGAACCAGAAGCTGCACTCAAATCTGAACTGTAACCTTGTATATACCAAGAACTGGCCTTCGAAAGTTGGCAAAGCGAAATTCTAAATCAAAATTCAACAAAACAGAACAAATTTCTTCTATTCAGAGGCCCTTCTCTGCCAGTTACTGATGCATGACTCGTTAATTTATTGTAACCTCTCTAAAAATCCACTGACATAACACAACAACAACAACAACAACAAACTAACAAGCCAATACCCAACCCCAGTCTCCCAACCCCCGCCACAATGTAGCCATACTCGTGATTTCCCGGGGCTGTGTGACAACGATATTGCATGCAAGATATCGGATAAGTTCTCCACACTCCACTATATATTGGTTAGTTTGGGCCCCACTTTGGCCACAGTTGCACAGTTCGGAATCGTTTGGTCAACACATTATGAATTGCCGCCTGGTGTATCTGTGGCTGCCATTGCTATCGATTGTCCTGCCATCCAGCCTGGCGGAGAAACCCTACAATGTGGAACTCAACTCATTTGATAAGAACAAGGATTTTCCGAACGATGATAACAAATGGGTGGACTGGGGTACGTTGCGCATGAAGAAGGTGGGACGCAACCGATTTGCTTTGGCTGGTGATTTTGAGTTTAAACTGAATTTGGGTGACGAGCAGAAGGTGAGTGTTGTGTGCCCTGAGAGTAGGTTTCCGTATCCCACTTGACATCCGCCTTGATAGATTTCCCTGCAAGTCTTTGTCTACAATTCGAACAACAATCAGAAGGGCATGCTGGTGATGAATGTGAAGAAGCCGTTCTGTCAGTTTGTCAACGAGGATACGGACACCTATCCCTATCTGAAGGAGGCCTCCAATTTGCCCGCACAGGGCGAATGCCCCTTCCCCAAGGGCGAGTACAAGATCAACAATTATGAATTGGAAACCAATTTTCTGCCCGATGATGCGCCCAAGGGTGATTATCTGCTGGAGTTGAATTTGCTGGATAAGGATGTGGGTGTGGCTGGACTGATAGCCATTGTAACGCTGACCTAAGTTAGTTTATTTGTTGTTTGTTATTTTTTTTTTTTTGGGTGGATCCCCATTTGACACCAACACAGAGCAGTTTAGTCTATTTAGTCGAAGTATACCCCATTTTTTGTTGCCAATATAAATGAGTTCGCTTTCAAAGACAAGTGAAAGTAATTTGTTTTTCTTATAAACAGAGAATTGTGTATTTGATTTCTGGGGGGAAGTTTCTTAAAACTTTTCGAGGTAAATGTTTGGGAATGAAAGACTAGGCGCTAGTAGCTTGAAACAAATGGGGTTAGCTGTACCAAAAACACATTCTAAAGACAAATTCTTGAGGTTCTAAATAAATATATAAAAATCACAAAAACACAGAAACTTAGAAATAAGTTAATACCAAAAACTCTCATAAGCCTCTCAGAGTCATCATCTCTTTATAATTTCTGTAAAATACGATATAAAACACGGAAAACTTCAATGCAAATGTTCGAAAAACTGTTACTGATCCCATAAAATATACCAAAAACTTAAAAAAAAAGCACATCTTAAAGACTGGGTCTTAAACTCTCTATAATTCCAATAAGATCCTATCAAAAATACGGAAAACTTCAGTGCAAATGGTCGAAAAACTATTGCTGATCTCATAAAAAACCACATTTTAAAGACTGAGTCTCAAAACCCTTCCTAATTTCTATAAAAACCGACAAAAACCACGGAAAACTTTGATATAAATGGACGTATAACAGCCCATGATTCCCTAAAATATACCAAAAACTCAAAGAAAAACACATTTCAAAGACAGAGTCCCCAGTTCCTTACAATTTCTATAAGATCCTATCAAAAACAGGGAAAACTTCAATGGAAATGGTCGTAAAACTGTTGCTGATCTGATAAAATATACCAAAAACACATTTTACAGACAGAGTCTTAAACTCTTTATAATTTCTATGAAATCCGTTCAAAACCACGGAAAACTTCAGTACAAATTGTCAAAAACGGTTGCTGGTCTCATAAAGTATACCAAAAATGTCTCTGAAAACACTTTTTTAAGACACAGCCTCAAACTATTTACAATTTCTATAAGATCCGATCAAAAACAAGGACAACTTCAATACAAATGGTCGAAAAACTATTGCTGATCCCAAAAAATATACCAAAAACTCCTAAAGAACGATTTTTTAAGACAGAGCTTCAAACTCTTTATAAATTTTTGTAAGATCCCATCAAAAACAACACGAAAAACGTCAGTAAAAATGGTCGTAAAACTGTTGCTGATTTCATAAGATATACCAAAAACTCCTGGAAAACACATTTTAAAGACAGAATCTCAAATTCTTTATAATTTCTCTAAAATCCGACAGAAAACATGGTAAACTTCAATTCAAATGGTCGAAAAACTATTGCTGATCTCATAAAATACACCAAAAACTTTCAAAAACAACACATATTAAAGACAGACAGGTTCTATAAGAACCGATAAAAACTTTGGAAAACTTAGATCTAAATGGTCGTAAAAGTGATACTGATCCCAAAAACTGTCAGAAAAACATATTTGAAAGACAAGTTACCTATAATTTCTATAAGATCTGACAAAAAACACGATAAACTTCGAAACAAATGTTCGCCTAACACTGGCTGATTCTATGCACCAAACCAAAAACTATCAAAAACTGCAATTCAAACTCAAAATCTTGAGTTTTCGATAATTAGTACAAAAGCCGGGAGGCTGCAGCCTTTCTGCTCACTCCTTTTCGCCACATCACCACCGCCACACCCCCCCTGCCCCAACCATTTACCCCCATTCGAGTGCAATATGCTTGAAATGACGCATACAACAAAATACGCGTGAACACCGAATTTCTGCATCAACACCTCATCTAATTGAAATTTTCGCAATTGTCTCGTGCTGTGTACCATTTGTCATTGACAAAGCAGGTTACCAGCAGCAGCAGCAGCAGCAGCTCAGTGCAGCCCACCTCCCGCCATTGGGCACTCCAAAACCATGTGGCTCTCTGGCAGAAAAATTTAATGATATCTCGTGTTGGGGTAGGGCGGTGGTTGTAAAAATGATTATCTCTGCATTACAATCCATTGATTCCACTTAAGCACCGTTCCAAACAGAGAGAGAGACAGGGAGAGAGAGAGAGAGACACACACACAGTCAGACGACACTTAATTAACAAATATGCATTACAAACACCCGCAACGAGCGGCAATTGGTTGGTCATGTCACCCATCATCCTCCGTCGTCCTCGTAACCCTTTATTTGCATCGTCAGTATCAGGCGCTGGGCTTTCCGGTGCCACCCGTTGTGCCTCTCGCGCCCATTTCGGGGGGTGGGGGGGGGCTTCTGTTGAGTGTTGCATGTGTTTAATTGAAAAATCATATGCAGCGCGCATAATTATGTTTATTGCAATAATCTGATGCAAATTTGTCAAAACTCCAACTGACACAATCGCCGAAATGCTGCGGCATTAGAGACGCTGCCAACCGACCAACCACCGTGGCAACCAGCGCCGCCGCCCTTCTGCTGTGGCGGCCCCACCTCCACCAGGCCAGTGTTGCTCCCAGTGAGTGTGCTGGCTGCTGGGGCGCATTAAATTGCACTTTAAATTGCACA